>JAMPIT010000566.1:49412500-49848832 GCA_026261815.1 Monarcha castaneiventris obscurior | reverse complement strand
GGGAAACGGCCACTTTGATCTGCCCTCGGCACTGCCCGCTGAAGTCTGTGATGTTGTACCGGCCACACACCAGCTGGAAGCCAGAAAGGAGAGGAGACAGGTCCACGGATGCAAATCCTATCACTCGCTCCCACTCTGGGGAAGAAGGACACGAAGCACATACACATTGATATGAATCATTTCCAGGAATGCTAAAACACAGCCCTTGCAATAAGTCTTGGAAGGTGACCTCAGGTCCAGAACAATCCTGCCCAATAGGGGGATATTATTTGGATTACCTCAGTTACGTTCAGCTAAAAGTGTCACTTAGAAGCAGTGAAAGCCCAGGGCAGGGAGAGGGGTTGGCAGGAGAATTGCTGTGTATGTACACATAGTACTCTGGATACACAGGAAGATTATTTTTGAAGCAAAAATCAGATAGCTGAACTGCAACATGTAAAAAGAAAGAAATAAAAGTATTTTATTACAACTGCCTGGCCACACTTCAACCAACTGCAGCAACAACAAACAGCACAAGAAGGAAGCAGTTCAGAATTTCCTTCATCAGGAAAATCCAACCTCTAAAATGCTGTCAAAATAAAACCAGAGAGAATACAGATGAACCAAACCTCGTAAGATGATTAATGGGGAAAAGGAAGATGCCAAGGGCCAGGAAATCAATAGGTATTTCTCTCTAGCATTCTTCTAGTAAAAGGCAAAAAATGTCATTACAATTCTACTCTCCAATTTCCTTAACAGAATTTATTTTCCTTGCATGAAATACAAGTCACCTAAGGAAGGGGATGCAGAAAACACACTCCTCTTAACACTGCACTACAAACTTTACCTGCTTTATGCCACACTTTGAAGACCAAGGTTTGCTGTGGATCCAGGAGAAGCTCTTTGGATAATCTGTTAAGAACAAGAATCATAGTATTTTATGCAAAGCAGGAAAAAGCAGTAAAATTTATCTACCCAGACAAACCAGTTTCTTTCTGGACCGACAGGGGCAGGAGCAAAACAAACCCCAAAATTACTGAGCCTCAAAGCATAACATATCTTTACATAGTTTGGGCTTTTGCTTACTCAAGAAGTATTTCCCTCTCCTCACTCTTGCTGTACACTTAAAAGATAGGACAAGGAAACCATGAAGGAACAGAAACACAGTTTATTTCATGACTCAATAACACTGACAGCAAAGCACCGGGGTTATGGTTGACAGCTGAAATGTCTGAAGTTCATTCCTGGAAATAAAAAAAAGCCCAAATGGAAAATCAAAGTGCTACATGTAGAACAGTTTTTCAGCTGTTTGAAGTGATTCAGGTATTAGAAACACCGGAGGAGACACAAGATTGGAACACACTTCCTGAATAGTGCCATGTATGACTTGAAGCAGTCAATTCATCTGTTTTAACTTAAGCTCAGATATCTAGGTCTGAGCTAAAACCCCCAGACCCTATGTCCTTTTCACACCTGGCCTGGCTGTCAGATCCAGGCAGTGCCTGTGTGAATCCCCATCTCTCACCTTGCTTGCTGCTGGAAGTCCCAGACTGGCGAGTCTGTGTTTTCCATCACTGCAGTGGTTACTGGAGCATCTGCACCAGCAACAGCAAATGACACACAGCTGCTGGGGGCTGTTACTTCCCGTTCTGTCAAGGGGCTTCCTGAAATGGTACAAAATTAAATACAGCCTTTTTACATTAATAACAACACCAACAACAAAAATCCAAAGGCAGTTCAGCAATTAAAAACACACAATTAGCAAAGAAATCCACCATCTAGAAAATACTCCTTTTCACTGGCCGAGCTGATAGCATGTTGTATTTACAATGGAAGCAAATATTACACCGACATTTTACAGAGCAGAAACTGGAATGTTAAGGGAGAAACAGAAAAACCATTTGCCCAAGATCTAAGAAGTCAGAAGCAAAGCTAGGAATAAAACCCAGGACCCGAGGACCCAATTCCAGTGCTTGAGCTACTCTGCATGCTGGGCCACCTGTTTGGCAATCATGAAGAATGAAATTTCTTCTTGAAACCAGCTTGTATTTGTTTCCGTGGATCAGCTACCTCTCAACTAGTTACCTCTAAAAATCCCCTAAAATAACAAGTTGAAGACAGAAATATTTCAATATTTCTGCAATACTCAAAAGAAACCTCCTTTATATCTTCCAAAACTTTGCAATAGCAAACAAAGTTGCATCAGTTTTCCAAAAACTATGAATTCCAGAAGATTCTAGAATCATTATAAAAATCCATCTGCAGGGCTCACAATCTTTTAGAATTACATACCCTTAAATCATAGCGTGTATTTGACTCTTAGTTGTGTTACCAGGGGAACAAAAGCTGAGTACAGTGAGCCAGCTTTACAAATTTATTATGTGCTAAAAATGCCAACTTGCAGGAGTCTTTGAGATGGGAGCATCTTGGGGTTTAACTATTCAGTCAATGCTTAACTTGGGGTTTAGCTCTTCAGGTAATGCTTAATTTCAGAATTCAGCCGTCATCTCTAGCAGGTGACATTATGCTATTTATATTTTGGATTTTGTCCATGAAGACAGGCTCAATAGTTCAACCTCCTGCTTTCCCTATACTTACACAGTGACTGGGCTTGCAACACCACGAAGCCAAGTTCAAAACCCATCCATTCACTTTGCTGGAGTAGGAACAGATCCCAGAGGAAAACAGAGAAACAGAAAACAAAGAAAAAAGAAAGACAAGCAAGAAATAAAAGAAAGGGGGGTGGTGATGTTACCTTTTAAACTTAGATGCATTGCTCTTTCCACAAGGATACTGACAGCAACCGTGTTTTCCAGAAACATCACATCATCTTCCTGTGGTTTGCCCTTGGTGCTCCCTGAACTTACAATTTGCACTGGCTGTTTGTCAGAGACCTGCTGGCTCACACCAGGGGTTTCCCCTGTGCCCTCATCTTCACTGCTGCTGCACTCCTCGGCACAGGGAAGTCTGGGCAGAACAGCAGGACTGGAAGCAAGGCTGACGTGAACACGCACAGCAGCTCCTGCCAGGTCTGCAGCATTGCATCTGAACAACGGATAGACGCCTGCAGGAGAATTCACAACCAGCTACATGAGCCAAAGGAAAAGCAGGAGCTTGGAAAACAGCTGGTAGTTCATTCCTGTAGAGATCTCACAGAAGACCAGCAGAATGAAGTTTGATTTTCATTGTAATTTCTGCCTGAGTTATCACTCAGAAGTACGAGCTTGGAAACATTAAAAAGCCACGAGCAATCCCCCAAAACATTTTCCCCCAGCAGCTCAGATTAAAGCACATCAACTTCCTGACAGCCCTGGCAACAGCGACTCTGCAGAATTTCATAGACATATATGGAGAATACAACATACACCCTGCATAAAAATTTGCTTTAACTGTTGTTCTTTCTCCCTTCCCTGAGTGTATCTAAAAGAAGAGCCAACCAGTCCACAAATCTGGCGGCTGATGAGTACCATGTAGGTGACAAAAGCCATCAACTAAAACACAAGTTCCACCTCAATGTGAGGAAGAACTTCTTCCCATGAGGGGGGCAGAGCCCTGGAACAGCTGCCCAGGGAGGCCATGGAGTCTCCCTCTCCAGGGACATCCCAAAACCCCACCAACACATTCCTGTGTCACCTGCTCCAGGTGACCCTGCCTGGGCAGGGGGTGGGACTGGGGGATCTCCAGAGATCCATTACAACCCCAACCATCCTGGGATTCTGGGATTCTGTGCAGGACAAAACAAAGCTGTAAAGTGACTAGAGAAGGAGCCACATTAAATTGCCAATAAAGAGGAATGAAATGCGACCCTGTGTTTTAGGAACTCACCACTAACACAAGCGTTCTTCTTGATCTCTCTGCTAACGCTGCCAGGTCAACATAGGCAGATCCAATAAGACTATCGGTATCAAGTGGTCTTTCCATCTCATTTTCCTTGCCATATGCCCACCACACCTGGATTTCTAATTTCTCCTCTCTGAGGAACCACACCAGCCCCTGGCTCCTTCTGAGAGTCACCTTGTTGGCTTTCCTGAAGTTCACTGCAACATTCTCTGTGTCATCGCTCAGTTTTGGCCGCTTAAGCCACGTCCTCGTGGCTTCCTGCTTGTACAGCTCGTACCTGAGGTAGCACTGAGTGCTTTTCTCTAGGTGTGTCTGGCCTTGGAGCAGCAGGCAGTGCAGTGGCAGCCACACCCTGGGGGTGGAGATGGTCACGGTCACTGCAGCGGCATTCTGCTCCCAGTCACCGCTCTCGTCCTCGCTGTCTTCATGGATCTCCTCACTGCTCCACCCCAGGAGCTCGGCAGCCTCCAAAACACGCTCCCTGTCACCCTGATGGGCAAAGGCAACAGAGAGCTCCAGCCCTCCCACAATGGCCTGCATGGCATTTGTGCACTGCGGAGGCTTCGCATCTTCGGAGAGGGTCACTGGGTACCAGCCCCAAATACCTTTGGCAGGAAAGACCACATTAGACTTATCCCAGCTTTTGAAAAATGTCAGGGAAGAATGGTCACCTCTCTGGTCATCAGCCAAGGACCAGAACTCCAAGTGTTTATTTCTCGTTTGCAATTCATTCAATAATTTCTAATCTAAAAAAGCAACAAGTTACTGGCCTTCTAAAAACCTCAGCATGAGCTCTGATCCCAAACGATTTTCACTTCCTTAGCAACACCCATTTTACAATGAAACCACATTCCTTGTATATCCAATTATAAAATTATGGATTCTCATTTCTTTCCTACTCTCTTCCCATTAAAAACAACCCCAAAATTTTGGGCTGGACAAAATAAGAACTTTACTGAAATTAAAGCAGAAATAACCAAAGCAATAATAAAAACATCATTATTACAAGGCATAATAATCCCAAACTAATGCTAGGTAGAGGAGATCATTAGTGGACAGATATGGGAATAATTTTTTCACAGAAATCTCACAGAACATTCTGAAGTCGAAGGCACCCAAAAGGAGCACTGAGATATTTCACATGTAATTAAAAAGGGTTAATCCTACTACTTTCTAATTACGTAAGACTTTTGTTTCCAGCTTTGACATCTGAAAAGCACTCACTGGTCTTTTTGGACTTTCTATCTAGAAAATAAACACCACTGAATAAAAGCCTAAGGATTTTAGGTGCTGGTTTTAGCTGGCACGGAGTTACATTTCTTCATAGTAGCCTCAGAAAATTCATTCAGCCACTAGACAACCTGCACCCTGAAAACAGATTTTCAAACAACAACCTTCATGTGACTTTCCTAATACAGGCTCTTTACTGAACACGTGGGGAACATCTGAAAGAACTTTGGTCTAAAAAAACCCAGAAAACCCACAGAACAACCCCCTCAAAACAGGAAGGAAAGCAGTTTTAAGGAATTACAATAGCACTGGCACAGAATGTCAGCAGCATAGCACTGCTGTATTACCTGATCTTCTTGTCAGCAGGTCTCTGGTTGGAATTGTGACTGTCCCAAGAAGATCATCTCTAGATGTTCTAGCAGCCCATTTGCCAGGGGCTGGAAAAGAAATAATTTTGTAAATACACTAAACTGGAACACAAGATTTAGAAGTGATTGACTGGAGAACAGCTGGTAAGAGGTGATCTTGATCACTGCGAGTCTCAAACACTCTTTGCACAAGGGGAACAGTCTCTGCTGAAGACAGCTTAGGTAATTACATCTATTAGCAACTGCAGAGTTCCCTGGGAACAGTCAAATTCAGGCTGCACAGGGCTCTGAGCAACCTGACCTGCTGGAAGATGGCCCTGCTCATTGCAGGGGAGTTTTTGCAAGTTCCAACCCAAAGGATTCCATTATTCTAGGATTTTTTTTTCTATACTAAAATCAAGGGGACTTCTGCACCAGTATCCAGTCCTTGCAACCACATCTGTTGTCCTTACCTGCCTTGGTGCTCTGATGGTAGATAGAGAATAAAATACTGGCCGACTGCAAGAGCTCCCCCAGAGAAGAGGCTTCTCCACTGCTTTTCTGCATTAGGAGATTACAGAGAAACTCCACGTGATGCTCAAACTCTGGGCACAAAGTGCAGGACACAGCTCGTGTGCTGCGTGTCTGTGCCTGGGGCAGGAAGGACGGGAGCACACACACGGAAGTGTTCACTCCCACCCCTGCATAGCACTGGACAGAGGGGTTCTTCTGTGCCACAGCTCTTCATTTCACATGGGAAAAAAAGAAAAGAAGGAAGAGAATGCATAGAATGGATGAGGAATATAGGAATCAACATGCTTAAAACAAAGGTGAAAAGATGGGACTAACAGTGAACGTTCTAAGCCAAAATGCATGTGGGTTCTGGCTGCATACCATTCTCATCCTTTTTTCCATCTGAACACACTAGGAACAGATACGAAATGGTGAGAGGAACTCAGGAGGTCCATCACTGGTGGCTGTGTTTCTCATCTGTGGCTGAGAGAGTACTCAGCACCTTTAAGAACACACTGTACTGTGGAATAACCTCCCAGAGAACCTGCTCCAAAAAGGAGCCAAAGGCCAAGCCAAATCATTTTTACAGACCAGAACTGACCAGCAAAAGGAAGTGAAATTAGCAAATGGAGTAATTTACAGGTAAACCAGACTCAGGTATTACTCAGGTCATACACCTGAAGGATGATGAACCTGAGGTCATTCAATTCCCTTGACTTCTCCAAGCACCATACAACACTGATCCTCATCTTTCAGGGTCTACTTGAATTGAGATGGATCAGGGGCTCACAGCAACACTGAGGAAGGGTCAGACAATGTCTCTGGAATGACAGCAGCCATCCTTCTCTTGTGGAATTCACTGCCTCTATTCTAGCCCTTTCCTAACTCTTGAAAATCACATATTCTGGAACTATGTCCAGCTGATATCACACACTTGGAGCAGAAGCCTTATGGTGGAGAGGGACATGCTCCATTTCCTAGTTAGTTTATTGAGGTTTTCACAGTGAAATGCAAGAAAACAACCTCAGCCAGCTTTTAAATAGCATCAGCAATGCCAGAATCCAATGCCCAAATAGGGACAATTTGATATCAGTCAATTTTTATATCATTCTTTGGTGCAGAAAAACGTGGAAATGTAGGAAAACATGCCCTTCCAATCTTCATCCTTTTGCAGAATGAATGCTACCACCCTGTACTGCAGCCTCAGGGACCACAAAAACTGCTGATGGTCTTTAGAAACTTATTTTCACTTTGGAGCAGGACCCACTTGGAATATTGGCCTCTGCAGACGGAAAGTTGGCCACTAAAAACTTGTTCTGATCTCATGCCTCAGCCTGCTGCCTCCAGATAAAGCTGCTTTAAGGGAAAAATGCTTCTTTTTGAATTAGGCTTTACCTGACTGCTGCTTGCAAACCAGCTGCCCTGTGTATTTGTACACAAAGTGAAACAGCTTGAGCACTTACTCCTGCTGCTGTTTTCATGGATCGTTGGTACTTCACACTCACATCGAGCAAACCTGGATGAAATGAAGGAAAAGAAGGAAAGAAATGGTCAGCTCTTAACGCAGGCACATACAACAGAACCAATATCTAGCTATACCTATTAAAACAAAACTTGCTTTGTAAATGAGTCTTTTCCTAACAAAAAAACTCCATTAATCCGTTGAGACTGACTGTGCAAGAGGCTGCACTTCAGCCAGCAGTTACAGCCAGCTCCAGGAGGAGCAGAGGCAAAATCCATGGACTGCACCCGGCCAATTCCAGGGAACTGTCCCAGTGTCTCCCTCCTGTGGCCAACCCCCGGCACAGCACACGCAGGGGGCCGATGGAGCCAGCCCTGCTCTCCCCGGCGCTCCCCCTGCCACAGCTCCAAAACACCTTCCCAGGCATTCCAACGCACCTTCTTTAGAGCTCTGCGGTGAGGAAACCTCCCAAGAGGCCTTGGAACAAACAGCATCGCCTTCTGCTGCTGCACGTGGCTCACCCACTACAAAACAACTGAAGCACGCTGACCTCCCTGCCCAGCCCCAGCTCCTTTGGCCGCCTCAGAGTCCCTTGTGGCCTGCCCACAGCTGACGTTTGTGTCATTTCAAAGAGCCACAAGAGGAGACACTGCTTGCACCGTGCACCACAAACAGCCCCTCTTTAGATCCTCCTTCCCCACCTTCCATGGGAGGCTTAACTACAGGCTGGGACTTACTGGCAGTGAAGCAGTTAAATGCACAGAGGGGGCTTTTGAAAACGGCTTGAGAGTTTGAGGGTTTCCCATGTTTAATCGCTGTTTTTTCACTCATTATGGTGTTAGTGAAAGCTGGGAGGAAAACCACTCCTGGCTGGTTTCAGTTGCCAACACAAATACAGATTTTTATTTGCCCTGGAGGCAAATCAGCTTTATTTTGACAGAATTTGACAGAATTTGACACAGAATCAGAGAATTGGTTTGGCTAGAAAAGATCCATAAAATCATGGAGCCCAACCATTCCTCCAGCACTGCCAAGGCCACCATTATCCCATGTCCCCAAGTGCCACATCCACACCGCTGTTACATTCTGCCAGGGATGGGGACTCCACCATGGCCTGGGCAGCTGTGCCAGGGCTGGACAGCCCTTTGGGGGAAGAAATTTTCCTTCACTTCCAACCTAAACCTCCCTGGCACAACCTGAAGCCACTTCCTTTGTCCTTTGCTAACACACCATCAAACACTGACGTGCTGCTCCGAGGTTTCCTCAGCTGAGCCTGGTATTACCACACCAAGTGCAAGTCCACAAGCGTTCCTCACCTGAAGGCCTCCGATGAAATTCCTCTGAGGAATCAGTCCGGGGAACCAAGGGAAGATTCAAAGTCTGTATCCCTATTTCCTCACCATGCTGCATAGCCACCCTGGCACAGAGCCGTGACAAAGGCAAGGCCCCCTTGGCAACCAGCTGCTCTCTGACATTTGGGTAATAATACCTGGTGAGACACAAACAACCAGCATCAACATTTCTCTCACAACTGCACAGAAGTCACCTCTGAGTGTCTTTAAACCCTAATTGGTCCCCCCGGCTAAGGGAGAAACTCAAGTAGATGTATTTCCACTCCAGAAAAGAACCAGTAAGTGCTTAAGTAGATACTGCTACAAATATATCTATATTTGCTAGTCCTAATAAATCAACAAGCAAGAACTCCACTAAAAATTGGCATCCCAAAGAAAAACAAGAGAAAGATCTGGCACCAAATATTCTCCGCTCTCTTCCCATTAACAAATTAAAATACCTCTCTTGCAGAACAGACTTGTGGTACCAGTTTGTGAGTGTAAGAAATTACTCTCAACCTTTTCTTAGTGCACTACTTGGCTTCAGCTTCATCCTAAAACAAATTTTGGCACTCTAGCTTACAAACAGCCCATAGTAATTCTCATATGACTTGGCAAAGTTTAAAAAGCCTGACTCGTTTACTACAGAATGAACAGATTATTATCTTTTTCTAAAGCTATTTGTCTTCATGGCTTCTGCTCTCCATTACTAATAATTAGCTTCAGTAGCCAAAGAAACCATCTGAACTTACAAAACACTTTCTATTATTTCTCTTGTCATCAGTGACTTGGAGTAGTGGAAAAAAAGCAAACCCAGCACAATGAAATTATACTTTCAGGGTGCTACTAAGTAAAATCTAGATGTGTCAAGGATTTAAACACTACTCTTAGACTGCTATGCTGATTAAAAGATGGAAGAAAGCAAACTAGGAATACACACTGTCTAAGTAAGTCATAAAAAGAAAAGGAGTAATTAGGACTCTGGGGGGGGAAAAAAGCTCATAGGTCTTAAGTGCAGACACTCATCACCAAATGTTGATGAGCTTACCATTTTTTTTTAGCTATTATTAAATCATATTACGGAATATCCGTCCTGGAGCTGGAGATTTGCCAAGATCAGATCTATCTCTACCTGTATTGCTGTGCTATCTACAAAGAATAGGATGTTGCTCTGTACCTGCACCAGACTTCAAACTGGATTCCTCCTCCTGCTGCTCCTGGTGCCATAAATTCACTGACCAGGAGCCTCTGGACTGGGACATCAGCAGCAACCAACAGGGAATGATGATGTTCATCATTAAAGATGGGATCAGGGACACACAAAGCGGTAGCTGTTCCAAATGGCTTTAAGGTGATGCCTAGAAGTCAAGCAGAGTTGGGTAAAAATGGTTGCAATTGCAGCTTTCAACCTTCTTCTGCTTGCAATCCTTCGGGAGGTAGGACCCATGGACAGGCAGTGAAATCCTCTGGGGACAAGGCTTGCTCTCCTGAGCTTCACTTCACAAAGCTTTTACAAGCAATCCATGCAGCCCCACGACCCTGTGAGCCACAGGCTGGCAGCTCCTGCTGAAGAGGCAGTACGAAAATCCCACAGGACTTACTGTGGAACGACGTTACTGGCTGTCATTTCTCAGGGGGAATGTTTGTTAGTGATTCAAAGCACTCAACACTCTGTTCTTTCCTACAATTGCAATTATGTAAATACTCTTTCAGAATCTGAAAAACGGTGGGTTTAGATTGAATATTGGGAAGAAGTTTTTCCCCATGAGGATGGTGAGGCCCTGGCACAGGTTACTCAGAGAAGCTGTGGCTGCCCCTGCATCCCTGCAAGTGTCCAAGGCCAAGCTGGACAGGGCTTGGAGCAGCCTGGGAGAGTGGAAGGCGTCCCTGCCCATGGCAGGGGGTGGCACTGGATGGGCTTTAAGGTCCCTTCCCACCTCAACCATTCTATGTTAATCCTAGGGATCTAAACCAAGCAACTCTTCTCTTGGTGTAGCCATGAAAATAACAGCAGTGTCAAGGTTGGAAAAGCCCTCGAAGATCATCAAGTCCAACTGTTAACCCAGCCCTGCCAAGGCCACCAGTAAATCATGCACCCAAGTGCCATATCCAAACACTTTTTGAACATTTCCAGGGATAGCCACAGGGTAGCTGTGCCAGGGCTTGAGAACCCTTTTGATGAAGACATTTTCCCTCGTATCCAACTTCAAACTCCCCTGGCATGACCTGGGGCAGTTTCCCCTTGTCCTGTCCCTTGCTGCCTGGGAGCAGAGGCCGACCCCCACCTGGCTGCACCCTCCTGTCAGAGAGCTGCAGAGAGCAAAGAGAGCATCCTGAAAGGCTTTGCTGAACTTCACTGGGAACAGTCTCGCTATTCCCTGCACACCTATTCCTGCATCTTTGCTGGATCAGCTGGCACAGCCCTCAAGACCTTTAACAAAAGGTACCACGGGAAGAGATTCGGAATTAGGGCTCTTCTTTTTGCACTGGGAACTTGCCACCAGCCTCAGACAAACAAGGCTCTTCATCCAGTGACACAGCCCAAGTCCAGTTTTTCCAAGAGAACAATCATTGGCTGCATCAAACCTCAGAAAAACACGTCCCCTCTTACTCAGGCACAGAGAACACAACTAAACAGGATTTCATTAAAGCAGTGCCCTAAAGAAGGGAAAATCATAAAACAAACTTACCATCCTCAGGCAATCCAGGTCCTCGCAGTGCACCACAACCAGCCTCCTGAACTGGGAAATAGCACTGGATGTAGCAGTCAGCCTCTCCCTAGGCCGTGGGCTGCAAGGGACTGAGCCCCTTCCCACTCTCCACACGGATCTCACACACGTGCTCCATCAGGTCTTCCCCTTTTGGCTCCAACTGCTAACAAAAAAAAAAGGGAAGCCACACGGAAGGATGACTTCAGGAAACTGGGAATATTTCAACAAGCTGCCCAGGCAAGTGGTTGAATCATCCCTGGAGGTATTTAAAAGCCATGTGGATGCCAAATTTGGGGACATGGTTTAATGGTGGCCTTGGCAGGCCTGGGTTAGTGGCTGGACTTGATGAGCATAAAGGTATTTTCCAACCTAAACAATTACATATTATAAGGATCTAAGAAGCCTGAGATGGGGGGCAGAAAAATTATCTGCTCTTTTCCTCCTCAACTTCACAGAAATATTGAAATCCTGAAAGAAAGCTACTTTTTTTCCTGCAAAGCATATAAAAAACATAAAAGTTCCTACCTATCCAACTCAAAAGGTAGTGGCAAAACCTCCACAATAAGGCCGTGAGAATTAAGATTTTTATATAATTTTGCTGGTTTGTTTTTTTTTTACTGGACTTGTGAAGATAGAAGCAGTGGATATGCAAGGCAATAAAAAGGGCAATAATGTCAAGACTGGTGAGAGCAAGCTGGCAAAAAAAAAGAGTATAAACCACGTAATTCTGTGTAGAATTTGTAAGATACAACAAAACTGGCTGCAGCATCAAGAAGAGGTCGGGGATCACTCGTCTGTTAATGAAGCCACTGGTAAAACCCTTTTCACATGTCCTTAACAGCGGGAATGGGGATTTACTGAACAAGAAATACCATTGTGGGTTTTGCAGGAGGATGGTCCAGAGAGCGGGGAGGACGTTGTGTGACAGGAGGTACCATTCCTTCTTCAGTTTTGAGCCTCTGCAGTGCCACTCTCTGATCAGCTGATCCCATTGCCAAGGCGACCCTCAGGCGTCCGCTCGTGCCGCCGCTGAAAACATCGACCACGGGCACGTGGCCATCCACAGCCACCACCGGCTACTGAGCCTGCAGGAGCAGCTGGGACACCTTGGCATCTCTGCAAAACAAACCCAAAACAAACACAGAAACCCCAGCATGAGAAGGAGCCGTCTGAGTGGGAACAGGAGCACACAGAAACCATTTTCGATGGGATTTTCAAGGCTGATAAAAACCGATCTATCTCCATTCCTCTGACATTTGTCTCACTTAGATCCAGTCTTCACACAGCAGAGATCCATCAGCTGCTGAGAGCAAGATGCTATTTTCAGCAAGGGCACAGGACAACTTCCCAAAACCTAACAGCGCCTCAACTATGAGCCAGCCTAGAGATCTGGGAACGAAGGGATGAACGGGAACAAGACTCCCATTAACACCCTGTAGCCATATGATCCTTTTATGAGGCAGTTACGTGCCTTTGGAGATGGAGGAAAAGAAGGAACAGTGACAACCTCCCAGAAAGACGTAAAAATTTCCAATAATACACTGAAGTTATTCAAGGCCAGGTTGGATGGGGCTTGCAGCAATCTTGTTCAGTGGAAGGTGTCCCTGCCCATGGCAGGGGGTGGCACTGGGTGAGCTTTAAGACCCCTCCCAAGCCAAACCATTCTGGGATTCTAAGATAGACACAAGTAAACTACAGTGGCTTACTACAAAAATCATACAAACGACACAGTAATAACTAATAAAGCAGTGGCCAGGCAGCTCCATCTGATTTCTACCTGTCACTAGGTCTGAGCAAAAGAAAAGGAAGAAATCCTTTGCGTTACGAAGGATTTCTTCTGTCCACTATTTCCAGCATTTTCAACTCTTTTAAGCAGGTATATTACTTAACTGAACAACAAGTCAAGAGATTAAACCCAAAAAGAACAAAGAACTCTGGAGAATCCCAGAGAACACAAAAGATGAAGGTTTTGGAACCTTTCTGACACCTGGGCTGTGCAAACCGACAGCATCCCTATGGGATCCCTGCAGAGCATAATTAGGGGCAAACTCAATCAGTCACAATCTTGGAAAATTACTGATGGAAAGCAACACTTCATTTTCCTGTGTAGTCACTTTGATTCCTTCTACTTTTATTCCATCATAGGACCACAAGTTAAGCAGGCACCAACCCTGATGGAGCACGGTGACTTCATTTCTCACACTCTATCTGTACTGACACGAGCAGCACCCGCAGCTGCCACCCGGCTCAGCCCGGGCTCTGTCCAGCCCTCCCCGAGAGCTGCCGGCAGCCGAAATCCTCCCCGCCCGCCCTGCCGGGGAAAGCCGCCCCCGGCTCCGGCCCCGCCAGCTCTCACCTCCCGGCAAAGAGCAGCTCCGTCCTTGCCGGCCGCTCCCGGCTCCGGGCAGCCGCCGCCCTTCGGGCGGGGGCAGGGCCCGGGCAGCTCCGGTGCGGCTCTTCCTCGGCGCTTTTGCGTTTCGCGGCCGCCGGCGCGGTTCGGCGCTCTCGGGGCGCTCTTGGTGAGGCTTCATTGGCACCTGCCGGGACCCCAAAGAGGGCGCGTCCGGCACGGGCCACACTCCAGATGGCGGCCGCGGTAGGACCCCGGGAGAGGCGTCCTTGCCGATGCCTGCCAGAACCCGCGCGGCTCCCGCCCGCCCCCGGCGCCGCTGACCCCGCAGCCCGTGTCCGCGCACCGGGAAACGCCGCGGAAAATCGCGCCGAAAGCGCTGGGGCGGCGTCGGCGTCGCGGTCGCGTTCAGGCAGCCGAATAGACGGACCGGGGTCCTTTTTTTCCCGCGCGCTTTCTGTCCCTACCCAAAGCGCATGCGCGCGATGCCGCCAGCTTTGGAAGGTCAAACTCAGCGGCGTGCCACGCGCCATCTTTGGTGTGGCCAGCACGTGACTTCCGCCCTTCGTCGCCATCTTGGGTGCTGGCGAAAGCTACTTCCGGTAGAGCCGCCATCTTTAGTGGTGGACAGTTAAGGGCCCCCGCACCTCCCAGGGGCGTCTGTCTATTCCGATGCCTGAATCCGGTCCCGACTCCCACGCCGCTCCCGCGCTTTCGGCGCGATTTTCCGCGGCGTTTCCCAGTGCGAGGACGCCGCCGGCGCGGTCAGCGGCGCCGGAGGCGGGCGACAGCCGCGCGAGCGGCGGCAGGCATCGGCAGGGACGCCTCTCCCGGGGTCCTACCGCGTCCGCCATCTTGAGTGTGGCGACGCCGGACGTGCCCTCTTTAGGGTCCTGGCAGATGCTAATGAAGCCTCACTTACACCGCCCCGAGAGCGCCGAACCCGCGCCTTCCTTTCCGAGCCGCCCTCTTGACTGCGGCCCTTTGGCAGCTCCGTCCCGACCGCGCTCGCCCGGTGCCCCCCGCCCCGCGCCGCTGCTGCCCGGCCAAACCGGCCCCGCCGCTGTCACGCGTCTCAGCCCGCGCCCCGCGCGGCGCCCGCTCCTTTTATCGCCGCGGCCCCGCTCGGCCACGGCCGTGCCCCTCTGCGCTCCGAGCCGCCCTTCGCCCCTCCCCGCCTCCGCTCACAGACACGGCCCCGCTCGCTGCCGCCCCTCGCCCTCCCCGCGCTCGGCAGCCGCCGAGGCCGCCGCTGTCCCGCGGCCCCCGGCGGGAGCGGCGGGCGGGGCCGGGCCAGCGGCGGGGCCGGGGGCGGCAGTGCCGCTCTCTCGCCACCGGGCGGCAGCAGCGCCGCCGAGCGCAGCCCGGGGCTGGGACGCGCTCCGGGCCGGGCGCAGAGCCCCGGCAGCAGCAGCCGGCTCCGAGCGCTGCTGAGCGCCTGCACCCCCAGCGGCTGCGCTCCTGCTTTCAGGCACTTGCTTCTTTCCTTTCCTCTATGAAAACGCCAGCCCGTTATTTGCAAACCCTACCCATCTCTAGTCCCAGTTTCTTATATTCCTCTATGTAATAATAGTAGATAGAGAGGGGTTATTTTGCAATTAATTTAGATCTAAATTAGTATCTTTGTCAATATATATAAAAATTAAAACCTCGGCAGGTTTTAGTATTCTACACACACCCCTCTGCCTGTGGATTTTCTGGCAGCTTTGGCTCCCTCTAGCAGAGGGCACCCAGCATTGGCCCCCCTCATTCCCCACTCACCTGCTCCTCCACCGCATCGCGGCTCTCCCGGAGACATTGGGGTTCCCCAAATGACATCGGAGCCCCCGAGTCTCCACCCCCTCCCCCGGCCTTTTTTCCTCATCCCCACAGAAAGCACAAAACGAGTCAAGCTGCCCTGGACAGCAGCAGCGCGTCGCTTTAATAAAGCCATTTCCACGTGTACGTGCCCCAAAAAGGGGCTCTGCTGCCACAATAGAGGGGGGCAACCCCCAGCAGCCTCGCAGCTCCTCCCCAGCTCCGGTGCCGCGGGCTGGCGGCCGCCCCACGGCCCGGGGGCAGCGAGTCCCACGCCGGTGCCGCGGCTCCCGCTCGGGCTCCGCTCCGTTCCTGAGCCCGAGGCAGGGGCAGGAGCTGTCCCATCCCTTCCCTACCGCGCCGCTGCTGCCCCCTGTGAGGATGGACTTGGGTATCACAGGTGATTGGTGTGCCTAAAACAATAAAGTCATGCAGTGATTCAAGTGTTTTTCCTGAGGAAATGACATATTGCTTGAAACTGGTAAAACCTTTCCCATGGCCTTCTCCAGGAAGAGTCGCAGCTGGATATGGTCTCCCATAAAGGATTCCATAGGGCCTCACCTTTTGCTTGGAGCTTGGCTGAATTTCCTCAGCAATGCCGGGGAATGTGGCCATTTGAGGTTTTTGGCAGATTTGGCTCATTTGCCTTCTTAGGCTTTGTTTCCTTCTCTCAGCCTTCCTACCGGATTGTGGTGTCCAAGGAATATGTAAATCCCGTTGGATTCCTGTTCTTTTGGACAATATTTGCATGATTCCTGTACAAAATGAGGCCCCCTATTAGGATGTTTTTCTCTACCATTCCCCGGCAGTTTTATCTGCCAGCCCATTCCCTACATTAGTTGGGCTCTTCCCAGATCTCTGCGCTTCACAAGGCAGGAGACTGACTTGGCCTGGGAACTAAACACTCCCGAGGAATTGTCTGATAACATCTCCACGTTTGACAGCTGATCCTTGTGCTCAAAGGATCCCTCTTTCTTCCCTTCAGGCAATTCCAAGGCTCACTGCCCCCATCCGGGAACAGTCACCAGTCTGGATCTTCTCCTGGAGTATCCCTGCAGACTTCCCTGCTGGGATCCTGCTCAGGAATCCGTGGGGTACAAATTTAATTATTAATTCTTCTCACCCCTTCCTGGTTCTAATTCCAAAGGATTTGGTGTCTGCCTTACCT
Source organism: Monarcha castaneiventris obscurior (assembly GCA_026261815.1). Classification (NCBI taxonomy): domain Eukaryota; kingdom Metazoa; phylum Chordata; class Aves; order Passeriformes; family Monarchidae; genus Monarcha; species Monarcha castaneiventris. The sequence goes on along the minus strand of JAMPIT010000566.1, from coordinate 49,832,104 downwards.
GGCTGGAGCCTGCTTCCAACTCCGTTCTTACTGCTTCTGCTGCTTTCCACTTCCCAGGAATTCCATTGACGGGGTGACAGCGTTTTCCACCTCCTCCAGGATTCCCTCTGTTGCATTCAGGCGCTGGAAGGATATCAAAACCTGGGCCCCTAGGCCTTTACTATCAGGAATTACAACCCTGGATTTGTTCATTTCCAAATTATCTCTTCCCAACAAAGCACTGGGTACCCAAGGAATATAGAAATTGATGTGCTAACCACTATTCACACTTCTGGAATATCAGAGCTTGGAAAAAAGCGCAATTGGGGCTTTTCCTTGTGGCACCCATGAGGTGTATTTTACCTAAGAGCCCCCTTAACATGTCTTTCCCTGTATCCACCAAAAACCCACCTGTTCATTCCCCAGCTGCTCCCTCCCTCTTCTATCCAACAGAATTTTTAGAGGCGGGGCCCCAGGGGGGCTGTGCGGGGTGAGGTCGAGGTGATTTAATCCCTGGGAATCGCCTTGCCCGGCATTTGCTCTCTCCGAGCACGCCGCGGGCAGGTGCTTGTCCAGGGTCCTGATGCCCGAGAGAGAGTGACGCAGTTTGTGCCTTAATTAGACCTCCCCGGATGGGGGAGATTCGCTAGAGTCCTTGCCAGGAGTCTTAAGAGACGAACTGGATCTTCAGCCTTCTTTGCTCTTAGATAGTTGTTTATCTATTCTTATCAGCTACAAGGTTACAAGGAAAGCAGCAAGAGTAGAGAAAAGCTGCGAGTGACCTTGTATCAAGATTTTGCAGCCCTTTTAAAGGCATTTAGCCCAATAGAAGTTTGAAAGGACAGACATTTTTACTTTTCCACCAATGTCCAGTAAATCACCTTCTTGTAACGCAGACAGGAACTGTGGCAAATTCTACCCAACTACTTCTACTGCAGAAAATGGAGGTCTGGAAGAAGGAGCACGACGTCTAAAATGATGTAAACATCCACCACTTTGGAAACCTCATTATTTATCTATTTACTACATAAACAAACCCTAAATCTCTAAATTCTTCACCCTGTGACATTCTTACATAACATTCTACTGCCTAGTTCACATTGGTGTAGATTTTAGTTCTACCCAGAGTGTAGACAGTTTTCTCCATGGATAAAGGTCAAAAACAGTATTGTCCAGGGGGGTTTAATCCTTCAAAACCGGCAGAGGAATATTCTCTGCACTCTGGATTCCCACAGATAGGCTGGAAATAAATCCCCACAGACCAATGTCTATAGAGCAGGTATTTGTTTATTGCAGCGCTGATGGTGAGGGGGATTTCTCCTCCTAACTCACCCACTTCTGTCAAGTGTGGTGGTATATTTATACAGTAAAATTTTGCTTAATGTTGCTACGTCATTACAGCATCATCACACAGGCGCTGGAACTAATTTGCATAGCACGGTCTCATGGTTATTAGATAATTCTTTGCACTGCGCATGCACTTCCCCAACTCGGGGGGTCTTCGAGGGTCTTTGATGAAGGCTTCTAAAGTCTTCTTTGCACTTGAACTTTTCAACTTTGTCTTCGAGGCATGCGCAGTTCCGATGCCTTTCAGTCTATCTGGTCTTAACCGGCCTCAATTCTTTGTTTTGTGGATAATTGGCTTTGGCTTGCCAATTTCTCATTAGTACTACACTTATTTATCTCTAAAGCTATATACCTGGTAAGTTTATTTATCTCTTTTCTTTCTCTCTATTCTGCATATAAGCAATTAGTTAACTATATACTAGCCATTACACTGTATAAAAAATTATTAGCATTCGATTATATGGGTATCAGAAGTTATGATTCAGGTTATAAGCATCCTTCTATAGGTATAGAAGTTATGATTCAGGCTACATAAGTAAAAGCTATGATTCAGGCTACAGAAGTATAGAAGGCTATGCTTCAGGTTATATTAATATTCTTCAAGTCATATTGATAAAAACTCATGATTTGGGTTATATTGATGTTAAGGTTACATAGGCATCTTATAATCCAAGCTATATAAGCACTTTGTTGTGACCTGAGTTATACAGACATCACTCCCCAGCTGAAGCGTGGGGGCTTTAGCTTCCTCTTCTGTCCCCCTCTCCATCCCTCCCTTCCTTCTCCCCGTATTCCCTTTCTCCCCCTTTCCCCCTCTTCCCTCTCCCCCCCCTCCCCCCAAACCCGATCCCCCCATACTCCTTCCTCTGCTGTCCCTACCCCGCTACCCGCTTCTATTCCCCCTCTCCCTCTTCCCCTCACCCGGCCTGTCCTTTCCCCTCCCGCTTTTCTCGGCACCCCTCCTTACCCCATCTCATCTCCGGCTATCCCTCTTCTTTCCCCGCGGCCGTGGGGTTCGGGGCGCTGGAGAATAAAGCCCGGAGGGCCGGAGCCCGGCGCCCCCCACCATGGCTGGAGTCCCCAGAGGGGGCCAGACGCTCGCTGGGTCCCCCCGTGCAGGTCACAGACACCGCCCGACACCGCCGGGGCTCCGGCTTCCCACACATCACACTGCGGGTCCCTGGGGAGGTTGGGGCTGGGGATAGGGTGGAACCCCTCCTTACAAGGGGATCCTGCGGGGCGTTAGGGAGGGCCCCCTCCGAAGGGGGGGCTCCTGTGCGGGGATGGTCAGGGTGGACCCCTCGGGAGGAGGTCCGGGAGAGGGGGTGGAACAGAGAGGGGACTTCCCCCCTCCAGTCACCGCTCCCTCCCCCGGACGGGGTAAGCCCCGGCCCCCTCCCCGGGACCCCCTTCTCCGGACAGGGGCCCGGGGGAGGGAGGGTGAGGGGAAAGCAGAGGGAGCCACAATACTCTGCCGTGGCCACTCCTGGTGAGGGCCTTCTCCTGTTCTTTATACATTCACTATTTAATACTGCGCACCCTTCCCAGCCTTTACCGTGACTCTCTAACAAGCACCGACGCCCCGATGGTGCCTCGGTGCAGCTCTTTTAGTGACGGGGGGCAGAGGTGCCCCTGCTCTGGGCACGCCTTTTAATGACACGGGGCAGCGCAGACCCTGCTCTGGGCACGCCTTTCAGTGACGGGGCAGCGCAGACCCTGCTCCGGGCACGCCTTTCAGTGATGGGGGGCAGTGCAGACCCTGCTCTGGGCACGCCTTTCAGTGACAGAGGCAGCGCAGACCCTGCTCCGGGCACGCCTTTCAGTGATGGGGCAGCGCAGACCCTGCTCTGGGCACGCCTTTCAGTGATGGGGGGCAGTGCAGACCCTGCTCCGGGCACGCCTTTCAGTGACAGAGGCAGCGCAGACCCTGCTCCGGGCACGCCTTTCAGTGATGGGGGGCAGTGCAGACCCTGCTCTGGGCTCGCCTTTCAGTGATGGGGCAGCGCAGACCCTGCTCTGGGCTCGCCTTTCAGTGATGGGGCAGCGCAGACCCTGCTCCGGGCACGCCTTTCAGTGATGGGGGGCAGTGCAGACCCTGCTCTGGGCTCGCCTTTCAGTGACGGGGCAGCGCAGACCCTGCTCCGGGCACGCCTTTCAGTGATGGGGCAGCGCAGACCCTGCTCTGGGCTCGCCTTTCAGTGACACGGGGCAGCGGCCACTGCAGCGGTCGCGCACCAGCCAAGGCAGAAGAAGCCCGAGGTGTGGCCACACCGAACTCTGAGGCGGTTCCCTGAACCCACAAAAAGCGAGCCAGTGAGCTCCTCACCCGAGGGAGCGACTCCCTGGCAGGTCCTCGGGCACGCAGGCAGAGGAGAAGAAGCAAAGAGAGGAGACTCTCGGCATGATATTCCACGTAGCAACATACCCACGCAGACGACCAAAGGTGAAGAACCGATTTTTAACAGAGGGTCCAATCATTTTATACTGAGGATAGAAAGGCGGGGATAAGGGACACAGCCCATGGGATATGGGAAGAAAGGCGGGGATGAGGCTAAAGAAACCAATGGGAATAGGACATAGGAGGGACTTAAGGGAGGAACCAATGGGGTGTCGAGCAGGACAGAACTTTCTAGAACATATACTTATTAAATAGGGAAATTAATATTTACACTATCATACATAAAACCGGGAGGGGAAAAAGGGAACCAATCGTACAAAATTATGCCAACTACTGAAGTAGAGGGATTGTGGCTTCTCACACAAACTGGAAAGTGAACTGCTTATTCTTCAGTGCCTGACCACCACTGAGTATTCTTAGTGGTCTGAGTGGAGAGAACCACTTGCACCACCACATGCCACCCCTGGTGAGGTAACTTAAGAAGAATTTGTATAGCATCACATTTATTTTATTCCACTCACACTTCAAACAGGTCGTGTGACCAATTATAAGCAGCACAGCTGCTGCAATAGTACCTCGTAGCAGCTCTTTTAGTGACATGGGGCAGAGGCACTCCTACTGTAATACTTCAATAACATTTCATACCAATAACAGCATTTTCTTTGATTCAAGCTTCCCAGCCTTTCCCATGTTGCAATTTGACCAGCACCACTGCCCCGACGGTCCCTCGATGCATGCCTTTCAGTGACCCGGGGCAGCGGCCGCTCCTGCTGCAGTACCTTTATTAGATTTCTTTTAGCATTCTCTGCATTTTATTCCCTTTACACCTCGCAGCCTTTCCCGTGCCGCTCTTTCAGCACCACTGCCCCACCGACGGTCCCTCGGAGCAGCTCTTTTAGTGACCCGGGGCAGCGGCCGCTCCTGCTGTAGTACCTTAGGATGTTTTTTTACCATTCTCTTTATTTTATTCCCTTCACAGTACCGACCTTTCCCGTGACACATTTGAAGCAGCGCACCTGCCCCACGGGTGCTTCGGTGCAGCTCGTTTTGTCCTGGGGCAGCGGCCACTCCTGCCGCGGTTCTTTCCATTATTTCTTAGACCATTCTCTATATTCTATTACCCTCACACCTCCAGTCCTTTCCCGTGCCGCACGTTTACCCAGAGCATCACCCCCAAGGTGCCTCGGTGCAGCTCTTTCAGTGATACGGGGCAGAGGCACTGCTGCTGCAATACTTTTGGAATATTTGTTACCATTCTCAATTAGTTTTTTCTATTCACACTTCCGAGTCACGCCCGTGACTCTACCCAGCACCGCCGCCCCGACGGTCCCTCGGTGCAGCTCTTTTAGTGACGCGGGGCGGAGGCGGAGAGCCCTCTAGCTGCGGCTCTTCTTTGACGCTCGATTGGGTTCTCTTTTATTCCATTCGCACCTCGCGCGGGGCGGCTCATTCAGGGGCGTGCGCCGGCTCCCACAGCACCCCGCCCGCCGCCGCTCCCCGTGCGATTCCCCGCTGCTCTCGGCAGACCGCACACCGCAGGCGGCCCGAGCCCCGCCGCGCCGACGGCATTCGCCACCCGCCGCCCGCCGGCGCCTTCTCCCGCTCCTTACCGGCACCAAGCGGCGCTGCCGATGACGGAGCCCAAGCGCGCCCGCCACGGCGCTTGCCCGCGCCTCAGGGCCGCTCCCGGCCCGCCCGCGGAGCTCCTGCCGCCGCCGCCGCCGCCCCCCGACTGAGGCGCCGCCGCGCCGCCGGCCCTTTTTATACCGCGCACCCCCCCTTTTCCCGCCACTGCCGCTGAGGGGCTCCCCCCGCCTCGAAACCGCCCTGAAGCGCCCGAGGCGGGAACGGCGCAGCCCCGACGGTGCCTCCGGGAAGCTCTTCTAGTGCCACAGGGCCCCGGCCCCTCCTGCTGCAGTACCTTTAGAGCATTTCCTAAACAATTTCTCAGTATTCCATTCCGCGCACACTTCCCAGCCTTTCCCGGGACTCTTTATAACCAGCACCACTGCCCCGATTGTCCCTCGGTGCAGCTCTTTTAGGGACACGGGGCAGCGGCCGCTCCTGCTGCAGTACCTTTATTTCTTCGGCCATTCTCTGTACTTTATTCCGCTCATAGTTCCCAGCCTTTCCCGTGACTCTTTATTACCAACACTGGCGCCCCGACAGTGCCCCGGTGCAGCACTTTTACGTACAGGGGCCACTGCCCACTCCTGCTGCAGTATCTTTATAACATTTTTTTAGCATTCTCTTTATTTTGTTCCCTTTACACCAGCCCTCAGATTTCCCGTGACTCTTTATAACCAGCACCACTGCCCCGATTGTCCCGCGGTGCAGCTCTTTTAGTGACCCGGGGCAGCGGCCGCTCCCGCTGCAGTACCTTTATTAGATTTCATTTAGCATTCTCAGCAATTTATTCCCTTTACACCTCGCAGCCTTTCCCGTGCCGCTCTTTCAGCACCACTGCCCCACCGACGGTCCCTCGGTGCAGCTCTTTTAGTGACCCGGGGCAGCGGCCGCTCCTGCTGCAGTACCTTAGGATGTTTTTTTACCATTCTCTTAGGATGTTTTTTTACCATTCTCTTTATTTTATTCCCTTCACAGTACCGACCTTTCCCGTGACACATTTGAAGCAGCGCACCTGCCCCACGGGTGCTTCGGTGCAGCTCGTTTTGTCCTGGGGCAGCGGCCACTCCTGCCGCGGTTCTTTCCATTATTTCTTAGACCATTCTCTATCCTTTATTACCCTCACACCTCCAGTCCTTTCCCGTGCCGCACGTTTACCCAGAGCATCACCCCCAAGGTGCCTCGGTGCAGCTCTTTCAGTGACACGGGGCAGAGGCACTGCTGCTGCAATACTTTTGGAATATTTGTTACCATTCTCAATTAGTTTTTTCTATTCACACTTCCGAGTCACGCCCGTGACTCTTTACCCAGCACCGCCGCCCCGACGGTCCCTCGGTGCAGCTCTTTTAGTGACGCGGGGCGGAGGCGGAGAGCCCTCTAGCTGCGGCTCTTCTTTGACGCTCGATTGAGTTCTTTTATTCCATTCGCACCTCGCTCGGGGCGGCTCATTCAGGGGCGTGCGCCGGCTCCCACAACACCCCGCCCGCCGCCGCTCCCCGTGCGATTCCCCGCTGCTCTCGGCAGACCGCACACCGCAGGCGGCCCGAGCCCCGCCGCGCCGACGGCATTCGCCACCCGCCGCCCGCCGGCGCCTTCTCCCGCTCCTTACCGGCACCAAGCGGCGCTGCCGATGACGGAGCCCAAGCGCGCCTGCCACGGCGCTTGCCCGCGCCTCAGGGCCGCTCCCGGCCCGCCCGCGGAGCTCCTGCCGCCGCCGCCGCCGCCCCCCGACTGAGGCGCCGCCGCGCCGGCGGCCCTTTTTATACCGCGCACCCCCCTTTTCCCGCCACTGCCGCTGAGGGGCTCCCCCCGCCTCGAAACCGCCCGCGCCAGAGCCGGAAGCGCCCCCGCGCCGCAATCCCTGCTGTCTCGGAAAATCCGCGCTACTCACAAAAAAAAAAGTAATTCCAAAATTTCCAGAAACTTCCCCAAAACGAAGGAGCTTCGAAGCGCTCCGAGGTGCTAGCGTTCCCTCAGGGAGCGGCGCTTCCCATTGGCTGCCGGTGTCGCCAGGGCTCCTATTGGCTGCCGTACGCTCCGACGCTTCCGATTGGCTGCCTCCCGATCTCCTCCCGCGCGCGGGGCAGAGCGAAGCCCCCCCGGGACACGGCGCGGGTTGGGACCGGGCCGAGCGCTGCGGCCAAAGCCGGGCAAAGCCGCACCCAAACGGGGCCAAAGCCGGGCAAAGCCGCACCCAAACGGGGCCAAAGCTGGGCTAACCCGCACCCAAACGGGGCCAAAGCCGGGCTAACCCGCACCCAAACGGGCCCCGCGCTGGTGAAGCCGGTGAAGAAGCGCAGCGCCCGGGACGCTGCTTCTGGGGGTCTCACCAGGCGGCCTGCAGCCAGAGCAAGGCACATCGCAACGCTCGCAGGCGTCCCGCGGTGCTCGGAGTCTCTCGGCGTTTGCCGGTCAGACAAATGGAATCCAAATTGCCGACGATTTACATCACCTGCTATTTCTCCTCTCGTTTCCTGGATGGATTTGACAGCCCTTTCTTTCCTCCCACAGAGCTGGAAAGCAAAATGCTGAGCTGCCCCATGGCGACCTCCGCTTTCTTCCACCGCTCCAGCCTTGTCCCTCTTTCTCTCCACTTTACTTTGCACCAGGTTCTCCCTCCTCCTCTCCCTGCCAGCTCGCAGCAAAGACATTTCACCCACCGGCAGCACCTGCCTCCTCTCACTCGGTCCCATTTTGCTCCCTTTGAACCACCGTAGCCGCCTGCCCGCGGAGCCAGACCCGCCGTGCGGCTGGGCAATGGTGCCGAGAATTATCGCAGGATTTAGTGGGGTGGGCTGAGCCTGGCCAGGTGCCTGGTGCCAGCAAAACTGCTCTGTCCCTCTCCTCACCCTGGGCAGGGAGCAGAACACATCAGGAGAGGCTTGAGGATCGGGAAAAGGTTAGAGCGATCACTCACGGGTCACTGGAATATGAGACATGACTGGGGGGAATTAATTGAATTTATTGTCAAACAATAAATTCTCAGAGCAAGAGAATGAGAAGTAAACCAACAGAGGTTCAAGCCTAGGAACCAAGACTTTGTCCTCGGCAGCTCGCAGCTGCCCCCCACAGTGGGGATGTGTCCAGACCCTCCGGTGCATCCCGGGTTTTGTGGGGCGAGAGTGGAGCAGGCGCTGAGCTGCTCCATGGAGCTTCCAGTCCCTGTTGGATCCATCGGGGCGTGACACAGTCAGTGCCGAGCGTCCGTCGATGCTTGGTGTCTGTCGGCATTGGCAATCCCGACGGACATATTGAGTCCAAACCGGCAGCGCCAGCTCATCTTTACCATTCTTCTTCAATTTCTTCATTAATTAAATCAAGGGAAAACTCCCTTTTGTCACCATTTCAAAGCCTCAGTGGGGAAACGGAGGTTCCCTCTCAATTTAGAGCCGTAACTGATGCATAAGGAGGGTTTCCTCTAAATTTAAACCCGAATAAAAAGTGAATCAAGGAAGAGTTTCCTTCAATTTAGCCTCCTAAAATGAGGGGAAATGCAGTTTCCTCCTCAATTTCCCTCAATAAACACCAATTTAGGGGCTTTTTGACATATTTTTCCTCTGTGAAGGTCCCTTCAAATGCAGGGTCCCCCTCGATGGAACTTTTATGATGGCACATAAAGAGATTCTTCTCAAGGGAAGCCCTTTAAAACCAGGGACAGTGGTGTTTTGCCCTCGATTTTAACCTTAAGATGATGAACGTGGGGCAATTTCCCTCAATTCAAACCCATGGAACAGCACCATAAAGGCTTTCTTCTTCCATTAAGATAAAAAAAAAAGGAAAATGGTGATCCCTCCCCCCCCCGCAACTGAGACACCTAAAATAATGAAAAAAGTGTGCTTTCCTTAAATTGAGAACCTTCAAATCCCTGAGTTCAAACACAATTATGGAAACACAGTTTCCCCCCTCAATTTAAATCCCATTTCTTCTTGTAAACTCCCCCTTTTTTGGGGGTGAGGGCACTGGGGGCACTTCCTGCTCCTCACTGATCACATTTGGAGCTGCTGCACGTTGGAGAGTGGTGGGGAGTTTCCTCCCAGTTCCCCTCTTACTGGCAAGCACGAGGAGGAGCACTATCCCCAATGCTCCTTCTTGTTCTCTCCCACAGTGCTTCCAGTATCCCTCCCAGTTCCCTCCCAGTATCTGTTCCAGTGCTCCCACTGGCAAAACACTGGGGGCACTGTGCCGTCTCAAATGATGGGGGATGCATCATCAAGGATCACTGAGGGGCCCAGGGGGGTCCTAGGCATCCCTGGGGGGGTTTCAGATTCAGCAGTAGGATTTTTCTGACTGTGAGTGAGCTATGTGGCCTTTGGAGGTGTCCCTTCCTCTCCTGCTCACAACGGAGCAGATGAGAGGTGATTTGGCTCCTGAGAGTTTCAGTTTAGGCCCCCAAAGAAAGAGAGGAGCTTCTGCCCACATTACATCTGACAGCTCTGCCAAAGGGTGTCTAAACCCACGTGTGCTCAGCAGGTGGGGATGCCAACCCCAAATCCTATCTCCACCTCCCTCTGCAGTCCTTTAAGTATTCCTCTAGTTTGGAAAACCAGTCCCATAACTACAGTAAACCCAGAGTCTCCTGAGCGAGAAGCCACGTGCTTGTAATTCCTCTGCAACAGCCTCGTCCCAGCTCTGGCAGCCCCTGGGAAGTTGCAGGCAAGAACACCTGACCTGGTAAGCAACTTCATCTCTTGGCAGATTTCCAGGGCTATGCAAAAACATTTCAAAACATTTTTTCAAAACATCTGCTTATTGTCCTTTAATGCAAAATAGTGATTCGGACCAGTCCTAAGAAAAAGAGGCTCAGAGAAGACCTTCCCCTCTACAACTCCCTGACAGGAGGGCGTAGCCAGGTGGGGACTGGCCGCTTCTCCCAGGCAACCGGCAACAGGACAACAGGAAATGGCCTCAAGCTGCACCAGGGCTGGACATCAGGAGGAATTTCTCCATGGGAAGGGTGGTCAGGCATTGGCAGGGGCTGCCCAGGGAGGTTTGGAGTCCCTGTCTCTGGAGGTGTCCAAGAAACACCTGGACACAGCACTCAGTGCTCTGGGCTGAGTGACAAGGTGGGGATTGGGCACAGGGTGGACTCGATGACCTTGGAGGGCTTTTCCAACCTCAACGGTTCTGTGATTCTCATTATTCCAAATTCATTTGCAAAAGCTTTCACACCTCTAGTCACACCTCAGCGGGTGTGCAGGCCCAAGCTCATACATTTGAGAGATTTACTGCCTCCAGTGGGATCTACACCACAATTTCAGGAAGAGGCAAGACTTCAGCTCTTATGAGAGAAAACCCGACTTTGCAAAAGTATTCCCGGAGAGACATTCTGAAGGAAGGTGTCTCCCCCTCTTTTGAACATAGAGGGAGCTGAGTCTCCAGTGTTAACTCTAAAACTTTCAAGCTCCAAGTCTGACTCCCAGAAATTTTATTGGCCCCATTTCCCAGCACAATACTCAGACCTCACACATCGAGGAAAAAAGCAGTGCAGGTTAAATAATTAATGCTCCTGGGTACTGTTTTCCCTCTGAACTACACACAATCACAGAGGAACAAAACCCTTAAAGAAGATTGATTGCTCTTGCTGGCACAAGAAGAGAAGAAGAAATCTGACAGGAATATTCTTCATCATTCTGCCAAGGCTTTGTCAAACACTTCAGCTCCTGCACTTCAGGGAATAATAAGTGGCTTATAAGAAGTGACTCTTACTTCAGTGAGCATGTTGTTATGGATTAATCTTGCACTGGCAAAGAGTCTTCATACCCTACTGCTCTTTGCATCACCCAAAGAGTTTGGAGGTTGCCTAGCGAGCTCCAGAGTTGTATCTTCCTTGTCAATCTTATTAGCCCCTTGTTTAATTGTAAAAACGTAAATAAAATGCAACAATCATTGGCCCAACGGCTCAGGACTTGCATATCTCTTCCAAAGAAAGGGGAAAAAAAAGTGCTTCTCCCAAATCACAGAGTTAAAAAGTTCATCTAATCCACATATATTTTTATAAGAAAAGGAGGAACAGTGAAATATAAATTACTGTGCCAGTGGTGCTCCAGTCTATTTCTGTTCTCTTCTTTCACTTGTAGCATTTCTAAGAATACTTTAAAAAACAAAAAAACTCCATTAAATTTAAGCTGAACAAGAAGCGATCTGGCTGCAGGCTTGTGGCACTGAATTCCAGTAAGGGGGTTCATCCTCTCTCCAGTTACGAGGCAGATCCCAAAGTACTGAGCATCAGCTTTTAGCTTTTTTTAAAATTTAACTGTAAGGAAAGCTGCTGAGGAGTGCCATGCTCCAGGCACGTCCATGGGATTTCACCTGTTGTACAGCTCTCTTAAGATCAACTTGTGCCTTTTCCTCTACCTTGCTGGGCTTGGCTCATACATTTCTTGAGGGGATGGCCCTGCACTGATCAAAGCATGTACTGACCATCAGATAAACAGCTTCTGTCAGTGTGGATCTATCCTAAATGGACCATTTCCCAAAGTAATTCAAGTGCCTTAATTTCACTTACTCAAAACGGCTTTTAAGGAAACCTGGTTTAATACACTCCCTTTCTCAACAACTACTGGGCAACGCTCCTTCACTCCCTGTCAGTGTTATTCTTTGACCCTTGGAGAAAGGCTTTAAAGCAGCAAAGAGCTTGTTAAGCACCAACAATTTACTCAATTAAGAATTCAAATCAATAGCATGGGCAGAGACTGACCTCAAAACCTATTTTAAAACTGAATGTAAAAGTAGTTGCATTGCCAATTGATAAGATTAGAAAGGTTTTCTTAGCAGTTGTTGAGATTACAAAGTAATGAAATGTGCAGGGAGAGGACCGAGCATGGAGCAGAGGGGGTGCAGGGGAGGGAAGAAGGGGGAAGCCTTCATTTGCACTATGGGTTTTTAACCAACATGGTCACATCTCAAGGACTTGTAGAAACCCTTCTAATCTCAAAAAAGGAAAAGCTTCCTGGATATTTTTCATTTCAGCAAGAACCTAAGGAAGCCCTCAGCAGCAGGAGATTGGAATAACTGCAAGGCTGGTTTCTTGAGCAAAGGGAGCAGGGTGTGCTCCTCAAAGCCAAAGGCAAATGCAAATTTACAAAGGCAAATGTACAAAGGCAAATGGGGATTGCCTGTCAATTGAAACTCCTGAAACCATGGAAAAGGCAGATTTTCCTTCAACTGAAACCCTTAAAGGGGTGAAGGTGTAATCCCCTCAATTTAAACACAGATGAAAACGGAAAAGGAGATTTTCTCAATTTAAACCCTTTTCTCCACAAAAGCTCCATTTTCTGGGGTGACTGGGATGGACTGGGAATGGACTGGGAAGATGAAATCAAAAGATGAAAGGAGAAAGATCTTTCTTGTGCCCCTATCCTGCCCCAGCTGCTCAGGTGGGTTAGGTGTGTTGCTCTCCTCTCCAGTGCTGCCCCTTGGCACAGGGCTTGCCCCTTTGCACCTTCTTTGAGCAATGCTGCAGGTACTCCCCAGCCCCTGTGAGATGCTCTCACCATCAGTCCTTGAGACTCCTTAAGAGACTCCCTGGAATCATGCCCTTCAGCCACCTCCCTCTGGCAGCTCTTTGCAACAGCTGTGCCCAGGTGACCCACACATCCCCCCCAGCAGCGTCTGCCCCCTCCTCATCTTCACTGGCAACAACTGAGGCTGCTGCACATCAGGAGCTGGAGACTCCCATGAGGTGGGGTGGGGGGGAACAGTGTGAGAGAGGGTGGGACCACAAACCCAGGGTTGGAGCCGAAGGTGAGGGGCAGGATCAAATGGCTGCCTAGGGTACAGATGCAGGAACAAAGGTTCATAGAATGGAGAAAGATCAACAGGTTTTTGTATTTTACTCACACATACACTCATTATAAATGTCACATTTTTTAATAGTTAAAATATGAGTTGAAGTTACTGGCTAGATATGGCAGTGAGCTTCACACAGCATCCCACCCTTATGGATTTATCAGAAGAAGCAGTTTCAGGTTCTTTCATCTCCTCAAAACACTTGGGAAAGCCATTGTCCTGGGGTGACTGTATGATACTGTATTCCCTATTGTCTGCCCTCTGCCAGATAGGAATCCTGTGCTTTTCTGTACCTTTAAGGGAGAGGGAGGAGAGCCGGTGGAATTCTTTCGGCGCTGTTCAAAACACAGATAACCTTGCTGGCTTCTCCTGCCTGGCTGCTGCCTTCTGCAGCAGGGAAGAGAGTTACATTCCTTTTACTTTTTAGCTAGTTTTTTGTCCTGCGACTTTGGCTTCTTCTTCTCTTCTGGAACTGTTCAGAACACCAGAACATCAGAACTTCACTGGGAGGCCTTTCCACAGAGGCCCGGAGGGGCCTGCGCTGCACCTGAGCTGCGGAGAGGAGAAATCCACACCCACAAAGCACTCTGAAATCTACCCATGTTCTCTCCACAGCAACAGGTTTTATTATTTAGCATCGTTGTTTTTCTGTGCCTGTGTGCATTGTGTTTGTTAAAGAAATAGTTTTTTTCCCTTTCACATTCCTCCGAGGAATTTCTTTCCGAACCTAGTGGGGGAGGGGTGGCTGTAGCCTGCCTTCTATCAGAGGACGTTTATTTCGGACGTTCCTCAAAATTTGTCTCAAACCGGGACAGCCATTTTTAACCAAACTCCTTGGCAATTTTCTCATATGAATAAAAGCAAGCACTGGCAATGACCAACAAGTGAAAAGGAAAGCAGAATATCACAGAGACATGGTGGGATAGCTCCTATGACTAGAGCACTGGAATGGAAGGGTTTAGGCTTTTTAGCAAAGACAGGCTGGGGAGATGAGGAGGGGATGCAGCCCTCTATGGATGTGGAACTCTGCCTCAGGAAGTACAAGGAGCCCGCTGAGAGCTTGTGGGTGAAGATTAAGGGGAGGGCAGGGACAGGGATGTTAAGGAAGGGCTTCTATAGATACGTTGCAAGCAAGATAGTGGGGATAATGTGGGCCCTCTCCAGCAGACCTGACTACCCTGGACAAAGAGAAGACTGAGGCTCTCAAGGACTTCTGTGCCTCAGTCTTCAATGGCAAGTACTCCAGCCACACCACCCAAGTCGAGAAAGGCAAATGCAGGGACGGGGAGAATGAACACCCTGAGCCTGCTGTAGGAGAGGATCAGATTCAAGACCATCTAAGGAACCTGAATGTGCTCAGGTCCATGGGACCTGATGAGATACATCCCCAGGTCCTGAGGGAGCTAGCAGAAGAAGTTGCTAAGCCATTATCCATCACTTTTTGAAAAATTGTGGCAGTTAGGTAAAGTCCCTGAAAAAAGGGAAATATAACCCCCATTTTTAAAAAGGGGAAAGCAGAAGACCTGGCAAACCATTTCTACCCCAGGCAATGGTGACTGTGCTGCACAGCCCCGTGGAGCTGCTTCTGTCTGGCTTTACAAGATCCTCCACTTCCATCACCCTGCTCCTCACGGGTTCCACAGGACAGCTGCTGCCCAGTTTGATGGACATTTCCCAGACATTTCATGGGCAAAGGAGTGGTGAGGATGTGTTGTGATGGTGTGGGACCTGAGCAGGACATACACAACATGGAATAATAAAGGCTGGAGACCATGCTGAGTTGGGCAGGAAGAGTTAAATTTCTTCCAGTGGGCCTGTAGTTTGGATTTGTGCTGGAAAGACTGTTGATAACCCCTGGATGTTTCAATCAGTGCTGAGCGTCAAGGCCTTTGCTGCTCCTCACATCACTCTGCCAGCAAATAGGCTGGTGTTGCACAAGGAATTGGGAGGAGATAAACTCTTCAGAGGCGCTCAGCAAAGGAGGAGAAGCAATGGGGTAGCCCTGTATATGAGGGAGTGTTTTGACTGTCTAGGAATTGACAGTGGTGATGAAAGGGTCGAGCGTTGATGGCTAAGAATCAGGGGAAGACCAGATCCCAAAGTGGGAATCTTCCCAGACACAGAGGGAAGGCTGGTAGGCAGATTGGCAGTTCCCAGGGTCCTTCATTCTACCTTTAAATCAGGGTGCAATGAAGTTTCCTGGATTGTCCACAGCCTTCCTTCTATGACAAAGTGACCTGCTTGGTGGGAGAGGGAAAGGCTGGGGATGGTGTTTACCTGGGCTTTTGTTAAGCCTTTGACGCCATTCCCCAAAGCATTCTTGTGGAGAAATTGGCTGCCCATGGCTTGCACAGGTCCACTGTTCACTGTAAAAAAGGGTCTGGATGGCCAGGCCCGGAGAGTGGTAGGGGACAGTTTCATTCAGCTGGTACCCAGGCACCAGTGGGGCTCCCCTGGGCAGGACTGAGACCAGTCCTGTTTCTACTGATGACCTGGAGAAGGGGACCCTCAGCCAATTTGTAGAGGACAGCAGGTTGGGTGGGAATGTGTATCTGCCAGAGGACAGGAAGGCTCTACAGAGGGATCTGGAGAGGCCCAGGGATTGTCCCAGGCAGTTCCTGAAACGCCCTACTCCCCTACCCCTCCCTGACTACTCATGATTACTACACCCTTCTCCTCTTCTGGGTCCAGCACCGCCACCACCACTGAGACTTCAAGCGGATGGAGAAGCACCGGCGGCGCTGAACATAGCGTGTCTGCAAGGCTACCAGGTATCTCTGAAGCCGGGCATGAAGCTGCCCCAGGAACCTTCCAGCAGCAGTGCTAGTGCTGTATTCCAGCTCCATTGAGCTGCTGCTCCTGCTGCTGCTGCTTTCCAATACAGTGGGGTTCATGATCACCACTAGCCTAGGGAGCAGCCTGGCTATTGCCACAGATCTTCTGCGTTGCCACGTCGTGGAGCTGCTGCATCGTCTTGTGTTCCTACGTTTGTCCTTTTCTATCACCTTGTTCATGTCTGGCCTCGCCAACTCCACTCCAAGGCACTGGGGAGGCTCTCTGGCCCCCAGAAGCCTTGGCTTCACCTGCACATCAGTGCGGACCACCCTGCCGCTCCCCCTGCCCCATCGCCACTGGGCTAGCTGTGCCTCCAGCTCCTTGCGGTGCTCCTCGAAGAGCGCCTGGGAGTCCCGAGAGCTTCGGATGAACCTTGGGAAACGCCTCCTGGAGCTCCTGGAACTGTGTGGGGGGCTGCCACGGGGCAGCTCAGTGTCTGCTGATCTCCGTGCCCTGTCCACGTTGCTCTGCCCCTCCAGCCGGCCTCTCGCTGCACTTGGGTGCTCTGAGTTCTGATGGATCCTCTGCAAGAACCAGAGGGGTGAGACAAGAGCAGCTCCCCAGCACGCTCCACATTGTCCTGCCATGCATGTCACACCAACCCCAAACCCACATGGCCCAGCCCAGCCCACACAGATCAGAGGCCACCTACCCATAGACGCTTGTCCCGTAGCATGACAGTGACCAAGATGAGCTGCAGCACCACCATTGTGATTGCCACCAGCTCACCGACGGTGAAGATGTTGAGGAACCCCATGGCACTGTCCCTGGCAGTCCAGGTCACTAGCACAGGCCAGTTGAAAAGGGTCCCCAGTGACCTGCAGGGTCCCAGTGATGGGAATCCAACCCTGGTGGGTGGCAGAGGCTGAGGCTGTTGTCTGCCAAGACACTGCCAGACTGCTGTGCCCAGCAACCACTGTCTGTTCCTGTGGGGCCCCTTTTATAGCCTGGCAGAGTCCCCTGTGACATCATGGGGCAGCCAGAACCCTCTTTGTGACAGCATGGGGCAGTCAGAAATCCCTTTGTGACACCCGGGAGCACCCTGGAGCCCAAGGGAGAGCCCTTACTGCCTTAGGCACAATGACCATGCATTCCACGTTGTCCTGCTGAAACCTTCAGGATTCTTTAAGTCAGTCAGGTCGTAACAATTTCATTTGACATCATGAATGTGTTTTCAGTTGTTGTTGGATCTGTAATTGCTGGGAGTGGGGGGAGGTTAACTATTTCATAAAATATAATCTCTTTTGAACAGATAATTTGTCTCAATTTCATAAGCCTCCACGACACAAGGGCAGTGACCATGCCCCTGTGCTGGGCATTGGTGAGGTGAGACCTTGAATCCTGTATTCGGTTTTGCGTCCCGCACAACAGTAAAGACACTGAGGTGCTGGAGTGTGCCTAGAGAAGGGCAATGGATCTGGGGAAGGGTCTTGTGCTTTAACCCCAGCTGGCAATTCAGTAAGGAAAAAAAGTGAGAAAGAAACTCTAAGTTGAGATAATTTAATAAATAGAAACAAATTCCAAAAATACTGGATGAGAGAAAAGAAAGAGGGAAGAAAAATAAGTGAAGTAAATGTTAACAATTTCTCTGCACCCAACAACCGACATGCAGTCAGATACTCCTCACGGAATCACAGAGTGGTTTGGGTTGGAAGTACCAACGACCACCTTGCCATGGGCAGGGACACCTTCCACTGGACCAGGTTGCTCCAAGCCCCATCCAACCTGGCCATGAACACTTCCAGACACTTCCAGGGCAGCCACAGCTTCTCTGGGGAACCTGTGCCAGGGTCTCACCACCCTCACAGCAAAGAATCTCTTCCCAATATCCCATCTAACCCTGCCCTCTGGCAGAGGGAAGCCATTCCCCCTTGTCCTGGCACTCCAGGCCCTTGTCCAAAGTCCATTTCCAGCTCTCGAAGTCAAGGCCTCTAAGGTCTCCCTGGAGCCTTCTCTTGCCCAGGCTGAACACCTCCAGCTCGCTCAGCCTGTCTCCAGATCAGACAGGCTCCAGCCTTCAAGCATCTCTGTGGGGACCTCTGGACTCATTCTAGCAGCTCCACATCCTGAAGGACCAAATGCCATCCAGAAGGACCTGGACAACCTCAAGAAGAGGGCCTGTGGGAATCTCATGAGGTTTAACAAGACCAAGTGTTTGTGCTGCATGTGGATCAGGACAATCCCCTACATCAGTCCAGGCTGGGGGATGAAGAGATCAAGAACAGCCCTGCCAAGAAGAATTTGGGGGTGCTGGTTCATGAGAGCCTGGACATGCCCTGGCCCTGTGTGCTGGGCTGATCCAACAGTGTGGGCAGCAGGGGAGGGGGGATTCTGTACTTCTGCCCTGCTCAGGTGAGACCAAATCTGCAGTGCTGCCTCCAGCTCTGGGGTCCCAGCACAGGAAGGACATGGGCCTGTTGGGAGCCAGTCCAGAGGGGACCCCAAGATGATGAGAAGGATGGAGCACCTCTGTGCTATGAGGAAAGGCTGAGAATTGGGATTTTTCAGCCTGGAGAAGAGAAGCTTTGGAATGACCTAATTGTGGCCTTGCAGTACTTGAAGGGAGCCAATAAGAAAGATGGAGAGAGGCTATTTACAAGGGCCTGGAGTGACAGGACAAGGGAGAACGGCTTCTCACTGAGACAAAGTAAGTTTAGATTGGATATTGGGAAGAAATTCTTTCCTGTGAGGGTAGTGAGGCACTGGCAGAGTTTGCCCCAAGAAGCTGTTGCTGCCCCATCCCTGGAAGTGTTCAAGGCCAGGTTGGATGGGGCTTGGAGAAACCTGATCTAGCAGTTTCCCTAACGAGGGCAGGGGGGTGGAATAGGATCATCTTTATGGTGCCTTCCAACCCAAACTACACTGTTCTTCGCCTCTAAGGACTACTGCTGCCAGCTGCTTTTGAGGTACTTTATTTACAGCAACACAAAGAGCTGTAAAAAAGCAAAGGCCAGTGAGGTGTGAATCCGTTGTTGTAACTGTCCCTCCTGATCCCACCTTCACAAATGCATCCTGGATACAAAACCTTTGTGGAAACACTGTGCTGCTTTTGGACCTAGAGTGAATAGATGTCTCACCACAGCACAGTAGCATGGTTCAGCCCTGCTTGGTCCCGTTCAGTGACTGATCAGGATGCTGCTGAGGCTCAGCGCGACAGGCTCTGGGTTCAAGTGTGTCCCAAAGGAGAAGCAGTTTCCACCACCACCAGTAACCAACAATTCCTTCTCATTTGGCAGAAAGACACTGCTATGATTATGTAGCATTAATGGCCACTCCAGATGCTCCTGAAAAAGGAAAGGAGATTTTGAACATATGGGACTTCACATGGTCCACCGTACCACCCATGAATGTGGGCAAAAACAGATAGTTAGAGAATACAGGAACAAATAACCCCTGAGGTGTACTGCTCTACTATACCCACCCACCCACCAACTTGCAGTTCAGTGATTTTTTTTAATGAGAGAAAATATCTTTGTACTCCCTGAATCTTAATGCTTTTCCTCTCAAGAAGGTAGCCAGTCACTTTTGGATTCAATGTAAATCTTTGGCATTCAAGCCCTGTGGCAAGGAGTTCCACAGCTTACCTATGTAACTGGTAGGTTCAAAAGCCTAGAAAGTGTCATGTAAGTCAAAGCAAACAGCTCATAAGCAAAGGAAGATACCAATCCATCTGTATCCGCTTATTCGATGCAAAGAAAAGAGTTATATTCTTTTAGATACAACTTCATTATCATTGCACCCATCCTCACTGCTGTCCAGCAAGGGCAGTCTATTTTATCTAAAGGATATGAGGCCACTTATAATTTCTGCTACAGATAATAACTGAAAACTAAGCTACCAATTAAGCACGTTTCATGCTTTATACCCTCAGCAAAATGCTGCAAGGTCAGCCAGATGCACACATACTGTCCACTATAAAAAACTGACCCGTCACAAATTCCAGTTTCACCAACGACAGGTTCCATGTATACAGTTATCAAAAGAATGTTGTTTCTTTACATAAAAGATAAATAAAAGCTTGTCAAGCAACAGAAATGTTCTTATAGAATCACTGAAGAAGGACCTTATAAAAGGCCATCTTGTTCCACTCCCTTGCCATGGGCAGGGACAGCTTCCACTGGACTACACTGCTCCAAGCCCCATCTAACCTGGCCTTGAACATTTCTGGGATGGGGCAGCCACAGCTTCTCTGGGCAGCCTTTGGCAGCGCCTCACCATACTCTTCATAAAAAATTTCTTTCATATACTTAGTTTGAAGCTACTGTCCTTTAGATGAAAACCATCACCCCTTGTCCTATCACTACAGGCCCTGCTAAAAAGTCTGTCCCCATCCTTCTTATAAGCCCCCCTTTAAGTACTGGAAGGGGCTCTAAGGTCTCCCCAGAGCCCTCTCTCTCTCTTAAGGCTGAACACCCCCAACTCTCTCAGCGCATCCTCACAGGAGATCAGCTCCAGCTCTCTGATGATCCTTGTGGCCCTTCTATGGATTACTCCAACAGATCCATGTCTTTCTTTTACTCCAGGCAGTATTACCTGAGATGAGGGCTACTCAGAGATGTAGACTAAGTTTTGCCCAGAGTACGCCAAAACCCTGCTGTGTGACACCATCTGTATGACTATTCTTCAGTGATTCATTCAGATTCTTCTGAAAGCCAACAAATAGTTAAAGTTGGAAGGGTCCTCCAAGCATCATCCAGTCCAACCACCCTGTTCAAAGCAGGCTCAACTCAAGCAGGCTTTTCAGTACCTTGCCCAGTCAGGTTTCAAATATCTCCAATAATGGAAACACGACAGCCTCTCTGAGCAATCTGGTTCGATCATCCTTACAGAAAGCTTTTATGTTTCAGTGGAGTTTCCAGTATTTCCGTGCTGGTTTTTTTTTCATATTGCAGGCAGCAGCTATAGCACACTGCAGTTTCCACCAAGAAGTTCTCAATGAAATTATACCACAGACCTCCATAAACACTAACTTAGCCTCTGGTTTATCTGTTCCCTTCCTCCACAGACATCCTGAAGTGACTATGCTTGCATCCATTTCAGTTCCGGTGTCCCTTGTCTGAAACAGAGCAGCTCCACGTGCTCCAGTCTTCTGCACATTCCATCTCTCCCTCTCTTAATGCTGCTATGTTCTCTATGCTGGGTAACAGCACTTTGGAATTAGATCCTACTTCTACGTAAAGTTACCTCGCTCCTCCATAGGACACTGCTTACCCTGAAAGAAAACTTTCAGTACTTACCACAT
Organism: Monarcha castaneiventris obscurior; assembly: GCA_026261815.1. NCBI lineage: Eukaryota > Metazoa > Chordata > Aves > Passeriformes > Monarchidae > Monarcha > Monarcha castaneiventris. Next base: position 49,810,889 of record JAMPIT010000566.1, on the reverse strand, counting down.
TAATCACATAGTCCAAGCAGAGACCAGTCATTAAGTCAATTACAGTGATGCCTGGCACAGAGGATGCATGAAACCACACTCCACCAACGAGCAGAAGCTTTCCTTCATGCACGTGTGCAGTATGTGAATACCTGTGAGTTCAAAATGAGATTGAACTCCATTAGCAAGGGAGGCTGGTAGACACAGGCTGAAGGTTTTCTGCTGAATGCTCTGAGCAACCTGGTCTAGTTGAAGATGCCTCTACTCATTGCAGGAAGGTTGGACTAGTTTGCCTTTAAGAGGTCCTTCCAAATCAAACCGTTTTATGATGCTATGAATGCCTTCTGCTTACCTTGGGACAAGAGGAGGGTGTGTCTCTATTGTCTGCCACTGAAAGCCATGTTCAAACTCCCTCAGAAGGAAAATTGAACCCAAGGGCTGCTCAGCTGCTCCCAGACCTCCTGCGATCAGCACTCCTCCTTCCCAGCTGCAGGCACTGTGAGAGTGGCGGCTTTCTGGGACTGGACCCTCAACAGCAATCTAAAAAAACACAAGTCCAGGCTGAAGTTTGCCAAGCTAAGTGTCTGCTTAAGGTCCAGGCTTTTAAATGACCTTTTCCTGTGTGGTTGAGTTTTTTGACACCCAGCCTTCTCCATATGTTCCTCTAGGGACTGCTAAGTGCTTCTATTTACACTATCTCTGGCCCTCAGTACATTTAATATAACCAGTCTTTAGAGGGTTTATTTCCACACATTTATTAGAGGTAACTTTATCTGCATTCTTGCATGCTGCTTTCTGCTCAAGACATACACCAGGGAACTGCAAGTTTGTTTGCAAACACATGGACTAATGCAATGACCAGCAAAGCTGGTGATCAGTTGTTCAAACCACAGAGCGGGATAAAAGGCTCAACTGCAGGACTAAAATCCAGACAGAAAACTTTAGTGCAAGCACTGAAGGAAAAAATGTAAGATCAGGCGTTAAGGGAATATCACAGCAAGTAAGTGGTGGAGAAAAATTGAGGCCACTTGGTCCATACCTTCCCCTAAAAGAAATGAAACAGTATCTGTTATCACCTGGATGGATGGATGGATGGATGGATGTTTATATAAGAGTTTCCAAAAGTCTGCAGTGACAAGAATTTCTCACCTCTTTAGGCAGTCTATTGCAGACTCAGCTAGCTTCATGATCAATAGCTTTCCTTAGTGTTCACTTGATTCCCTGTACTACTCAAAGTTAAAATGGAGAACAACTTTTGTCTTCTCTGCAACAGTATTTTAGATATTAGAAGATTTATTTCTATCTTGAATCTTCTCCAGATTCAATAGCTGGAAGTCCTTCAAATCCTTCCCCTGTGAGGTATGTGGCCTAGTCACTCTTGCTGCATACCTCTATGCAGCTGTATGGCACCCTGTCCACCTCTTTTTTAGCAATCAGCTTTGGGTGTTTTACAGTAGTTTGGCTGAGATAAGGAACATTGTAGAAAATAAAAGAAGCAATTAATGTGTCTACCAGACAACATTTCTGGGTACATATCTGAAGACACAGTGTAGGCCTCCCACAACAGTGGGATATTGCTTACTCATGTTAGGCTTGTGACCTGCAACTATGCATCTCTCATCCTGTAATTGTGCTACGTACAAGGTTGGGCTCAAAGAGTTATAGTAAATAGGGTTACAACAGACTGGAGGCTAGTAAGCAAACAAGGGAGTAAGTCCTCTTTAACTCAGTTTCCCTTTATGACACACCTAGTTGACTAAGGCAAACCAGCAGATATGGAGGTGGTTTTGATTTTAGCAAAGCTTTTCATACTGTCTCTAACATCTAGTATCCTTCTGCAAAAATTGCCAGCACACAGCTGGACAAGTCCATGATGGGAGAGGTGAAAGAACAAGAGAGACAGTATGTTCTCAGTAGCATCCAGCAACAGGGCAAGAGGCAATGGGCACAAATTGACATAGGAAAAAAAATCCACTTAAACATAAAACCCCCTCACATTGTACTATCAGGGTGATCAAGCACTGCCCAAAGAGATTGTGGAGTCTCCATTTATGGAGATAATCCCACCTGGACAATACACTGAGCAACCTGCTCTAGTTAGACCTGTTTTAGGCAAGAGTGCTGGACTAGATGACCTCCAGATGTCCCTTCCAACCTCCACTATTCTGTAGAGACTGTATTCTCTACAGAAGAATAAAAAGCTGGATGTTTAGAAGTCAGTTCTAACTCTAATCACATTCTTACCGCAGTGTAGGAGAGTTCTGGAGTGTGCAGGAAATACCAATCCCCGAGCACAGGCTCCACAGCAGAGCGGCCACCATACACAAACAGGTACTGCTCACCTACGGAAACAGACAACGAGGTGGTAAGAGAAGTTAGAATCTGGTATGGCACAAAAGCAAAAATTTCTGTCTGCATAAGAGGGAAGCTGACAAAAAGGGTGCAATAATACTTTGGGTAGATGTCAAGGACATGCATTCACTGCACTATGCCCTGTCCTTTCACTGATTCAGAGTGGACTGTGCAGATAACACCAGTGTTGGTCACTTTCTTCAGCTACAAAGCAATATCAAGGCAAAAGTAAGATGAAACAATACAGTCTGACAAAGACAAAACCCGATGTATTATTAATAAAATTTTATTTACCCATTTAGCATTTGCTTTTTTGATATAAAATTGTGACTGGAAGCTATAGTGTTAATTAAACACTGCTCCACAAATGGAAAGTGTGCTCCAGACTAGACTAATAATGCTTAACAATTCCCGTCTGCTCCCCTTGGAGAGTTCCCTGTCAGCTGCAGGAATGGCAACCTTAGGAAAGGACAGCTTTCAACTCCTGAATGCCAGTGCTTAAGTTTTTGCCCCTTACAACCAGAATCTTTTACTAGATCAACCTTCAGCTTGCTATTGCAGGACCTAATTCTAGAGCTGTTCACAACTACTGAGTGTTTGTTAATTGCTACTAGAAAAGTAACATTTCTTCTGAAGGACTTCTGGATAAAGAGCTAGGGATCCTACTCCCCAAAAAAATATCCTTCGGAGAGCGCAAAACTTATTTCTGGCATGATCAAGTATGAATAACTTCAGCCATAGAGATCTCATTGAATCAGTCTTCCAGAATGGATTACAGCACAATACAGTATGTTTCAATCCTACTTGCCACTGGGGATGTAGATAACAAAATTCAAAATTACCATATTTCAAGTGTCAAGAAGAGATCTCGAAGCCTCTCAATTTCTTTCCTACTGGCAGGCTTGAGAAGTGTTCAATATGAACTTCATGAAGTTCAACAAGGTCAAGTGCAAGATCCCGCACACCTACAGCCATTTCCATTCTTTCCAGGCTTTTTACCTTTGAATGTCAGTTCAGTTGTGCTGTGTCTCCAACGCAAAGCTGCTGCTTCAGCAGCAGGCTGCAGACTTACAAGTTCCACTGAAACCTCATCTGGGTCTGAAGCATCACAGGTTTTGGGGAACTTTAGCCACAACATTCCTAAGCCTGTGCTCGATGGGGATGTTCGTCCTCCTACCACCAGGGCCAGAGTGTCTGAGAGACAAGACACAGTATGGTACAACCTCTCACCTGTGGAGATACAAAATGTCATGGTTCACACAGATGTTTTTTCCAAGAAATTTATAATCATTTAAGTTGGAAAAGACCCTCAAGTCAAACCATTTCTCCAGCACCCTCAAGGTCAAAACTAAACCAAGTGCCACTTTCACATGGCTTTTAAATCCTTCCAGGGATGTGGACTTTACCACTACCCTGGGTAGCCTGTGCCAGGCATGGACAACCCTTTACTTAGAGACATTTTTCTCAATATCCAACCTAAACCTTCCCTGGCATAGTTTGAAGCCATTTCCTCTTGTCCTGCCCCTTGTCCCCTGGGAGAAAAGGCCAACCTCCACCTGGCTATTCCTTTCAGGTAGTTGTAATGAGTGAGAAGCTTCTCCCTGAGCCCCCTTTTCTCCCAGCTGAGCCCCTCCAGTTCCCTCAGCCACTACTACAATGGGCTTACAGCAGTGGTGGATCAGGGAGGAGCAACAGATGTCATCTACCTGGACTTGTACAAAGCATTTGACACCATGCCACCCAGCAACCAGTCTCTAAACTGGAGAGACATGGATTTGACAGACAGACAATCCGGTGGATTAGGAATTGGCTGGATGGTCTCACTCAAAAGAGTTGCAGTCACCAGCTCAGGGTCCAAGTGGAGACCAGTAATGAGTGCTGATCTTCAGGTCTCTGTAGGGACCAGCACTATTTAATATCTTTGTAGGTGACATGGACAGTGGGATCGAGGGCACCCCCAGCACATTTGCTGATGAAAAGGAGCTGTGTGGTGTGGTCATGCACTGCAGGGAAAGGGAGGGGCATCCAGAGAGATCTGGACAGGAGAGGTGGGACCGTGCCAACCTCATGGAGTTCAGCAGGACCAAGGGCCAGGTCCTGCACCTGAGTTGAAGCAATCCCAGCACAAATACAGACGGGTCAGAGAATCAAAAAGCAGCTCTGGGGAGAAGAACTTGGGGGCATTTGTGGACAAAAAGTTCAGTATGACTCAGCAGTAGGTGCTTGCAGCACAGAAAGTCAACCATGTCCAAGGCTGCATCAAAAGACGTGTGGCCAGCAGGTTGACGGAGATGATTCTCACCCTCTATGCTGCTTTTCTGAGACCCCAACTGGAGTTCTGCATCCAGGTCTGGTGCCCCCAGCACAATAAAAACATGGAGCTGTTGGAAAAAATTCAGAGTCTACTAACTTGATCACAGGGCTGAAGCCCCTCTGTTCTGGAGCCAGGCTGAGAGACTGGGCTGTTCAGCCTGGAGAAGTTCAGGCTCCAGGGAGATCTCAGAGCCCCTTTCAGCGCCTAAAGGGGGTCCAAGAGAGCTGGAGAGGGACTTTGGAAAAGGGCCTGGAGTGACAGGACAAGGGGAATGGCTTCCCACTGCCAGAGGGCAGGGTTAGATGGGATACTGGGAACAAATTCTTCTCTGTGAAGGTGGTGTGGCCCTGACACAGTTTGCCCAGAGGAGTGGCTGCCCCATCCCTGGAAGTGTTCCACACCATGCTGGATGGGGGTCTGATTAACCTGGTCTACTGGAAGGTGTCTCTGCCCATGGCAGAGGGTTGGAGCTAGAGGATCTTTAAAGTCCCTTCCAACCCAAACCATTTTATGATTCTATGACTCCAGCCTCTCAATGTCTCTCTTTCTGTGAAAGACACAGAACTGGACAAGGCACTCAAGGTGTCTCTGCAGTGCCCAGCAGAGAGGGACAATCACTGCCCTGGGCCTGTGGCCACACTAGACTGGTACCAGCCAGGTGTCATTTGCCTTCTTGCCCACCTGGGCTCATGTTCAGCCACTGTCAAACAGAACCCCCACGTCCTTTTCCACCTTTCCAGTCACTCTGCCCCCAGCCTGAGACACTGCATGGGGCTGTGGTGACCAAAGGGCAGGATCTGGCATTCACCAACCAGAACCTTCATATCTCTGTGACTGCCAGCATCACGGTGCCATGGCATCACTTTTTCACTAGACTTTCCTTCACTTTTAGCACAAAGGTATCTTGTACTTGCCATCAGTATGGGAACTCACCCCATCTTTTATCAGGAATATTCTGTGTCACACAGACAGCTTTCCAGCAGCCTGCATGCTTACTCAGCACATGGAAATTTCTCATGCGGCAGTGTTGTCCATTCTCCTCCCCAAAGCCTCCCGTGGTAAGAATCACGCCAGGTTTTAAAAGAACGGAGTGGTGACCGTAACGTCTCAGGCCAGGAATTCCTGAAAGCCTTGCACATACTGCTGCAGGGACACTCCCAGCCATCCCAACAGGACCAGCATGACGAGGAACTGTAAGCCAAAGAGAACCAAAGAACTTACACAAAAATACAAACCAAGGACTACATTTTAAGTAAGAGATTAGGCACGCCATCTTTTCAAGATGACCATTCATTTTTTCAAGCAGAAAAAACTGAGAAGCACACACAGATAATCTGAAATGCCCTAGAAACCAGGATGTAATGGTTAAAACTACTACTTTACCAACTGTTAACTTCTACTCTGCTCACTCAGCTCCTGGCAATTCTGAGACTGCTTTCATGAGGTGGACGTAAGACTGGCCAAGAGACTACAGTGTCCTAAACTGCCGCAGCAAGATATGAATCACTGCACTGCCTTCAAAAGGAGCACCTGTCTGACTAAGACAATATCTGGTTACATGAACAGCACAGAACAGCAGAAAAAGTACAAACACCTGGAAGCTGATTTCAAAGTTTCTTGCCAGATTTTGATCCTAGCTTCACAGAAGCACTGAAATAACATTCCGAAGCATGACAAATAATCTGTTAACTCGAATGGTCCTACTATGGGAGAGTACTTCCAGTTATCTAAGTATCTCCTCTCTATTATATCTCTTAGCATGAAACAAACTTTCAGCACAGGACTCTGGCTCACCTACACACTGTACACATTTTTTTCTTTTAATCAGTTTGGAATCTATGCCTTCTTTGTTTTAATCAAGGGCTTTATTCTTGTGTTGTAAGAGATGATGAGGTGGAGGAGGAGCAGCTCGCAGTCCATTTTTTGTATGCCATAATCAGAAAAATTTCCTGTACTGATTGTTGCTTTGCACAAGATCCTACTTTATCATTTGATGAAGTAAGAAATTTCATCTCTTTGGGCTTAAATGTCTTTTTACAGACTGATCTTTTAAAGACAAAGGAGTTTTTTCATGTCACAAAATATACTTAGCATGATTTCTTTGGAAGATTTAGTACTTGCACTCTCTTGAACTGGGACCTAAGTCTACCTGAGAGGATAACTGGGGCATTTATTGCTATTAGAGACATGCTTTTTGCATTCCCAGTAAAAAATATCTAAGCATGGACAATTTACCAGACTTTGAAGGCTTTTGCTATCAGTTTTGAATACAACAGAGACAGCAGCATAAAGACCCTATTTCTGTCTCTAACAAATCAAATGTTTTCACTGCAATAAAAACCATTAAGCAAATGTCAGGTTGTTTTTCTTAATTTAAGGATAGATAGTATGCCTTTAGGAGCCTTCAAGGATTTAACTCAAGGACCAGCAGCAATCACACAGTACATTAAATCACATCCACATTCATTTAGCTTCAATTTCACTACATTTTCAAATCTGAGACACAACACATGGATTCAGTTGCCATCCTGCACTATCCTTTTTCAGCTGCTTTTTTTGCTCCCTAGAACAGAGATTTCAACCTTCTCTTGAAGCTAGAACTACTCGTGGTGCTATACTGCGAAGACTAGTGATATAAAACAGGTTAAAAATAACCTTCTGCTTTCTACCCTGAAAAAGGAAGCAAACAGTCAAAACCAGGAATTTCTTGGACTGCTACTGCCATCAAATACTTCTTATCTCAGAAACACAATCTTGGTATTGCCTTTTCCCCAGCTGTACCACTTTTCTCCCATCTAAAAGAAGTGACATACAGATTTAAAAGCATTTCAGAAACAGAAATACTACAGGTACAATTGCACCCACAAGGGATAAGAAAGCAAAGCACAGCTTCATGACAGGCTTCTGAGTGGTCTGCGGGACAGGGCAGTAAAGAAAACAAAACAACCTTTTTGGAGCTGGAAGGAGAGAATGGTTCAGAGAGCCATGTACGGAGGCAACCAGGAATAAACTGGAAAGGGAGATCCCAAAAACAGGAGGAGGAGCAGGGTAGGCTGGCATTGCAGCCATGCACTGGAGGAGCTCATGTATGAAAAAAAGACAAGCTGTTCAGACTGGGAGGTTCAATAAACTGAAAGAACGGAAGTGATCAGAACCAGCAGCGTTAGGCCACAGCCCTGGCCTTGCTTCAGACAGCAGAACCATTGCAGAGGAGTGAAGAAAGCTACCAGACAGCAGCATCCCATCTGCCCCTTCCAGGGTTTTAATCCCCTAAAACCTCTCAGAGAAGCCTGCATGAGATAAAAGAATACTGTGAAAACTACTTGGTGTGTACCTGTCACACTGGGTAACAACGGAGTCCAGGAAGGTTCCATCCCCTTTGATGCAGCCAACACAAAGTAATGAGAACATTTCAGATGCCATTCCTGTAGCAAGCCCAAAGGAAAAAACAAATAAACAAACAAACAAATCAGGAAAGGAAGTGCCAAACAAAAAAACAACCCCCCTCAAAATCTTAAAGCAAACAGTAGAAAGGATCTCAGAACAGCCAGGGTGACCAAATCAAATACCAACCCAGCCTAGCACTGTTTCCAGCAATGGTCAAAATCAGAGGGGTGAAGCTGAATCAGAGAAAGAACAGGCGGATAAACACCTTTCTCACTCTACCTTTCAAAAATTTACAGCCCAGGGATCTTCTAAGCAAGAAGCTGTGTCTTTGTATTGAACAATCCTTGATGAATTTTTCATCCATGAACCTATCCAGCTGCTCTTTGAACTGACATAAACTTTTAACGTGTCCAACATGCATCCCATAGCTTAACTGTATGTTGCATGGGAAAGTTTTTCTTTTTGGAATCAGCTTCCCTTTATGCTTTTCAGTTCTGATTATAAAAAGGAGTGAGGTCTTTATACCAGAGGGATTAAGGTTTCTTAAAGTTCATGGAATATAAGTGATTCCAAAGAAATCACAAATGTTCAAAGATGCAACATAGTCTGTGCTGGACAATAATATATAATTTTCAGTCTGGCCTTGGAATCATTCTGAGGCAGAAGCACAAACAAAAGGAACGTACAGGAAGCCAGTAGCAATGAGAGTTCACCCTGGCATTCATGGACATTAGAGAATCGAGTGTGTTCATTCCCACGGGGTAGGATATATTCAGCCAACTATGTGACTACAAGCATAAACATGAATTTAAAAGGCACAAGAACTCATGTTATCAGCTTCATTGCCCCAACCCCTATTAGGAGTAAAAGGCATCTTTTGAAAAGTGACATCCAGAAATTAACATAAATACTGAAAATGGAAGAATGCACTATTAGTCCCTAGGCAAATTACTCCAAACTGGTCTCCCTCCAGACTGGGTGTCTATTTTACATTTCTTATCTAATTTGACCAAGCTTGTTTCCAGTAAGACCTGGATCTTACTTAATCTTTCTCTCAAAGGCTAATTGTAGAGCTCTCTGTTATCACATAGTTTACTCCTGTGCACATTTCCAGCTCGGACTCATGCACATTAACCTCCTGTGTAAGGAAAACAACACCAAGTCTTTACCTTCCCACTATATGAACAATGGCCTTGACCTACAACAATTCTGCCAGACATTTCTAAACCACTTAGCAAATCTGCCAGCACTTTCAGTCACCACTTTTGCATTCATATAGCAGAGCAGCTCCTACCATGTTGGCAAAATAAATTCAAGCACATTAAATTGTTTTCATACTGCAGCTATTAGATTTCTAGAATTATAAACAGAGAACCATAAAATCAAACGGGAAACTTCTAGTGAGTATTCCACAGGATATTTAGCTCGAAGTTACTCACTATCTTGCATTTATCTTCACTTCTAGACTTCAAATAGTTGGAAACTTTGCCAGCAGTTAACATAAAAATGGCAAAGAATAGAGTCACAGCTGAATTTCAATCATTAATACAGGAATGGCTATATAAAGTCAGATCAAAAAAAATCTGAAATTAGTAACCTGTATCCAACAATGACAAACAATGAAGTAGTCTATGGAAATGGAAGAGAGCAGGACAAGTGCATTTGCTTTCCCCAGAAATGCTCTCAACCAGCTGCAGTCATGAACAGCACATCAGGTGTATATTTATGTATTCAGTAATCCTTAATGGATTTCTCTTTCATTAAAGTAATTGTCCCTTGAATCCATGCCAACTTTTAGCATGTACAACTTCTTTTACACTACGAGGTAGTTTGCTATGACAAGCCTGTCTCCTCGAGAGACTGGAAGGAAGGAACATGCAGCTTTTCTAAGATCAAGGAGAGCCTTCTTCCCATGCTGCTTCACCAGGAGCTCCCCAGAGCCTCTGTGTTAACTAAGCTGATCCAAGGTCCTTTCTGCCTCCATGAACATCTGTGCCTCAGCAGCTCTGTACAGAATTGCAACTATAAGAAATTGCAGATACCTTATGATATCAAAGCCAGGTCCCTGATCTTCAGAATAAAGGAGGGTTACCTCATACTCATCAAAAGGCTCCAGAGTCTGCACTCTTTGCTGCTCATCTTCTGGAATACAACAGGTGAAAAACTCATTCATGTCCAGGACACTGCACTCAGTCCAGCCCTAAAAGACAAATCCCTCAAAGTCATCAGCTCTGGAAGGATAGAAACTCACTTCCCACAGGAAAACAAAGACCCTAAATTAAACACCTGCATAAGCCACTAAGACTGTCTAGCTAAAGCAAGAGCAGCCCAAAAACTGGTGAAAATAGATTGCTCATCTGTAAAGTTCTTAAAAACCTGATTTAGTATATCAAAAGTCTCAGAGGAACCCATTAATCCCATATGAAACATTAGGCTGCAAGACAATTGGAAGCACCTTCTAATGATGAGCCATGCTACCAGAAAAGGCAGTACCTCAGCCTCAGCCCTCTTTGCTTCAGGTTTCAGCCCATAACTGACCAAACACTTAGTGTTCCAATCTTCCTCAGATGAATCATGCTACATGCATGCCCTTGAGCTGCAGGTGCTTACCCTTCCCAGGAAGCGCCTCCGCTGTGCCTCACAGTCAGGGTACTGTGCCAGTGAGCGCAGTGCACAGCTCAGCTGCCTGAAATGCTGCTGCATGACACGTCCAAAGGGGTCCTCTGGGTGCACCTGCTCATACACCAGGAAGCATGCCTGAGGGAAATGCTCTGCTGCCCACTGAATCAAGGCATCTGACCTGTTGGGAGATCGTGCATAAGAAGTTAAATTGAGGGCCCACCCATCACACGACAGATGCAGTGTATATTCCTGCAACACCATAAAGCTGCTGTTAAGGCATCCTGACAAGTGGCAATACACAAATCAGAGTACTGTGCTGGGGACTCATGAACCCCCCAATCTACGCAGACAATCCAGGAGACGAGAAGAACAAAAACCTCAAAACTGCCCATTTCAGATTTTCCTTCTTTTTTTTCTTCCTTTTAGGATATCATTTGGACATCAATTACATCATCTATTTGGGGCTCCACAGAATTCCCAAGGCTTTCGTTTCAAGATAACAGGCCTCCCAGCCCAAGGTGATGTACTTGGAAAGAAGTTTGTTGTTTTCCCTTTACCACCTGGGTAAGAGAGGAGAACCCAGCTGACCTGGTGTTCTCCATGTACGTGAGCACCACCTCTGCGACGAAGAGGGTGGGGATTTCATTGTTCAGTCCTGCTTCCTCCAGGGTTCTCTCCAGCTCAGACAGCTCTGATAAATCCACTCCCAGTAATTTATAATCCTCTCCAGAAAAGGTAATGGCTCCTGGAAGACAAAAATGATACAACCCCACTATGGAGCTGCTGCAATACTGAGACCAAAAGGGACAAACATGAAAATCAAACCCACAGGCAATCACTCACAAGGCTGTGTCCATCAACTATATTTTTCTGGAACATGTACAAGAAAATCCCCATCATTACTCGACCCATGAAGGGATAGTGCCATGTGATCCACTAACTGCAGATCTAAAACTCCATTATTCCTAATGCAAATTTCACCTACAGATTTGTCATAGAATTATTACACTTACTATAACAAGAAAGCTTTACTGTATTTACTTTAAGAGAATTTTTTAGAACCACTGTAATTTAAAATCAAACCTAAAGGGCTCTAATTTATACATCTTTCACTTTAGGCTAAGAAAGCACCATTGCTTTGATACCATTTCAGTGGTTTCCCTCACAACCAGAAAACCATTCTCAGGTATCTTAGGCTTGGTTGGTTTGTTTGTTAAACAGACTTCATTTCTGTATAATGGCACTGAGTCCTGAAACCGCACATGCTAGCTCTTGGCAAACACCAGGACCTGACTCACAGATCACCATCCTCAGAAATAAGTTCCAGTTTATGATCTGTAAGCATTATCATACCTCTGTACCCCATCAGAATATGATAAGCTATGGCCTGTTGACCTTTCTAGCCAAAACTACATCATTAACAAAGCAAACTGTAAAGTACCTTTAGAAATCACCTACTCTGTCTCTGCAACCCAACAACTGTATCTGTCCTGAGGACAGTTAACCTACACCGTTCTCACTTCTACACTTCTGGAGGCAAAATGGCCTTTTGCAGAAACCCATCAGAGTGCTCCTTTCTAATTTCTTCTAACTTGCTCATCCATGCCTTCCTGACCTCTGGACACAGAGAATAGGTTAATTCCAACTATCTGACACCTTCCCTTAAGTACTTGAAGATTCTTGGTACGGACGAAGTTCCTTGCCACAGGACTCTGCCAATATTAAAAATGTGAACGGATTCAGGAAGAAAATGAAAAAGTTCATGGAAGAGCTACTCACTAAGACCTGGAAGTCAGGAACTCACACTCTATAGCTGTCTTCCATCTGTATTTAAATTGATTAATACCATCTAAATGCTGTGGCCTACATATGTCCCTACTGCATTTCATTCCATGTTTCCCAGACCATTCGTGTACTATGTCAAACTCCTACTCTCATTCATCTTATTGCAAGTCCCCATGTCTCCTGCAGGTTTATGACATTTCACCTTCCATAGCATATCATCTAGAGCATTACTAGAAATCCTGGAGGAAAACAGATGCAGGAGAAACCTCTAGTGATCCACATACTTTACATTCCTCCTTTTGCCCATTAGCACTCAGCTTGCACAATATTCTGTAGTAGTTTCACAAGGCTCATTTTCTCCTGCCTTGGAGGGCAAAAAAAAAGTCAGGAAACATAATGACTGATGTTTTATTACAGTCAAGATACTTAAGAGTCAAACCTTCTCTCTTACCCATCAAGTCCATAAATCATTGTATAATTTAGGGTGAAAGGGACATTTGAAAGTCATCTTGTCCAAATACTTCCTGATGGCAATTATCTGTATCCGGTTGCTCAAAGCTTTGTCCAGTCAAGCTCTATCTCCAAGGCTGGAGATTCCATCCGCTTTCTAGGCAACCTGTTCCCATTTTTAACTACTCATGTGGCGCAACCTCCTCCCCAACATTTTCATTATACATCACTGGAATTTCCTTTTTTTTTTTTTTTTACAACTTTCAACCATTGTCCCTTGACTATTTGCTTTATGCCTCCCAGAAAAGTGTGGCTCTGTCTTTTCTAACCTCTCCCAACAGGTAAGCTGAAGACTGCGGTAAGACTCACCTCCCTCCCAAACTCCTCCCCATAAGGCTGAACAAACCCAGTTCTCTCAGCCTCCCCTCCTACATCACCTGCTCCATCACTTCATCATCCTCATTTCCTCCCACTGGACACGCTACAGTTTGACACTGTTTTTGGACCAGAGAGCTCAAAACTGGACACGCCCTTTCAGAATTTGTAACAGAAAAAAGTGACCTTGGTTTGATATAATCAGCTCCTGACAAATCCATCCTGGCTTCTTGTTATCTCCCAATGCCTACCAATGATTTGTTTCAACATTTTTCATAAAATGAACATGCTTTTCATCTACAATTTCATAGTCCCCCTATTATAATCTCTCACTTTTTGAAGGCTAAAGATACTTCTTCTAAACATTTTGTACAAAAGAAATCTTCCATGAATGCCATACCTAATCCTTCCCCTCCAGTGTCTCCCACCAGTGCTGACAACTCCTTCATTCTTTTGATCAGAGTGGCTTTTTGGCGTGCCACATTTGGGAAATCTACCTCATATACCACAGTGTGATGCAGAAGACCCATATCCTTCAAACGGAAGTACAAGGAATCAAAACCAGCACCTAAAGATAGGATCTGCAGAGAAAGCATCAGAAAAAGTTATACTCAAGTCTAGCAGCATCTTGAGCATCTAGGTGAGAAAAATATTAAATATCATCTGTAGAGTGACAAAATCAGGCAACCTCCTGCAAGAGGCAGAGGATATTGCCCCCTCCCAGATAGTTCTGCCAAAGTGACACATGGACAGCCACAGCACTGCCAGTCAAATTTCTGTGCCCTGATGGGAATGGATCTGAGCAGATGCACTAACGAGCTACTGCCCAGATGCCAGAAAGACTTTACACACGTTTAGTGGGAGATGCCAGTAGCCCTAGAGAAAACGCACCTGTGTCCTGGGTAGGCTTTGTGTCTTCAGCAGGAAGTCCTGAACACAGTGATCTACAGCACGGGCACGGATGTAATAACCCCTGTAGGAACAAATTCAGTTGTAATCATTGTCCAGGAACTTGATTTCTCCAGCACTGGCAACTCTCATTTAAAAAAAAAAAACCTTTTTTTTTCTCTCAGCTTCTACCCAATAACTCCCTGTTTACAAACCTGCACGGGGAGATGATTTTGCCATCTCTAGAGCTTGCTCATAAATACAGATCTCCTGCACTCAGTGCGCACATTAGCCATCAGGACTATGGGTAACCCAGAGAAAACATGCACCTATCCTAGCTGGACCTGTTCTGTTTTCAATAAGTAAATATTTGCTGAATGAAAATGTATGAATCCAGACAGTGAGGATGCTCCCCTGCAATGCAGATGGCTGATACCCGAGTTCCTGCCCCAAATCATACGCTGTAACAACAAAATGAATGAGTGTGTGCTAATGTAGTGAGAAGGGAACAAAAAAGGGAAGAAAAGCAAAGTCAGGAGAAGAATTCTGTTCTTTGGTTTTTGAATTAACAGAACTAAGTCAGTCTAACTCCTGGAAAGCATTTACCATTTCCCCAGTCTGGCATGGACTGATGCCTCTTGTTTCTTAGCATTCTCTTTCAGTTAGTTTCATACTATATCCACCTGGCTATATCCCAGCTCCTATCACCCCTTTAACAAGCATGTTATCATCTTCACACCTCATGGGGACAAAGTTTTCACCAGACAGTCTAAGATGTCCCAAAATTGATGACAGTGTTGATAAATGCAATACACAACCACTCCTGTGAATTCAGCTTGGCATGCCAATGCTGTGTGACAAGCCAATGCAGGTTTCCTGATGAGCCACACTCATCTTTACAGGCCTGCAAGCTTCTGCTTGAACACCACTGTTTGATTTTCCCCTGAATGAAACTCCTGTGCAGTTCACAGTCATTTGGATTGTGTGAAACTATTCACCACGAATCATGTAAATTACAGAACGACATCAGCCTAGAGACCTCTGCAAACACACATTAAAACATTCTTGTGTCATACAAAGCTCTGGAGAAGTCATCCTGGTCAGACACCACTGATTCAAAAGATATTGCTTCCCAGAGCCACCAAATACCTTACAGAAATTGTAACATTCTGGGGAATTAATGAGAAAATTATTAATGTTACTACATTATTAGTATGTTTTCAAGTATTAAGAAGTTTTCAGCAGCATTAAACACTGGAGTTAGGAACCTGTCTGGTGGCATATTTTACTCAGGACAAAGCATTCAGTTTTGGTCCAGAAGCCATGTAACATTATACTAACCAGTCTAACAAGGCTACACTACTGTGAGACAGTGCACCGCACGTTGCCACTCTGCCACTCTGTGTACTTTGCTTAAAAAATGCTTGAGAAGCTGTGCCTTGCGCGACTGACAGCTTTGAGCATGGGGATTTGTGGTGGAAGGAACCTCAAGCTGCTCTCGTTCCACCCCTCTGCCATGGGTGGAAGCACCACGTTGCTCCAAGCCCCGTCAAACCCAGCCTTGGACACTTCCAAGGATGAAGCAGCCACAACCCGAGAGCCACGGTTTCGCCACCCTCACAAGGAAGATCTCCTTCCTAATACGTAACCTAACCCTACTCTCTTTCAGCTTGAAGCCATTCCTTCCCCTGTCCTGTCACTCCTGCCCCCCGCAGCCCGCGTTACCCTCCCACGCCCCGCGGGCACCGGGACTCAGCAGCCGGAGCAGCGAAAGGTCCCGCGCACTGCCCGCTCCTCACCGGTGGATAAGCGGCGCTCGCCGCCGCCGCCGCCCCGCCAGAAGCCGCAGGAACCGGTCCTGGATGTAGCCCCGCGCCGCCGCCGAGCACTTGCTGACGGCGCTGCTGCCGCCGGTGCCCTGCACCTGCCGGGACAGTGACACGGCGCTGCCGCTTCCGACCAGCATCGCGTCCCGGGAAGTGCACGGGCCTCCCGGCGCGGGATGGCGGGGCCCGGCAGCGCCAGGAGGGCTCCGAGGGGAGGGGACGGCAGTGCCCGCCGCCGTCGAATCCCCCTCCGTCCCAGTCTCCGCGTCCCCTCGCTCTCCGAAGCAGCCGAGCCGAGGCTTCCCGGGCCGTTCCCCGCGGCACCTGGGGCTCGGGGTTCGCTCACGGTCCGGGGTTCGCTCACGGCCCGGGGTTCGCTCACGGTCCGGGGTTCGCTCACGGTCCGGGGTTCGCTCACGGCCCGGGGTTCGCTCACAGTCCGGGGTTCGCTCACGTCTCAGGGGTCACTCGCGGTGCCGGGACTGCAGCGGCTCATCCCGCGCGCGCCGCGCCGCGCCGCCCGGAAGTGGGAGCCCCGCGCCGGACGCGGAGAGCGCGGAGCGCGCCCCCTGGCGGGCCCGCCCACCCACTGCCGTTGCCACCGCCCCCTACTGCCGCCACCGCCCCCCCACTGCCGGTGCCACCGCCCCCCCACGCTCCTGGCGCTGCTGCCGCCGCCGCTCCCGCGGGAGCTTGGAACGCAGCCGCTCGTCGGGAGCGCCCCGGCAGGCAGCGGGCAGCCCCGGCAGGCAGCGGGCTGCAGGGCTCTGCCTAGGGGTGCGCTGTTCTGTACAGCGCTCCGTGCCGGGCCGCGGGGCTCCGTGCCGGGCCGCAGGGCTCCGTGCAGGCTCCGTGCCGGGCTCCGTGCAGGGCTCCGTGCAGGGCTCCGTTCAGGGCTCCGTGCCGGGCCGCAGGGCTCCGTGCCGGGCTCCGTTCAGGGCTCCGTGCCGGGCCGCGGGGCTCCGTGCCGGGCTCCGTGCCGGGCTCCGTGCAGGCTCCGTGCAGGCTCCGTGCAGGCTCCGTGCAGGGCTCCGTGCCGGGCTCCGTGCAGGGCTCCGTGCCGGGTCCGCTCCGTGCAGGGCTCCGTGCCGGGCTCCGTGCCGGGCTCCGTGCCGGGCTCCGTGCCGGGCTCCGTGCAGGGCTCCGTGCAGGCTCCGTGCAGGGCTCCGTGCCGGGCCGCAGGGCTCCGTGCAGGCTCCGTGCCGGGCTCCGTGCAGGGCTCCGTGCCGGGCTCCGTGCAGGGCTCCGTGCCGGGCCGCAGGGCTCCGTGCCGGGCCGCGGGGCTCCGTGCCGGGCTCCGTGCAGGGCTCCGTGCCGGGCCGCGGGGCTCCGTGCGGGGCTCCGTGCGGGGCTCCGTGCAAGCTCCGTGCGGGGCTGCGGGCTCTGTACGGCGGTACAGGGCTCTGTACAGCAGGACCCTTGGTAGCTCGGCCCGGGCTCTGTCGCCTGTGCTGCATTCAGAGGGGAGGTGGCGCTAATGACTGCATGCTGCGTGGCTGTGTCGGGGACCCAAACTGGAGCTGCCAGGCTGTCTGTGCTAAGGACAAAGGGGCAGGGCCAGAGGAGTGTCTGTGGCAGCCGTGGTGAATGTTTCGTGTTACTGCTCTTTAGGATTTTTACTGGGAGTTACAGAGGAGCCGTGGTAGTCTGAGCTATGTGAGATGCCATGGGTGTTGCACGTGCTGTTCTATTCAGTGTCTCTACACATCTTGCAATCCACAAATTATTGTATTTCGCTTTAAGTAAGTTACAATCTCAAAATATCAGTTTTAAAGAGAATGGTCAGAATGTATATTTATAACTGGGGCCATAAAGCTCGGTCCTCAGCCCAGTGCTAGATTTAATCAACAACCACCTGAAAGTGTTTCTCAGTGGAGGTATGCTCTGACCTGTATTTTATTAGTGTTGCCTCTATTAGTTAGAATCTGCCTCCAGGTGATTCCTGGCAGATTCTGAGGTAGCCAGCACAGTGGCCACAGTTACAGGATGCAGAACATTATGGGAGCTCCTGTATTTCTATTTGTATTCAAGATGTGTGTTTAGTTCCTGCAGGCATGAAGGCTTCCCTTTTTTTTCAAGTTCCCTTTTCCTAACTGTTCATCATTTTGTTGATCTTGTCATAGTTCTGGGATCTGGAAATTATGTTTTGCTTTAGTTACAGGTTAAAACTTACAGGGAATGTTAGTCTGTCCTGCTGGCCCTTCAGAACCTGCAGGTTCTGGACCCTTCCAATTACACTGGCAGCCTGAAAGTTGTGGTGAAATAAAATGCATGGCAGCAAGTTGGGGAATGGCCACTGAGGTCAGTGCCTCCTGCCATCCCAGGAAGTCCTTTCAGTCCTGTGTTTCTATATCCATAACAATCTTCTCTGCAAACTCTAAGATGACACTGAAACATGAACTGGGCATCTTGACTAACACAGACCCAAATTGTTTTGAGGGGGAAGGGGCGGAGCAGACTGGGAGGTTACTTTTCTGTCCTTAGTACAAGGTACCACATTTGCGCTCGAGGAAGGGAGTGTAGGTCAGATTTCCATGGTAAAGGATGAGAAGACAGTGTGCAGCCCTTCCTGGGTCTGTGAGTGTCTGACCCTTAGCTGTCACATTGTTACAAAATCCTATAATCACTCACAACTTTATGAGGCTTTCATTTGAAAGCAGATGGGATTTTTGTTTCTATGTCCTTCTTAGTTTGGAAGGGTGTTTTGGAGCCTGATTACTGTCATAGCTAGAAATCTTCTCCAGATTTCCCGTTGTATGTCCCACTCCTCTGAGGATTCCCCAGGGCTCCGCATGACATTCAAAGCATGTGAGGAATGTATAGCTCACCCCAAATAACAGAAAACACGTAGCAGAGCAGCACGGGGGGCCCCATGCTGCTCCCACCCGCACTGGGTTGAGAGGGGGAGGTACATAATGAAAAGCATTTGCTGCAGCAACTATCTATAGTCGGTTGTGTTTGGGAGGGGACCCTGCCTGCCTGACCTCAGAGCTGACATTAGAGAACCCCAAATGAGGAACAGGGAGTGCTCCAGAGAGAGGCACAGCCAGGCTACCCATCCTGGGAGGGGACACACCAGCACTGCTGAGGCAGAGGGGAGATACAATGGGAGGTATTGTCCCCATAGATGGGTACTCTGTGTCCGCAGGATTAAGACTCTTCAATTCCAGGTGAACCAAGGAAGTTTGAATCTCTCTGTGGGCTGACTCACCCAGACAAGATCTGTGCTTCTGATCCTCTGTAAGCATTTTCCCTTAGGCGTTCTGCTTTCTTAACCACTTGGGTGCAAGCTGAAGGTTATCAGTTGATTATCAGCATGGTGTCTGTATCAGCTTGCACCTGGGAAACAGTTTGGTATTTTGCTAAGCAGAAGGGCTGTGCCTTGAGAACATTACTCCCTAAAATACTTGGTTCTGGCACTTCGATATTGTCCTGTTGCTCCCTGTTACTGCAAGACTAGAGGGCTGGATTCATCTGCCATTCTAGGACAATGTGGTAAGAATTTGATCTGGGAGAGTATATGGTTTGAGCCTCAGATCTCAATCATTTTATTGTAAAGTAATAACACAGAGAGGCCTCAGTGATAGGGCAAGACCTTGTCAGGCTAAGGATGGTGCAGGAAAATACAAACAACACAACTTGTGAGTTATGCACATGTAAGTCGTGAGTGTACAAAATATATACTGCACAAAATACATCTGTGTCATCAAAAAGGATTAATAAAATAAGATACAGTCACAGAATCACAGAATAGTTTAGGTTTGAGGAGACTTTTAAGGATCATCTAGTCTACCCCTCTGCTGTGGACAAGGACATCTTTCACTAGACCCAGTTGCTTAAAACCCCATCCAACCTGGCCTTGATCACTGAATATGACCACAGGAACCTGGTCATGGGAGACTTGCTTCCTGGTCATTGTTAAGAATTTAAACATCTCCAAAAAACCCCATCACTGTCAAAGAAAATACTGTGATTTTCTCATTCTTTGATGTCCATTGGAATCTTATCTCCATCAAAAAGAGTGATGGAAAGGAATTTTAGACGATACCCTTAGATATAATGGCAGTGATGTCAGAAGTGGAGAGAAGAAACAATCATCTTCTGTCTTGTCACAGAAGTTAGGAAGTGCAGGAAACAGTTGTGAGGACTTTCAAAAGTGGTTTCTTTTATTGCCTTGCGGAGACTGCAGTAGAGAAGGGGGAAGGGAGATATGGATGTGCTAAAATACTAGCCTGGAGGGATAAGTTCTGTACTGGTATTATAATGGACATAGATTTGTGAATCAACAGTTGAGGAGGAGATGTGGCAAACAAGAATGTTGAAGATGGGGTTTTTCTTTTGTTTTTGTTTTGCAGAGAACTTGGACTAGAGGATCTGGGGAAGTACCAGGGAGTGTGCTGATATTTGTAGGATGAAAATGGCATGTCTTGTGAAATTGTTCAATACCACAGTATCAGCTCTGGACAGAATAGTGGAAGGGTTGGCCACACATTGTCAGAGGGAATGATGACTGCCATTAACTCTACAGCCAACGGACATTTTCAAGAAATGTAATTTATACCTATTTGGAATACCACCAGTGGAGGTATGTTGATATCCCAGGATATTTTGCTTCCCTGTTTTATTTTTACGTGATATCGTGGTCTTTTAAAATCTATGTGTTAATAATTCAGAACTTATTAAAAGTCGTGTTATCCATTTCATGTCAAAGGACAAGAGCTTGACTTTAGGCACTGATAGAATCAGCAATTTTGGAAAAATTACTAGAACTTTGAAAATGATGTCTTCTCCTTGTAGGAGGACACTCATAAGCTCCATATCAAGGGATGACGACCTCCACCTGCCTTCCTTTTGCTCAGTGGGAGCACTCTTCATCTCCTCACCTACCACAGAGCTCCTGTGCTGCCTGCTGCTTTCCCTATTTTAAGGACACATTACCAAATGCATCTATTGCATTTACATTCAGTGATTGCATTTTGTGAATAAACATGGATTGTATTTGTGGCATGGTACTCCTGATAAACTGACACTGCATGTGCTGCTGTGTTACACGTATGTCTGTGCTGTTCAGAGACCTTGAAACACTGGCTCAATTTACTTTTGCTCTCTGAACAGGCCGAACTCCAGTTTGAGTTATTGCACAGTGTGGATTTTTTCCAGAGAGTTACGAGCAAGACAGGAGCCTTTAACTTCCTCTGAGGGAAGTTAAAGTTCCAAAAGTAACCTTTATGCCTGTGTTTAGGGACCTGGTGTTTGGGGTGCTGTTCCTGTAGCTGCTTTGATCAGCAGACTCGTGCCTCTCAGAGCTCCATTTGTATTTAAGATATAAAGACCCTGCCTTGTTCTTCTCTCCAAATGCACAAGTTACACACTGACTATTTCACAGTTTCTTTGGTGACTTGAAAGCTTTCAAAAATCTGGCTCTTACATTGTTTCCTCCTCACCTCTGTCTCAATTCCCTGCCTGTAAAATGGGGATAAGACCAAATTTCATACCTCCAAGGGGAAAAGCATGAAGGAACAAAAAGGTTTTTTTGACACATTGGAGAGAAGTAAGGGATGTCTGTGAGACATTTATCAGTAGTACATGAAGAGCTGATTAAACACTGAGCAGTAATTAATCAACTTTTGACTTAAACTCTGTTGCTGATTTTCCAGTGGATGATTGTCAGCAGTAGGGCTGTTTCTAGGAGAGAACCACAAAGCAGTTCACGGCTACAGATTGGTGTCTGTGCCCTAGAAAGCAGGAATTAAAGAAATTAGTGATTGCATTAGGTGACCAACAAAGCAGAGGTTCCACTTTAACAAAACAGCTAGACTAAAAGGTGTTTTGAAGCATACATGAAAAAGAGAATAGAATAGAACAGTTGAAAGATAAAATAATCATCTAGTTCAACTGCAAGAAGGATTGGCATTACTTATGTATATTTCATTAGTATAATGATTACTGGCACAATGTCAGTGTTCTTGGATCAGCATTTCAAGCCCCTCTTGGTTATGAGTCAAAAGGAGTTGTGGTTTGAGGTTTCCCCTGTACTCAGAGGTTGAGGGCACAGAGTCTTTTCAGTTGTAAAATTGACTAATACGGATCTACAACAAGATTTTCAGAAAACAAAGTCAAAGCTGTATTTGGACTGTGAGCAGATTTTGTCAAGCTCCCCGCTACATGATGCCTCTATTCTACTGGCAGGTGACATTATTTCTTAATTTCCTGATGTTTCAAGGATCACCAGTATTGTAATGTTTGTCAGCAGATGTAGTACTACTTTCCCCAAGTTAGAATTCCCCATCCACATGCTGTTTAAACCAGAATCACATATACCAGTTGTCTTGGGGTGACTCTATGATGTGTATCCCCTATCATGGCTTTATGCAAAAAAAAAAAAATTTGTGCCTTTTTCTGTGCCTTTAAACTGAGCTTGAGAGGGGAGGGAAAAAAAAACCAAACCCAAACGAACTTTTCAAAGTAGTTCCCAAGGACACAGAGATAGAGACTCCTCTGTGTTCTCCCTGGCGGTGGTAGCACGGAGAGAGCACCCTGGCTGTTTCTTCAGCCAGCTCTTCAGGTTTTTTTTCCTTCCCTTTTTACTCCGGCATGTTTCCTGGGACTTTGGTAGCTTTTTTTCCCCTTTTTTTCTCTTCTGGACTGTTTCAACAACATCAGAACACATTGGGAGAATTTTCCTTCAGGCCCGGAGGTGTCCTAAGGCCTGCGGCCTCGCTGACCCAGCTCCGAGGAGGAGAGAGACCACACCTACAGAAGGACTCGGAAATAGGCCCAGGTTTCTCTCCACCGCGAGAGATTTTATTATTTAGCATTATTATTCTTCTCCTGTGTGTTTGTTAAATAAATAGTTTTTATTTTTTCACTTCCCTTCGAGGAAATTTTTTTTTTTCCCCTGAACCTGGTGGGGGGAAGGGTGGTTATAACCTGTTTTTCTCTCAGAGGATATATTGCTAGATTTTGGCCAAACTGGCACACCAGTTTATTCCCTGGAGGCTTAGATGAACAGGACTAGCAAGGGGAAAGCCCCTCTTCAGTGTTCTGACTCCCAGTTCTGCAGCACATCATTCTCTCAGTTTCATCCTGCTATTATTTCTGCTTCCAGGAACTCCTAACCTGACACAGACATCTAATCAGTCTCCAGGGAGTCTCTGGTCCATGTATTTGGCCTTATAGGATCTGAGCCACAATGTCATCACTTTGGGGCCCCACACATAGATGGCAAGGGAGGAAACAATATAAATTGTGCTGGCCCCTGCTTTCTTGTGGTGAGATCTGTAGCTGCCAGAAACTTCCAGCCTGTTTTCTGGGCTGGGAATGGGTTTTATAATGGGGAGGAGGGCACTTTCTATTCTGAGTGGAGAAAGCAGCACCAGGGAAGGTTTTAATTTTCTGCCACCAGTGCAGAGCAGACAGTTTGCTGGCAGTTGCAGGGATTGATAAACAGTGCAGTCCCAATCAGTCTGTCACAGGGAGGAGGACTGCAGGGATGGAGCACGTGGTTTTCCCGTGGGAAAGAGTCCTTGCTGGAGTGATGCCTAAAGATTTTTGCTTTTTATATATTTTTCATAAATTTGTAGCTTTGTAGACTGTTAATACACAGTTATAACTTCTAGTACTTTTCCTGCCCACTCCCATAGTTTAACAAACCCTTACTAATACATTCTTGAAATTCTGTTTACTCTTAATTTTTATGTCTTCCCCTACAGTCATGCTCTTTTCCTCTGGTACAGTCCTGCACCTTGAGGTCCTACTATGCCAATTGTCTGCTTAGTACTTTTCAAATGCTTTAAGGGAGGGTTCTTGTTTATGGTGCCATTCTTACTTTTTTTATTCCTTCTGTCTTGCTGATGCTGTTTCTCTGTCTTGTTATCCTTATCTGTTAGTGGTTCCCAATGCCTTTGCTAGATCCTTTCCCTGTCTTGTTTTTGTTTTCCTGTGGTAAGTATAAATTCAATTCTGCATCCACTTGCAAGAGCTGCTGCTTCCTTCTGTCCCCCTTAATTTGATTAATATTTCCTTCCGTCCTTTTTGCTTATTCAACTGGTCATGTTGCTGATTTTAGTATCACCTTGCTTTCTCCTGCTGTATCTGAAATGCACTTTGTAAGAAATGCATCCGTCTCTGGCATCTTCGTGGTCTTCCTGTCTATGTTGTGAGTCCTTTAGAGGCTTCAATGCCTTTACTTGATGTTTCTCAGGTCTAAATTGATAACTTAAGTTGTTTGAATGGAGTCAGGTGCCAGGGGAGGGCTGCACTGCCACTTTTCCATCGCCGCCTTTCCCTCTACCCTGCTTCCTTTCATCTTCTCTTCAGAGCAATGCTGTGTTCAGCTTTTTGGTGTTGCTGTCACCAGATCCACCCTGCCAGCCTTTCTTTTTTCAGTTTCTGGCTCTTTCTCTTTTTCTGCTCAGCCATGGCTCACACTTCTCCACCGGTGAATTCTCTTCATGCTCTGGTGTTCTCTACCCTTGATTAATTTTCTCCTTCTCTTCCATTACAATCTAAACCCTGAAAGTCCTCAGCCTTTAAAGACTTGTAAGATCCCCTTCATCTCCTGCACTGGTTCCTCCCACTTTCACTTTGCCATCTTCCTGATTTAAAATGGGAAGGTTCAAAGTTTGGCTTATTTCCTTGTCCTTCATTTCAGGTGAATTTGACCTGTTTTGGCTCATTCCACAAACTCTTTCCTCCTGTTTTCAGTTGTTTCTTTGTAAGGGCTCTCTGCTTCCTGCCAAAGGAAAGGAGCCGGAAATAACCTCTTCTTTCCCTTTGCCTTGTTTCATTCCTCTCTTTCTTCTCCCCATCACTAATGCAAAAATTTCTTACCTATTTTGTTATTGCAATCCCAAATAACACACTCTGAGGATTTCAAGTGCAGCATTTCAAAGAATTTATGTGACTAATCATTTTGTCTAGAAGGGAAGATGAAGTTTATATGTGGTGTTTTTATAACAAATAGTGACTTTGCAGCATAGTGGGCTCTGTATCTCAGTCTCCAAGGCTACAGGCTACAGTGAGAGTGAACATAAAAGCTGTGATGCACAAAATGACTCAGGCACAAAGTAAGTGCTGTGAGATGTGCTAATTTTCTGTAAATAACAGCTAACCCTTATGTTTTGCTTCTTTATTTGAGAAATTAATAATCAATTGTACAAATAAAACAGAAGATCTGCAGTTGTGTGTAATATAAGTGAAGGATAATGTTTCTGAGAATTACAGAGTTCTAAAAGCTGCATATTGTTCATTCTGCCCTGGGGCTGTGACAGAGGATGCTAAAGCCACTGTAGGTCCCAGGGTTTCTTAGGTGAGTGATGTTGAATATGTAGCCTTTCTAAGTGCAGATCTGGATGGAACAGACCTGCGAAAGTGCTAAGAAGAGTCTTTCACCTTTGACAGTAATGAAACCAGAAGATATTATTCTTGTTCTATATTAGAATAGAATACTTCCACTTGGAAGGGACCTGCAAGGATCATCTAGTCCAATTGCTTGACTACTTCACTGTTCATAAAGGTGATGTGAGAAGGGTTTAACCCATCTGGCTACTGGGAGAGTTCAAGGCCAGTTTGGATGGGGCTTGGAGCAACCTGGTCTAGTGGAAAGTGTCCCTGTCTGTGGCAGGGGGGTTGGAGCTAGATGATTTTTAAGTCCCTTTCAATCCAAATCACTCTGGAACTGTGACTGTGGTTATCCTTACTGACTAGAGCCTTACTAAAGTTGAGCCACCAACATCTGCTGATCTCCTCTCCTACACTAAGTAATTTCCTTGTAGAAGGCTATTTGGTTACTTTAGCATGATTTTCTCTTCATAAATCACAGAATATTCTGAGCTGGAAAGGACCCACAAGGATCACCAAGTCCACCTCTTAAGTGAATGGTCCATACAGAGATCGAACCCAAAACCCTGGCATTATTAGCACCATGCTCTAACCAACAGAGCTAAAATCTTTGCTCCCAGTCACCTTTGTGCCTTCTTGTGTCTGGAAATGCTTTTCAGGAAGAAAACCTTTCTAGGGACAGAGGTGAGGCTGTAGTTCCCTGGATCTTCCTTTCTGCCCTTCTGGAACAGAGGAGTGATACTTACTCTGTTCCAGCTGCCGGGAACCTCCCTTCATCACCATGCCCTCTCAAAGAAAATCACAAGTGGCCTCAAAGTGATGTTACCCAGCTCCCTCACCACCCATGGGTGCATCCTTTCAGGTCTCTGCTAAAAGCGGTCCCTATCTCAGTCTGCTCCACTGAAGGTGTATATTCCTTGCTCTCGAGCTTCCCTTTGGTCTCAGACGCCTGCAATCCCTGAAGGCTGCTGTTCCATGTCCTTCATCGCTGGGGTGCTCGCCCCATTTGACTGTGGGTCCATGTTTTCCTTGGTTTTCCTGTTGCTACAGACATATCTGTAGAAGCCTCTCTTACTGCACTTCACATCTCTTGCCATATTTGACTCCATGTGGGTTTTGGTTTTCCCTACCCCTTTACTGCTTGCTTGGATAACATCTCTGTATTTCTCCTGAATTACCTGTCCCTTCTCTCATCTCACAGCGCCTCTCAGTGGCCTGCGTTATTTCTGGATATTTAAGACTCATTAAATTGATTTATAAACTAAATTTCCTTCCTTCTCCTGCATCAGTTATGGCCCTTAAGGTTATGTAAAACAGGATCAGCCAAGTAGTGGTTTGTAGCCTGATTCTGTTGTTGGAGGAGCAACAGGGCTGGGATTTAACCTGGAGGTCTGAGTAACTTTTAAAGTGAATGGTAGTCTCATAATGTGCACTTTCAACCTATGGGATGTTTTGGCATTGTGACTTGGATTAGATCATGTGATGTTACCTAATGGTCACATGTTTGTCAAACTAATATGCACCATGGCAGCTTAAACTGCAAGGTAACAATCTATTTTTTGTCTTTTAAAATAGCTCAAATACAATACGTTTAGCAGGCATACGGGTCAGTGTCTGGGACTCATAAGCAATGCTATGCTGCAGTCAACTGATATTCCTGAGATTAGTATTGTGTCAGACATAAACTCCCACAAGATGGAGCTGTGCCATACCAGTTCATTCTGCCTTCCTCTGGGCTGGGCTGTGTGCGTCTGTGCGTGTGTGTGTGTGATCCTCTCCACAGACAACTCGCCATGCCTATTTGTGGTATCTTATATATGCACACAGCATATTCTGCACGGCCTGTCCGGTGAGAGTGGCACTGCTCCCATTTGCTGCTGGCATCTGCAGTCCAGGGTATTTGTGGGATGTCGTTGCATCCCAGTGCGCAACAGTTGTGGATGATAAACGTGGTTTGTCAGAGGGGAAAAAGAAGGTCACTCCATCTGTATTTTTTTTCCTGGAGGAATCATCAGATATTACTTCAGACCTGCCACTCCATGACAGACCAGAGCTTGAACCAAAGCCCAAACGCAGAGAAATTTAGTGCAAGTGAGCAATTCCTGGACAGTACCCTCATGCCTGCAGACTTCTCCCGAGTCCCTGCTGCTGGGCAGAAGAGTTCAATGGAGTTGGCAGCATGTGGGTGAGATTTGACTCTGCTGATCTCAGAGCCTTTCCTTCCTGAACAAACATTTTCCATTCTGAAATAATCACCTCACTATATATAGAAAACTCCTCCAAAGCAAAAGCCGTGTTCTTTAGGAAGGGATAATCCTCAAATTGTTTTCTTCCTTTCACCAGAATTAGCAGGTCCTTTGCTATCGGGCTTGTACCTGTTTGTGAACACTGCTGACCAAAGCCGTGTGTCACCTCATGCAAAAATAACCTGGATTTCCCCTGCAGCCCCTGCGCCCCCTGCCCCCAGTCCGCAGATTCCGAGGCTGTGTCTGTAATCACAATCCACAGCATTTCGGAAACCACCCCCCCATCTTGCTTCCTCCCAGCTGATTTTCAGGGGAACAGAAGGAGACTTGTTTGCTACCAGGGAGGAAGTCCAGGCCTTAGCAAGCAGCTTTCTAAGAGGCACCGGTGAGAGCGGTGCGCTGCAGTCAGCGTTCACTCGCAGAACTGCTGCCAAATGAGGTCACCCCGCTGCAAACGTGCATGAAGAGATTTCAGAGGAGGAGAATGGAAGAAGCCAGTACAGGAAGTAGAGCAGTCAGTAGCACAGTCAACTCACCCTCTGGAAATGTTGATTTCAGTTTTGTCTTGGCTCACAGATGAACATATATTAGATGGTTTCCTCCTCCTCATCATCCCATTCCCTTTTCTCATACAACGATTCCTTGGTTTGATGCAGTTTGGCCATCTCTTTGGGAGGGGTTTCATGGGACAGGCTCAGAGGGCAGTTCAGACGCCAGGACTGGATGACACTGTTCGTGTCATTTGGGAATCACAAAGCTCACAGAAGCTCTGGGACAGACTCTACCCCTTGAGAAGGGCCATAGACTTGTAGAACTGGAGAATATCAGGTTGGAAGTGATCTCAGGGATCATCTGGTGCAAGTTTTCTGGGCAAACGCATGGTCCATATGAGCGGGCCCAGCACCCTTATTAGCCAAGATGTACAGCTTTGACTGCTAGGAATCTGTTACGCCTTTTTCATGGTTATTCTAGTGATTAATTCCTCCTTCCACTGAACTACTGCTCTTTCCTTTCAGTTTGTGTAACTTCAGTTCAACAACATTGCTCCTGTTACACCTTTGTTTGCTAGATTGAAACATTATTATTATTGAAACAATTAAAAATTTTCATTCTTAGAGATCCTTAGAAATCATTACTTTTTAAAAATCTTTCTACAGGTCTTCACATGAAACTTTGTTCCTTGGATCCTGACTCATTCTTATGACTCTTCTCTGGCCACTTTGAGTTTTTTACAGTCTTTATAAATATTGAACATTAAGTTTGCATCACTAAAGCTACAGTAACAGAATTTCCCTGTTGTTCTGTGTCCTTCAGTTTAATCAGTTTATAGTTCCTTGAAGATCATTATTCAAGATACTAAAAACATTGACAGAAAATTTAAAATTATTATTATTCCTTGCTAGAAAGTTTATCTGCTTAGTAGGAATAATATACTGTACAGATAGACTGAGAAAAACAGTCTGTGTGGTTTGGTTGATAGGCACCTGTAGGTTGAATATGAATCAGCTGAGGGCATACTGTAAAAACAAAATAACATCATATGAGATGATATAAACAGGAACATGACTTGCAGGATGCATGAACTAACATTTCTGTCTCTGCTTTGCTGTGATCAGGCCCACAGCCACAGACTGTGTCCAGTACTAGTCAGTGCACCTCAGAGAATATAGACAAATACGTGAAAGTCCAGAGGAGAGGTTCAGAAAATGCAATATGGAAAGATCAAATCCTCTGGACAATTTAGCTTAGAGAAGAGTGAAAAGATACAAGAACCACCTTGATTTGTAAAGGACAGTTGCAAAGAGAACCATCTACTTCCAGTGTTTGTGACAGGTAGTACAGGAAATAGCACGTTTAAACAATAGTAAAGAAAATTTAGCACTGACTAGATTGACTGGCAGGTTTATGAAATCTTCGTTATGGGTGGACTTTTAGAACTAGCTAGGTGCACATTTGCTAAGTATGGCAGGTGCTCCTGGGTTCAACCGAAGCCTCTTTGAGGCGAGGGAATGAATCATCTGACAGCCCTAGATCTTTCTTCTTCTGTTTAAAACCTGCCTCTGCTATGCTGTTTAGAAAATACCTGCAGACAATGTAACTGCCATCTCATTTGTAGCCTTATCCTTCCATGTTCTTTGTTGTATCTACCGAATAATTTTGTCTTCTGTGTATGATTATGTTATTGCTGCACTTGAAGTTTTAACATTTAGATGCTGCTATAACTTAAGATACTACCAAATGAGCTGTTTGAGATGTCTCATGCTGAATTTCAAGACAGCTGCTAGTTGGGAATGCAAGGAATTCCAAAATTAAGTGCAAGTCCAGGGCTGGGAGAGTTGAAATGATGAGCAGTGGGACTCCCAGTGTGAACCATGCAGGGTATAATGTACGCTCAAGACAAGAGGTAGCATGGAGCAACATTTTAAACCCAACTATTTTGCAGGTCTTTCTGTGCTAGATAATTTCTGTATAAGAGGAGGAAAGGTTGACAACCAAGTGTTCAGGGCATTTAGGATTGTGCAAGAGGAAGCCCTGGAAAATAGACTGTTTTGTAAAATTGAATAGAGGCATGTAAGATAACAATATAGACTGTCATCACTAAAATCTTTTAAAACTGAAAAAAAGGGAATCAAGTGGAGGTGATAGTTGAGTTCATCCATGATGTAGCCAAAGCTGTCCACTGCCCAATCCAGCTGCATCCAACACTGCCAGAGCTTCACCAAATTTCCGAGAGTGTAAATGTTCTCATCACCAAATTGAATTCTACCTGCTCTACCCTAAAAGCATCCATCACATGCAGCCCAGGGAGATGACCTTACATTCAGGGCTTCAGACTACTCAAGAACAGCCCCTGTGGCACAGAAATATGCCTGTTACCAGAACTTTGTGTGACAGGAGCTCTGTGTCTGTCCAGACAAGCAGGGAATGCAGAAGAACACTTGCACTGTGAGGTTCAAAGCTTTCTAGTTGGGTTAGATCCAGAAGCAGCTCAGAAGAGAATTTCCTCTTGTCCTGGCTGTGAATAGAGAGCTGCACAGCTGAGGTACCAGCTCCATTTGCAGGTGAAATGATCCTGCAGCTTTTTCTCTATTCATGGATTTAATGGATTCTCTTTCATGGTTTTCAAGGGAATTCTAAATGGCAGAGGCAAACTTGGTATCTCACATGAAAAAGACTTTCTCTTGTCTTAGGGAGAGCTGTCCCCTCACTTTCCCTCCAGCCCCAGCCATGTTTGTTCCTAGCAGGTGCCTTATTTTATTTTTAACCTCCATTCTACATGAAGGAAGCCTTTGCTTGCTGCAAACATCCGGGAATCAGAGCCTAAGCACATCCTAGAAGGATTTCCTGTTTGGGACTTTGGAGCCAGACTTCAGCCTGCACAAGCAGAAGCCTCTGGGCAGCGAGCTCAGTCCTGCCATGCTATGGGCCAGGTGACTCCTGTCTGCTTCGGGAGCAAGCTGCCATCTAGCAGGAAGGTGCCAAACTGCCCAACCGCTTCCCACCTGCTAGGGATGAGGATAGGAACACGCCAAGTCCAGTCTGGGTAGGGATGTACTTGACTCTGGGTTCAGGGTCAGTGTGGTGGCAGAACAGCATCATGAGGGGTGGTATCACGGCATCCCATCGTGTTTGCCTGCAGCTCTTGCAGCATGCAGAGAGTGTGCTTTCTGTGCTCATCTCAGCTGAGCTTGGGCCACTATGGGTTCCAGTTTGCCATATTTTATCACCTCCTACATTGTTTCAATTCTAGGAGTTCACCAAAGCACTGATTAAATACTACTACCAGTAATGGTCTGCCCTGAGTAGGTGAATAGCCTATTTCTGCTCTTGTTTCTGTGTTGTAGTTGCTCTCACAAAGCACAGCTCAACATATTTCCACCGGTCCACATATGCACGCCAGAATGACTGTGCGAGGCCTCTCCAAGTGTCCAAGCACATAGTAGAAGTCTGTTCTCCCCTCTCTTGCAAAGTTACTCCCAGAATATCTAGTAAACTAGAATTTACTAGGAGACCAAAAGGAATCCACTAATTTCCATCTTTGAGTAGAGGGAGCACTTGAGGACCAATTGCAAGTCTGAGAGGAGAGTTGTTTGATGATCAGGGGTAATGCCATGAGGCTGAGGAATAAGAAACTCATTGGTACTGAAGGAAGGACTGAAGGGAATGACCTAGGAAAATGCAGATTGCTTGTAGTAGTATAAAGGATTCAAAGCAGATTTTAAAGGGAAATTATAATTTGGAAGCATGGCAATAATGTGATAGGCCCTGTGCTCTTCAACATCTTCATAAATTGCTTGGATGCAGGAATGGAAGGAATACTGAGCAAGTTTGCTGTTGATATAAAACTAGGAGGAGCTGTTGACTCCCTCTGAGGAGGGGAGGCCTTGTGGAGAGACCTGGACAAATTAGAGGCCAGGACAATCACCAACCAGATGAAGTTCAACAAGGGAAAGTGCCAGGTTCTGCACCTGGAATGGGGAATCCTGGATGTACATACACACTGGAAAGCAGAGCCATGGAAGGAGACCTGGGGGTCCTGATCAGCGGAAAGCTGAATTTGAGTCAGAAGTGCCCTGGCATCCTGGAGGGCCAACCATGTCCTGAGGGCATTGGGCACATGGCCGGCCAGGCCAGGGAGGGAATTGTCCCACTCTACTCTGCACTGGGGCGGCCTCACCTTGAATATTGTGTGCAGTTTTGGTCACTGCAATAAAAGAAAGATATTAAACTATTATCCATTTACTATCCAGAGACCATCCAAAGGAGGGCAAAAGATGGTGAAGGGCCTTGAGGGGCAGCCATGTGAGGAGCAGCTGAGGGCACTTTGTCTGTTCAGCTGGAGAAGAGACCTCAAAGCTGTCTACAACTTCCTCATAAGGGGAGGAGGAGGGGCAGATACTGATCTCTGTGGTGACCAGTGACGGGAGCCGAGGGAACGGCCTGAAGTTGTGTCAGGGGAGGTTTAGGTTGGATGTCAGGTAAAGGTCTTTCAATCCTTCAGCCAGAGAATGGTTGGGCACTGGAACCCCGGGCAGTAGTCACAGCACCAAGCCTAACAGAGGCTTCAAGGGGCAGCATTTGGGTAATATTCTTAGGCACATGGTGTGACTCTTAGGGATGGTGCTTTACAAGCCCAGCAGTTGGTCTTGATGATCCTTGTGGATGCTTTCCAGCTCAGCATATTCTGTGATTCTGTGATTTTGCCAAATTATGCCAGAATAGCACATTAGACACCTTGATAAGTGGCTTTTTTGGGTCTAGGATCAACCTTTCGGTTGATCAGACTATCTGAATTGCAGTGCTACAGTAACATATGAGAAATTATTTATTTAACTGAAGAAGACAGATATTAATATGAAAACTCTAAGACGTTGAGGACTGGCAAAAAAAACCCGCCAGTTAATTAGGAGTTTGATGCTTGAGGAAATGCACAGTCTTTTCAAGGTCAGTTTCAGAGCTCATCTATTTCGATTTTTTTCAGTAAAGATCTCAGAAAAAAAAGGTACATGGATAAGGTAACTCAGTGACACAAAGTCAAGAGGTTTTGTGAGTATAGAGGGTGACTGAAACATCATAAAAGCAAAATGCTATTATTAAGGAGTAGCATAACAGAAATGGAATTAAATTCATCAATTCATAGTAGACAGTCCTGTGGTTAACAGGGGTGTCCAGAATTGCATAATCCAACCTCTTTTGTGAAGACAAGCAACAATATCAGATCAGATCAGCCTTGGAAACTTGCAAGGGGATGAGATTCACTGTTCTGTGAGTAGCTTTTTCCAGTGCTACACTACTCTCCTGGTGAAAAAACTTGCCCTAATCTACACTCTGAATCTCTCAAGGTGTAAGTGTGGTCATTGTTATTGTGCTCTCGTCTGCATTTGGTTCCATCATCTTTGTAACCTGTCCTTCAGGTAGCAGCAGGATGCTGTTAAACAGTCCTATTGCTTAAGCATCACCAGACCAAGAGAGACCAGCTTCTTCAGTGTCTTGTTATAAATTGATCAGATGTGCTAGACCACTACCTATCTCCTAGAGTTTTTCAATATTCCTCACGAAAGAGGAGAGACAAAAAGGTACAGAGGATTCCAGGTATGGCTTCACTATATCCCAGTTCAAGGGGGATGATTATTTCCCTTGATCTGCTGCTGATCATTCTCCTGTTGTAGTGCAGGAAGTTGTTTGCCTGATTTGCAATGAGAGCATCCTATTGACTTTTCATTCCATGCTCACCCCTACCCTCATGTTCCTTTCAGCAGGACTGCGAGTTAGCCAGATGGTTCCCAACATAATCCCAGCAATTTTGGGATTATTCTGACACAGATGCAGAACTTGGTACTTCTCCTTATTGAACTTCATGAGGTTTCTGCTAATTCCTTTCTGTGAATTTCTAGAGACCTCTTTGGACTAAAGTGCAACATACCAGTGACCCCTCCTAGTGTCATCTTCAGACTTGTACTCCATGTCATCACAGAGTATCAACAAAGACACCGAACAGTACTGGCTCCCAAATCAATGCTTGGTATGTTTTGTTGGCTGCTAGGCACCAACCCTGTATTGAGTCATTGATCACTACCCTTACAGCCCAGAGATGCAACCAGTCTTCAGCCCACCTAATGCTCCATTCACTCAGACCATATGTCCTCAGGCTATAAACTAAAATTCTGTGGGAGCAGCTGTCAAAACCTGTCAAGGCACTTTGCATCTACTGCTTTCCCCTCATCCATACAGCCAGTGATTTTGTCAGAGAAGTTAACTGGACTGCTCAGGCATGATTTGTGCTTGCTAAATCTATGCTGACTATTCCTGATTGCCTCTTTGTTCTCCATATGGTCAGATATGGATTCTGAGACAATGCGGTCCATGAGTTTTCCAGGTGTGGTGATAATCTTGACAAACCGGTGGCTCTCTGAGTTCCTTATTCCCATTCTTAAAGGTGAGTGTAATGTTTGAATAACAGAATCATAGGGATAGGTTGGAAGGAACCTTTAAAGGTCACCTACTCCAACTCCCCTGCAATGAGCAGGGACATCCTTAGGTGGATCAGAGCCCCGTCCAACCTGACGCTGAGTGTTTCCCCACCCTCACCATAAACATTTCTTCCTTATACCTAGTCTGAATCTACTGTGTTTTTTTTAAAACCGTCACCCCTTGTCCTGTCCTTACAGGCCCTGCTAAAAAGTCTGTCCCCATCTTTGTCATAATCCCCCTTTAAGTTCTGGAAGGCGCTCTAAGATCTCCCCAGAGCCCACTCTCTCCAGGCTGAACAACCCCAACTCTTTCAGTGTGTCCTCACAGGAGAGGAGCTCCAGATCGCTGGTAATTTTTGGGGCTGTTCTCTGAATCACTCCAACAGGTCTGTGTCTTTCCTGTACTGAGGACTCCAGAGCTGGGAACAGTGCTCCAGGTGGGGTCTTTCCAAAGTGGAGCAGAGGGGAAGAATTATTGTCCTGGTCCTGCTGACCACACTATTGCTGACAGAAGTCAGTTGCCCTTGGCCTTCTTGCCCACCCAGGCACATGCTGTCTCATGTTTAGCCACTGTCAACCAGCACCCCCAGGTCCTTTTCCAGCTTTCCAGCCACTCTGTTCCCAGCCTGGAGTGCTGCCTGAGGTTGTGGTGATCCAAGTCCAGGACCCAGCACTTGGCCTTGTTGAACGTCATACATCAGCTGATCAGCCCATCAATCCAGCCTGTCCAGATCCCTCTGTGGAGCCTTCCTATGCTCCAACAGATCAACGACCCTGCCCAACATGGCTGAACACATCAGCCTTCTCCTCGTCCCTTGTTACCAGTTTGCCAGTCATGTCTATCGGCAGGGTACACTGTCTTTGACATTTCTTTTCTGGCTCACATACCTGTAGAAACTCTTTTTATTACTCTTTGCATTTCTCTTCAAGGTCTGCTCCAGCTGTGTCTTGGCCTTTCTCACAATTTCCCTACACAGCTGGGCAAGGTCCCTATACTCCTTTTGGGATACCTGTTCCCGTTTCCACGCTCTGTGTGTTTCCATCTTGCTCTTTAGTTTGACCAGTAGGTCCTGACTCAGCTGTGCCAGTCTCTCGCCTTCCTTGCTTGATTTCTTACACATGGGGATTGATAGCTGTTGTGCTCTACACAAAATGTCATTAAAGGTCTGTCAGAGAAATAAGAGATGTGATAGGTAAGTCAAGGCCGAAGTTGTTAAAACTGGAACAGGCACAAGATCGTAAGGACCATCTGACCATCTCAGAGCACACTGAGCCATGGCCTTCAGTAGATGATCTTAGCAACGGACTCCAGTCAACAGCAGTTTCTCCACTAAGAAATCAAAGAAGGTCCAGCAGTGGCTATTGGCCTGGAGGCTACGTGGCTCCAACACACACAGACACTGCTGAGACTTGTCTTAGAGCAGGGAAAAGCTGCCTCGGTGGCCAAGCCAAGTTGAGGAGCCAGTTGCTGGTGGAGATGCCTGGACAGTCATCAGAGTCTTGTTTTTTTCCCCTGGCATAGACCAGTGGAGGCCCAGTCCCTTGTAGCACAGGCACATTGGATGAGCATCTTCCAGTCTGGACCTTAGGAGCCCTGATGTGAGTCAAGGTGTTGGCAGGTCACAGGTACTTGAGCTCTGGGTTATGTGCTGAAGAAGCAACTGCGGTAGAGAGGAAAGAATGGCCTGCGATCACGTCCCCGCATGCCCCCAGTGTCACCCACAGCTTCATTTCATCCCCTGCCAAGCCCTCTCCCTGCCCGGTCCCGTCCCACTCCTGCTCCTGCTCCTGCCAACCCCTTCCCGTTTTCTCGGGCTCCCGGCGCCCACCGGTTCCTTCCATCTTTCTGTACCGCGGGTCAAGCCCTTTCTCCCTCTCCGTGCCGATCCCGCTCCCCGACCCCTTGGTGCCCGGCCACACCGGCCCACTGCCCGCACCCCCGCCCGCCCGGGGCCGCCTCGGGGCCGCGCTCCGCCGGCGCGCTCCGGTGCAGGGCGGGGAGGGGGGCGGCGGAGGGAGCGGGGGGCTGAGGGCGGCGCTGGGTCGGGTTTCAGCAGGAGCCTTCGCGCCGAGCCAGCGCCGAGCCAACGCCGACCGGCCGCCGAGCGCTCCGCAGGGCCACCGCCGCACCGGGGCGGCCGCGGCACCGGGGGAGCACCGGAGCGCCCGGGGCACTGGAGCGGCCGGCGGTACCGGAGCGACCGTGGCGCCGGAGCAGCGGGGAGGCTGCGGGACGTCGCGGCGGGGCCGGACCCCGCGGGATGTGAACGCCGCCGGCACGGGACGCGCAGTGTAAGTCCTAGCGCCGGGGACTGGCCCTAGCTCGCCCCCCGCCCGTTGCCCCGCACGGTGGCATCGTCGCACGGTGGAACCGGACCGGGACCGGGACCAGGCGCTTTGTTCTGCCTCCGCCGCGGAGACAATGGAGCTGGGGGGGGGGGGCGGGGGGAACGGGGGGACGCGCCCGAGGCGGCGCAACACCGCGGACCCGCGGCCGGACCGGGCTCGCTGGCGGCTGCCGGGCGGGACGGGACGGGACGGGGCTGGGCGCTCACGGTGCTGCTGCGGGGCAGACCCGCCGAGGGAAGGGCGCTCAGCGGAGCCCTAGAGGCGCCGGGCGGGGGCTGCGGGCCCGGGCGGAGCGGGGAGCGGGGCTGGCACAACGCCGGCACCGAGGCCGCCCGGTGCGGGACGTCCGGGAGCGCCAGGGACGGGGACAGGGAGCGGCAGCGGACGGTGGGCCCGGCGGCTGGGGAGCCCCGGGAGCCCGGAGCTCCGGGGGAGAGCGAGCCCCGACAGCCGGGGGCTCCGGTGTACGGGGAGCAGGCGAGGCCCCGCAGCGCCTTGGCGATGGGCACAATCCGGCGGGGGCCGATGCAGCGCGGGGATGTCCCGAGACGGGGACTGTGGGAATTGGCTCCGGCGCGAAAAAATTTAATTAGACTTTCCTTTGTGGGGGATGCGATCTGAGAGACACGAGAGCCCGCGGGGAGCCCCAGTGTGGCACAAAAATGGGATTCACAAGGATGCAGTGGGGCTTAAGTGCATCCGCAGGAAAGGACTGACACCGCCATTCTGACTGCTCGGAGCCCATATCAGAGGGTCATGAGGCTGTGTGCCCGGGCTGGCAGCGAGCAGAAGGGTGCCGGTCCTGAAGGCCCAGGTGGGAGGTGGTAGGAGAGCCGGAGCTACGGAGGTGGCTGTGGGCAGCGGTAGGCTGAGTAGAGGCTGGAAGCGAGTTGTTAGCCCAAGACTGCTCTGCAGGCAGGTCGGGGCTGTGCATGGTTCCGAGGGCAGATCATCTGAAACTAGAGAGAGAGAATCTGTGTGAATGTACATGAGGAAGGCATATTCCAGGTCAGTGACTGGTGCTCAGCAAAGATTAAACGGGCTTTCTCTTCTGGACTGGAGTCTCAAAAACATCATTACATGAGTCATGGCCTCTCATGTCAGACCGATCTAGGGTATGGCATCAGCAGCATCTGCAGCTTTCATGGAGCCTTTGCACAGCAAGCACTCTGACATCTGTTTGTGGCATGCACAGTGGGTGCCGTCTTTCCAGCTCCTCTGCTGGCGCTGCTGTGAGCCCACTTCCCCTCTCCTGTGGCTGACACAAGGCACAAACTGCCACTGGCAGGCAGGCAAGGGTGAACACAGTGGTCCCAATGTTATTCCATATCTTTTTTCTTTCAAAATGTCACACATCTGCTAAGTGTAGGCTGGGCTCCCCTGGTGCCCCAGCCTGTCAGCCCTAGGCTTAGATGGATGTTGCAGCTCGCTCCATTTTAGCTGCCCTTCCTGTCAACCTCTTCACCATGGCTCTGGACCTCAAAGACCTATGTGAAGAGATTCTCATCCTGGCAGTTTTCTTCAGAGACTCCTGCTGCCGTTCTTCACAAGGGATCTCGGTGCCCGGTGGTGGGAGGGACAGAAAGGGAGCGGGGCAGTCTGGCTCACGTTACATGGACCGGCCAAGCCAGCCCCTGCACTGAGCTTTCTGCTAACTGAAAGCAGCTGTTCAGATTTCGTGACTCTGCATCCACTGAGGTCACTGCTGTTTCCCTCTGACCCAAGCCTGCAGCCCTCATTGTAACAGGGGACTGCTGGTACCAAGGATGGCTTCTGCCCACCTCCGACTGGTGCAGTCTAGTAGCTGTTCAGTTGCACCTCTTGCTGAAAGATAGGCTTGCCGTGAAACTACTCAATTGCATCCAGGGACAATAGAAATGAAGAAGTTTATACAGGCTTTCATCACCAGTTTTCCAGCCCAGGGACCTTAACTTTTGTTCCCTGGTTGTGCTAGTGCTCTCAGCTGTTCTTCACACTCCCCAGATTTGGTTTTCAAGTTTCTTTCCTCCCCATCAGCAGCCCACAAAACCTCACTGGCTTCTCAAGAGCAGCATTACTAATCGAACCAGGTGGGCTTTTCCCCATGTCTATGCCCTGATCTCTTCCAGACACTACCCAAGAACTGTTAGCTTCATCCTGTCCTTAGTCACTGAGGTTGCCCCAGGGAATCTTGGCCCTCTACCTGCTTTACTACACCTCTTTTTTTTTTTTTTTTATTTAAGCTCCTGCCAAGGCTTTAAACCCTCTGCCCTATCCCTTCCCATGACCTGAGCAGCTGGAGCACCATTGGTATAGTGCAGTCTCATCACAGAAGGTACCTTGGACCCCATTCCCCCAGCACTGCATGTTCTGGGGGTAGGCAGTTACCCCTCCATCTGGGGAATTAGAACTAGCTCCTACAGAGAGACAGACCTGTCTAGGACCACTGAGTTGGTGCAGATTCCCAAATCGCAGCCCACAAAAGTATATTCTTTTGACTTTTGGTCCTAGGGCATTGTGAGGGTTCTCACTTGCTGGGTGCAAGAAGAGCATGTGGATGTACCTCAGAATGTGTGGACAGGCCTCAGACCAGATGCCCACTGAAGTAAACACTTCTTTATGAGTAGAAAATACTTTTGAATAATTTTGTTTCTGCCACTAAACCAGGATTTCCACTGGAAAAAAAAAAATCTAGACAGCAGATCCAAGGTGGGAAAGGGGATCCAAGAATACCATCCTGTGTTCCCTGGAAAGGGTTAACACTGTCCTGGGATTCTTTGGTCAAGGGCTGACATTCTTAGTCCCCAAACTAGGCACTGCCAGCCACCTCCATCCCCCAAGACAGGGAGGTTCTTGCTCCTGCATCTGACATGAGCAGCTCCTGAGTGTGGTTATGGGACCAGCAGCAAATGCTTTCAAGAGAGTCCAAGTGTGAGCTCATGCTGCCGCCATCCCTGCAGACCACGAAGCCTCGTTCGCTGGGGCTGAGCGAGTGCTGGGGTTGGTGCTCTTCAGCAGCTTCTTGGCCGCTGGGTTATTCTGGCCGTTATCAGGAGGGGTGGGCAGTGCAGGGGGCTGGCAGCCCGTGGGCACAGGGAGCGTGTCCGGCATGTCTGCCGTGTCCGGCTGCAGTGCTGCAGGAGCCATGGCTGGCTGTGCGTCCCTCCCCCACTGCTGCAATGAAATGCAGTTACGGGGAAAGGGAGGGAAGGAGCCGGAGCCAGCAAGGAGCAGCGAGAAGGAGACAAAGGAGGGGAGTGAGC
Organism: Monarcha castaneiventris obscurior; assembly: GCA_026261815.1. Taxonomy (NCBI): domain Eukaryota; kingdom Metazoa; phylum Chordata; class Aves; order Passeriformes; family Monarchidae; genus Monarcha; species Monarcha castaneiventris. The sequence continues at coordinate 49,770,761 of JAMPIT010000566.1, read as the reverse complement.
AGCGGAGGGTGTGGGACGGAGCAGCTGGCAGCTCAGAGGGAGTCGCTGCGTTCCTGCTGCACTGCCACCGCCCTCCATGGTACCAGCTTGGGGCACCCACAGATCTCCGTGCCAGCCCAAACAATGAGCATGGTCTGATTTTATCCTGGGCATTCCCAGCTGTGGGCACATCCTTTGCAAAATATCCTTTTTGATTTATTGTTCACTGGAAGCCCACTCCAGTTCTGTGCTCCCTCCCAGGGACACCAGATTTGCACTTCATGGGTTTTTGGCACCTTAATCCCTGTGGTCCTGAAAGGCATGCTGCTGGGGAGAGAGGGGTGGGGGCTAAGGTCTCAACCACTCACTTGCTGAGCTATCTCAGAATTTGAGACCAGCTCTTTTCAGGGTGGAGAGGTGCAAGGCTGCTGTTTGCCCAAAAACCTCTGTGCTCTTGCAGACAGGCTCTGAACCTCACAGGAAGCATTCAGCTGTTAAAGACACAGGAGCATGCTTCTCTGGGGCAGCTGGTGCCAGTGTTGCCAGGCAGGCAGTGGTTGGAAAGAGCACTTGAGGATGTAGGAAGCACCTACGTGACAGGGTACAAGCCGCTCGCCTTGGTGCACTGTCAGGTGTGACCTGCTGGGCTGACTCCAGGAGCTGTCCCAAGCCTTTGTTCTGGGCAGTCTCTGACATTGTCACATTCGTTTCTTGTGAGGGACCAGTGATACATAGTGATCGGGCAGCAGGCACCTGGCCGGCCTTCCCTCTCCGGGCTTTTTTTTGTTCTTCCTTTGATCCCTCTTAACCAGTATCCTCTGGTCTGCATTCCAGGCAGGATTAAAGCAAACTCTGCAAAGGAGATCAAGCCACCCTCTGCTCTGCTGGTTGCCAGCCATGGAGCAAATGAAGAGGTCAACAATGCTTCTGCTGGAGCTGCTTATTCTTGGGGGCCTGAGAGCAGGGATGGGCTCTGCTGTCCTGGGCACCCTGGATCTACAAATAGATGAGGAGCAGCCAGCTGGCACCATCATTGGGGACATCAGTGCTGGCCTACCCCCTGAAACTAGTGCCTACATGTATTTCATCTCAGCACAGGAGGACAGCGGCGTCTCCACTGACTTGGGGATAGATGAGAATACTGGGATCATCAAAACAGCTCGTGTCCTGGACCGGGAGACTCGGGACCGCTACAGCTTCATTGCTGTCACCCCAGAGGGCATCACGGTAGAAGTGAACATCCAAGTGAATGACATCAATGACCATGCCCCAGCCTTTCCCAAACAGCACAGCACCTTTCAGATCCCAGAGCACACACCCATTGGCAGCAGGTTTCCCTTGGACCCAGCCTTTGATGCTGACAGTGGCCTCCTGAACACACAAGGCTATATGATTAAGGGAGGGAACGTGGGGCAGGCCTTCCGCCTGGAAACACGTCGAGGACCCAATGGGGTCCTGTATTTGGACCTGGTGGTCAGCAACGTTCTGGATCGGGAGAACCGTTCGTCATACTCACTGCTGTTGGAAGCCTACGATGGTGGTTCTCCTCCCCGGAGCACCCAGATGACACTGGATGTGTCCATTCAGGACATCAATGACAATGCTCCCAGCTTCAACCAGAGCCGCTATCATACACTCATTTCAGAGAATCTGAAACCTGGCAGCAGCATCCTGCAGGTCTTTGCCTCTGACGCAGATGAAGGTGACAATGGGGATGTGATTTATGAGATCAACCGACGGCAGAGTGATCCTGACCAGTATTTCACCATTGACGCCCGGACTGGGGTCATCAAGCTCAACAAGGGTCTGGACTATGAAGTGAGGAAGGTGCATGAGCTGGTGGTGCAGGCAAGGGATAAGGCTGTCCATCCTGAGGTCACCACAGCCTTTGTCACTATCCATGTGCGTGACTACAATGACAACCAGCCCACCATGACTATCATCTTTCTGAGTGAGGATGGCTCCCCACAGATCTCGGAGGGAGCCCAGCCTGGACAGTATGTGGCACGCATTTCTGTTTCCGATCCAGACTATGGAGAGTACTCCAATGTCAATGTCACACTGGAAGGAGGAGATGGCAAGTTTGCCCTCACTACCAAGGACAACATCATCTATCTGATCTGTGTGGACCAACTTCTGGATCGGGAAGAAAGAGACTCCTATGATCTGCGGGTGACAGCTACTGACTCAGGAACACCCCCGCTCCGGGCAGAATCGGCCTTTGTGCTGCAGGTGATGGATGTTAATGACAATCCCCCACTCTTCGACCAGCAGGAGTACAAGCAGAGCATCCCTGAGGTGGTGTACCCAGGCAGCTTTGTCCTGCAGGTGACAGCTCGTGACAAGGACCAGGGTCCCAATGGAGAGGTGCGGTACAGCATCCTGCAGGGGCGTGACACCCACTCTAGCTGGTTTACCATTGACCCTGCCACTGGCATCATCACCACTGCTGCCCCACTGGATTATGAGAAGGACCCTCAGCCTCAGTTCACTGTGCTGGCCACAGACCGGGGAACCCCTGCCCTCTCTTCCTCAGCTGTGGTGCACGTGGCCTTGCAGGATGTCAACGACAATGAGCCGGTGTTCAGGAGCAACTTCTACAATGTGTCCCTGAAGGAGAACACCCCTGTTGGGACCTGCTTCTTGCAAGTAGGTACAGGTATTGAGGCCTGAGCTTGTGAGGGGCGCGGGCAGGGCTGTGAGCAGCTTGGGGTGGGAGACCTGCCACTGCAGGGTGTTTGGTGCAGGTGTCATGGCTTTGATGGGCAGCGTTTGCAGCAGGAATGCTGGAGCGGAGATCCCCACACTTGGTGTGAGTCCAGAACAGGGCCAAGTCATGTACACCCTTTCTGTGTGCAAGTAGTGAGCAATGCCACAGCCATTGGCCACGCTGCAAGGCTGCCCATCGTGCAGAGCATGGTGTGGGCCTCTCTTGAGGTGGGTCCTGCTGTGCCAGGCCTTGCCTGCATCAGTGTGGAGCTGCCTTGCAGCCAGGACACCCAAAACGGAGCTCAGGAACATGATACTGCCTCTGGGAAGCTGCCTGTAGCCAGGCTTCAAACTTCCCTCTCCCCCTGTGAGGTCATTAGCCCAAGTTCATCAGTGTTGGTAAGGCTGGTTGTGAGCATTAGCATTAATTATGCTAATGAGTTAGTGAGCTGAGACACGTGCTGCTGCACCAGCCTTTATGTGGCAAGAGGTCACAGCTGGAGTGAGAGAGCTGCTGGGCCTCCAAAAGCTCTGTGACCTCTTGACGAGCTCGTGATGCCATTTGGATTCCCTGTGTTCTGCATTCCCGGTGTTTGGTGTTTCTGTTGCAGCTCAGGTCTTGAAGCCATGGTTCCTGGGGACAGGTGATGCCACCTGCCTGAGCTGGGATGAGGGCAGGTGTGGGGGTGCAGTGAGACACTGCCAACCATTGCAGCGTCCAGGCTGTCCATTGGGATAAGCACCAGTGGCATTGGGGGCGCTTCTTTGCTGGAGGTGTGGGGCACGGGGATGTCTGGCTGGGACCATGAGAAGCTCTGGTGTCAGGCTGGTGAGAGGTGCCCAAGGGGCCAGGAAGAGCAGGAATTCTGGGGTCCATAAGACACGGCCAGAGGACGTCCTATGACTTGGCCAGGAGAAAGGGTCTCTGGGTCACCCTGGAGGAAAATTTGGAGCTGGCAAGAAAGAACGGCTGATGGGTGCCCTGTGGGTACACTACAGGGGCAGGGGGGGTGTGAGTGCGGGCTGGGGAGGGTGGCCTGTGCAGTGTGTGTGTGTGTGTACATGCAGGTGACTGACAGTGTGGGGTGGGAGTGCTGGAGAGGGGCTTGTTGAGGAGTGAGTGCAGGGAATGGGGTAGGAGTGTGGCGGGAAGGAGGAACTGGGTGGGAGCAAGGGCGAGGTGTGGAATAGGGAAGGCATGTGGGGCTGGGGCAAGTGTAGGCTGGCATAGATCAGGGGGCTTGGGGACGGGTCAGGGTAGGATTAGGGGGAAGTCTGGGCAGAAGAAGTGAGTGGGAGGCAAGGAGGAAGATGTAGGTCAGGGGAGGTTTGGGTTTGGTGTATGCAGGGCAACGCTACACACTGTCCCAGTCTGAGGTGAGTAGGGATGGGGCAGGGCTGGGGACAGAGATGGGGAAGGGGTCGGGGTGGGTTCAGGGAGAGGGTCAGAGCAGAGACGCTGTGTGTCCTTGCATGAGCGTGGGCGTGCAGGGGCGGCTGGGCTGCACAGCCCCCGAAGGGAGGCCCCCCTCTTTCCTTGTCCGTGCCTTCCTGCTCAGTGCTGCTCGCCGTGTGGGAAGGCGTTCTGGAAATGCAATCGGAGATGGCGGCTGGGCTCCTGACTGTGAGTGCGAGGCCAGGCTGGAGGGAGAGCACACCCTGCAGAGGAGCTGGGGCGCGTGGGGCCGTGGGGCACACCCAGAAGAGTGTCCAGTGCGTGGCTGCCCGGCTCTGGCAGGGGCCAGCCTGGCTCTGCGCTGTGCAGGGGACAGGGCTGGCCTGGCAGCTGGTAGTGACCAAGGCTTGGCTGCATTTCGATGGTCTTGGCTTAGTCCTTGTGTTTCGTTTGGAAACAGCGTGTCTGGGCTGAGCGCAGGTAACTCCCGCGCGGCCTCGGCACAAAGCAAACAGCTCACACATCTGCTGCTGCTTCCTCTGAGCCGGGAAATGTGAGAGGATGGGAAAGGAGGCTGGCCAGGCCCATGGCTTGATCGAGGACGCAGCAGGAGCCAGCTGAGTCTGGGAGCTGGGCAGAGCCAGGTCAGGGAGCCCTGGGCTTGGAGCACAGCTGCCTGGCATGTCCAGCCCTGTTGCCTCAAACAGGAAGGCTTCAGAGGTGTTGCCAGGGCTCACAGTGGCCAGTGCCCAGCACCATCCCCCACAAAGTTGCCCATGTCTGGTGTGCTGCCCCCACAGCCCTTTTGTGCCATTGCTCCTGCTTGACTCCATCTCTCTGTGGCTTCCAGGAATGGGGGCTCACCTTACCTCGGGATGGTAAAGCATCTCTGTCAAGGTCTGGGTTTTGTCCAGACCCACACAATGGTCACGAGAGCTCAGGCCATGGGCACGCCCTGCCAGATGATGTACAGGGCACAGGACAGTCACCCAGGTCAGCACAGAACTCAGTGGATTCACTTCTCTGTTGGTCTGCCACATTTTTAAGCAAAAAATCCTGGGAGGACCAGGTCTGTTTTCAGACAGTGATGTCTGCTCTCCATGGGCAGGACAGAAAGGTGGGGAAGGAAGGAGTCCCTGTGAGTGAGCAGGAGAGACCTGAAGAATCGCTACAGATCTCCTGCTCCCTTGCAGACTCTATTCTGTCTGCTGCGTCAATCTTTGTGTCTGGGTACGAACTGGGATGAGCGGAGCAGGTTGCTGGCCTGAGCTTCTGAGAAAGAAAAAGGAACTCATAACATCTTCTCTGTTTATTACTTGTGTTTACTGTGGGCCAGGTCCCACAGTAGCAGACTGAGCATGAAGCAAAGGAAATAGCAAACTCACTGTTCAAATCTGAGATGAGAAAGAAACACCGGCGAAGACAGAGCCCAGGGTACCAGTGAACACGAGACCAGCAGAAAATGGAGCAGAAGACAGTCCCCAGCTGTCTGCCTTGCTCGTCTCTGCTGCCACGGGCTGATGATGCAGAAGCTTTAGGGCACCGGACCACATTCCAATGCTGTGGTCCGTGATGTGAAGCACTGCTCTGGTATAAATTCACCCTGCTGGTTTAAATTTGTTTTAAAAATTTGACTGTGTACCAGCACACTGCATGTATGGTCAGATAGTGTTTTTCTGGGACTTTCTGACTTTTCATGCTAAATCAAGTATTGTCTGTGCTCTGGCAGAGAGAGCTGTGAACCCCTTGTGGTGAGCATGGGCTGATTGGACAGCAACCTGAATGACGTGGAATGGTGGATTATTGATTCTTGCATAGATCCAATATTGATGATTTTGGAACCAGGGTTTACATACTCCCTTTGCACCCATACCCACAAATGTTGGGGAGCATTAGAAATGAAGAGCTGACCAGAAGTGCACCTAATGTAGAGTCTCTGCGGTTTTGAGGACAAGTCTGATGAGCTTTTGGTTCTGATTTGTGATTCTGTGGGACGTTCATGGGCAGTGCTGCATGCATAGCACTGGGACAACCCCATGGGCTGTGCCCCAGGGAGGAAGATTTGGATGAAGAGCTGTAGGCTACACCAGGCCACATACACTATATTACCAAAAGAGAGTCTGGAGGGCTAATCCTGATGCCTTGGTTGTGCTGCTGAAGGGGCAGCTGTGAGGGGACATGGAGCGTAGCCATGCATGGACACTGGAGCAGTACAAGGACTGATGCTCACCAGCTGCAGTCAAGGAAAGTGGTAGGAGGAAAGGGAGCATTGCTGCCTGCATTTGTGTTCTTAGGACACAAGGGATTTAGCATCAACCTCTTTTCAGACCTTTGCACAACATAGAACAGGCCTCCCCCTCCTTAGAAACAAGAAGGCAAGCCTTCCAAAGCGAGATTGGGAGACGCCTGTGAGCGTGCTGGGGAGCGGAACAAGGGGAGGGATAGCATCACAGTCCTGAGGAGCAGGCTGCCATGTAGAAGGATCTGGGGGTACACAGGAGTGTGGTCATGGGGAAGATGCTGGTACATGGGGAGGTTGTGGGGGGAGGTGAGTGCTGTTGTTACCGCCAGAAGAGCTGCATTTGTTCCAAATTCCTGTGAAAGTTATTTCCTTGCGCTGCCAGCAGCCTCCTCCTGGGCTTGGCACAGCAGCCAGCGCCATGATTAATTCAAGTAGCATTTCCCCTGGAGCTGCAGCAGCTTTTCCACTGCAGCTGAGAGGCCCCAGCCCCTCGCGCTCTTCTCCCCCCATCCTCTGCTCCTCCTCCCAACCCCCTCGAACAGCTCCCTCCTTCCTCCATGCAATCCCCAGCCCCCTCACAGCTGCCCCTTTTCCCTTACCTCTGCTTCAGCTCTAGGCCCCTCAGAACTCCTCTTTCTACCACTGCCCTTGTTCACACAGCTCCTTCTTCCATGTCCACCCACAGCCTCACCCATGCGTGCTGCCCTCCAAAGAGCCAGTCCTCCTGCCCCCCTCCTATGGCCCCAGTCACCAGCATGCCCTCCCCCAGTTTCTGCTCCCTCTTGTTCTCCCCACACCCCGTGGTCAGTGCCAGCTGCCCCTCGCCACTGTGACAGGGCAGCTCTCCTCCACCTGCATAGCCCTTGGGACATGGCAGCCTCTCCCTGCTCCCTGTGGAATCCCAGAATGGTTTAGATGGGAAGGGACCTTAAAGATCATCCAGTCCCAACCCCTGCCATGGGCAGGGACACCTTCCACTATCCCAGGCTGCTCCAAGCCCCGTCTAGCCTGGCCTTGGACACTTCCAGGGATCCAGGGGCACCCACAGCTTCTCTGGGCAACCTGTGCCAGGGCCTGCCCACCCTCACAGGACGAACTTCTTCCCAATATCCCATCCATCCCTGCCCTCTGTCAGTGGGAAGCTATTCTCCCTTGTTCTGTCACTCCAGGCCCTTGTCCAAAATCCCTCTCCAGCTCTCTTGGAGCCCCTTCAGGCACTGGAAGGGACTCCAAGGTTTCCCTGGAGCCTTTTCTTCTCAAGGTTGAACACCCCCATCTCTCCCAGCCTGTTTCCAGAGCAGCTCCATGTCCTCCTGATGTTGGGGGCCCCATCCCTGCCTTGCTCCCTAGGCTCACCCTGCCTGGCATGCTCAATCTTGTGCTGACTCCAGCCAAGTCTCTCCTGCACATCTTGCTGATCTGCGTCCCATCTTGCTGCATAGACCTTCTCTGAGCACTCTCTGCCTGAGCTCCACATGGCTGAAACCCAGCCCCACACCCTGGTTTGGGGTCATTCTGGCTTCAGTGCCCCCCAGGGCCCTGCCATTTCTGCCCTGTGCTGTGGCTGCTCCATTCAAACCTCCCACCTTGAGCACTGTTCCCTGCATAGCCCAGCTTACCAGCCCTGCTCTGCTCCAGGATTCCCTGCCCCTTTCTGCTTCTCAGCTTCCAAGTCCCATTCAGCTCCTGCACCTTCCACTGGGCTTCCTATGCCCTGTAGCTCCTGGCTGCAGATGCCATTTCACCAGTGTGGACACCTGGGTTCCCGGGTGTGAGCCTCACTCCTTGTCCTTCTGTGCCTTAGTCTGTCCCTGTGCTGGAAGGCCCCTGGGCTCCCAGAAGGGTGCTGTGCACTCCCAGGCTCCCTCACCTCTTGCCCAGCCCCACCATCCACATCCTGCCTCCCTGCCAGTGTCTGTGGTTAACCCGCATCCTCTCACCCTCTGAACTGAAGGCTTTACCCAATCTCAAACCGTGCTGGAGGCCATCGGCAGCCCCTGCTCCCCCTGCCCAGCTGGGTGTGTTTCTGGCAGCCCTGTGTCTGTCATAGAATCAGAGGAGGGTGGAAAGGGCCCTTAAAGCCCATCTCATTCCACTCCTTGCCATGGGCAAAGACACCTTCCACTAGACCAGGTTGCTCCAAGCCCCATCCAACCTGGCCTTGAGCGCTTTGGGGATGGGGCAGTCACAGTCCTCTAGGCAGTGTGGAGGCTTTGGCTGTGGGGCCACCAGCCAGACTCCTGCCTGTGTCTGGGGCATTGGGGATCCAGCGGTGTGAGCCAGCAGTGCTGGCAGCTGCCCTGGGGCTCCCTGGACAGGGGGCTCCGGCAGCCATGGGCTCTGACCCTCGCCTTGGCCACGTGTGCTGGACTGTGCTGGGCCGACCCTGACCCTGCTCCCTCCCCTGGGACCCGAGTGTGCTGGAGGCTGAGACAAAGCCCTGGAGCCAGGAATGGCTCCTGAAATAGCCGCGTGGCCACTCCCTGGCTGCTTTTAGCTGGTCAGTGGCTGTGCCAGGGCTGGGAGGGCAGGACGCCTGGCACGCACTCAGGCGCAGGGAGCCGTGCGTGGGATCGCTGACCACACTGGCGCCAGCCTCCCCTCCTCTCCCACCAAGAGCCGTCACTCAGAGGGGCGGGAGCCCCAGAGCCAGATGTTTGCCAAAGCCACAGCATAACATGTGCGCAGCAGAGCCCCAGCCATGGCCAGGCTCCAGATGAGTTCTCTGCCTGCTGACTGCGCTGGCTGGAGTAGGGAGGATGGCCGAGGAATGGAGGCCCAAGCTGCTGAGCAGTGCTCCATCACTTTACAGCGCTGTGGGCTGGGTGTGGGTTCACAGGTCAGCAAGAGGGCTGTGAAGGCAAGAGGTGTGTGCCAGGGGCTCTGGTGATATGCTTGAGATGGGTCTATGGGAAGGGGCAGCTTTGACTCCCACAGGCAATGCAGCTGAGGACCTTGGCGTGGGGCTGTACTTCATCCATCCCCGTCTCTGGGGAATGTAAGAAGTCTCTTGTACCTTGGCTCCACTTGTCCCTCCTGTCTTGCTGGGGAGCTGGGAGGAGGGTGTGAAATAGCAAGGCCTCGATGCCTGTCACTGCCCTCCCAGCTCTCCATGCAGTGGGGAGATGCACACTTGGCCAGGACCCTGCTTCCTTTTCAAAGTCTGGTGCTCTTGTTTCTTGCTGCCTAACCCTGAGTCATCTTGCTGTTCTCCTTTGTTGTCCTCTTCTGCTCTGTGGTGGCCACAGCCCTCCCACCACATGCTCTTCTGCCCATCTGCAAGGCACTCCAGCAGAGCCTTCTCACCACACCTACAGGGAAGGAGGGGCAGGTAGCAGATGCTGCTGCCCAGTGTGGTCAAGGCTGCTGTGCAGGGACAGGGAAGCAGATCAGCTCTCTTGGAACAATTTGAGCTAAACTGGGGAACTGGGATGTTCAAGAGAGTCTTTGGAGATCACAGAATGGTGGAGTTTGGAAAGGACCTCTTGAGATAATCTAATACAACGCCCCCATGCACAAGCAGCACCATTCAGAGCTGGTTGTCCAGGACATCCCCACTTCCCTGGGCAACCTCATAAGGGAGAAGTGCTTCCTGATCTTCAGAGGGACTCTCCTGTGTTCCAGTGTGTGGCCATACCCTCTGATCCTGACACTGGGCACAACTGGGAAGAGCCTGGATCCATCCTCTTGTTGCCCTCTCCTGTATCGATGGTACCCCTTCTCCAGGCTGAACCATCCCTGTTCCCTCAGTCTTTCCTCACAGGAGAGGTGCTCCAGTACCTTCATCATCTTTGTGGCCCTTCACTGGACTCTCTCCAGTATGGCCATCTCTCTCCTGTATTGGGGAGCCGGGGCTCCAGCTGTGGCCTCACCACTGCTGAGGAGAGGGGCAGGATCCTCTCCCTGACCTGCTGGCCACACTCCTCCTGTTGCTGCCCAGGACACAATTCTCTTTCCTTGCAGCAAGGGCACATTGCTATCTCATTTTCAGCTTGGCACCCAAGAGGATCTCTTCTGCTAAGCTGCTCTCCCGTGGTGTGGCCCCCAGCATATACTGGTGCAGGGGATTGTTCCTTCCCCAGGGCAGAACTTTGCACTTTCCCTTGTTGAACTTTAGGAGGCCTCTTGTCCGTCCCTCCAGCCTCTCAAGGTTGCACTAGATGCAGTATGATCCTCTGACATATCAGCCACTCCTCCCAATTTGGGGTCATCAGCAAGCGTCCTGAGGGTACACACTGCACCATCAACCAGGTCGTTAATGAAGATGCCAAACAGGACTGGATGCAGGACTGACCCCTGGGGTACATTGCTAGCTACTGGCCTCCAAGTAGATATTGTGCCCCTGATCACCACTCTCTGGACAGGAGCTGCTCAGCTGGCTTTCAGCTGAATGAGGATCTTACCAGGGAGAGTGTCAAAGAACTTAGTGCGCTTCAGGTTGACAATATCCACTCCTTTTCTGTCATCCACTAGGCCAGTCTTTTACCAAGTGGATCAAGCATGATTTGTCCTTAGGGGAAGCTGTGCTCATCACTCCTGATGATTTTCTTGTCCTTCCCATGCATAAAAATGGTTTCCAGGTTTAGCTGCTCCATCAGTTTTCCGGGGATCAAGGTGAGGCTGATTGTTTTGTAGTTTCCTGGATCCTTTTGCTTACTCTTGAAGATAGGAGAGAGATTTACCTTCCCACAGTCTTCAGGCACTTCCCAAACACCATGATTAAGCAGAGATTATTGTGAGGGGCCTGGCAGTGTTGTCTTTCACCCTGGTCTCTGAGACCTGAGATTCCTGAAGACCTGTCTTACTAGTGGAGAGTAAGGGAAAGAGGGCATTAAGTGCTCCAGTCTTTGATATGTCCTGTGTCACCAGGTCCCTAGTCTCCTTCAGCCGTGGGCCTACATTTTACCCAGCATTCCTTTTGTCATCCATGTACTTACAGAAGTCTTTCTTGTTGACTTTGACATCCCTTGCCAGATTCAAATCCAGTTGGGAACTGGATGCCAACAGCTGCGTTCCCATGTAATTACACTGATCAGTGAGTGATCAGAAGTGTTCCCCAGATGTGTTCCCCAAACCCTGCCATGGTAACAGCCTCTTCTACACCTTTCAGTGAAGTAATCAAAACTCAGCATCGGGGTCATCCCCTGGGTTCCTTAACACATCCTCTGGTCTCGAGGGCACATGCCTTTTCATTTGCATCCATTATCTGACAGAAAGGATGTATTTCCTCTGTCACTTTCATCCAGATCCTTTTCCTTGTCATGGCCCCCAGGCAGAGCAGTGGTCATGAACCTCTCCCCTGGAGCCTGTCTTCCAACCTGTCTTTGACCCACCTGGTTGCCCAGCCCTCCACACTGTAACATCCTGCCTTGAATATGAGGATTGTGGGAGAAGGTGTCAAAATCCTTCCTAAAGTCAAGGCAATTGTCACCCACAGCTGTCAGCCCTTTGACCCGAGATCCCATCACTCCACCACTGAGAGCAAAGAGGATGGTCAATCCATGATGGCTCTTCCCTTCCAGGATCTTTCATGTGGCCTAATGCATACTACAAGAAGACCCACTCCATGATTCTCCCAGGCCCCAAAGTGTGGCTGGCAAGAATGTAGACCCTTAGATGATCCTTTTGGCCTTTGTTGAAGGTGAGGCATGATACTTGCTTTCCTCCAGTTGTCAGGGATCTCCCCTGATCTGCACCACATGTGAAGAGCAGCCCTACAAATCCATTTCTGTCAGCATCCATTGATGCAGCCTGTTGAGTCTCATGGATTCATGTGGATCAATCTCTTTGAAGAAATACTGACTCTATCTTCACCCTTTCTGGTAGCTTTCTGAACCCTTCTGAACAGCATGGAGGCGTGGGAAGCTGGTGGAGGCCGAGGTGGAGGAGGCATTGAGTGTTCCAGTCTTACCTGGGCCTGCTGCTGCTAAATCACTGACCACACTCAGAAATGGGCCCTTCTTCAGCTCTTTACTACCAGCACAGTGGTAGAGGCTCTTCTTGCACGCTCAGGCTTGAACTTTGACTTTGCTGACACGCTCCTGACATGCCTGGCAATGTTTATAGATTCCTACTATGCATCTTGCCTCCGTGCCTGTCTCAAAGAATCGTGGAATGGTTTGGGTTGGAAGGGACCTTAAAGATCATCTTGTTCCACCCCCCTGCCATGAGCAGGGACACCTTCCACTAGACCGGGTTATTCCAAGCCCTGTCCAACCTGGCCTTGAACACTTCCATGGTTGGGGCAGTCACAGCTTCTCTGGGCAGCCTGAAAGCCAGGGCCTCCCCACCCTCACAGGGAAGAGCTTCTTCCCAATATCCAATCTAAACCTACTATCTGTCAGTGAGAAGCCATCCTCCCTTGTCCTGTCTTTCCAGGCCCTCATAAATAGCCTCCCTCTGTCTTTCATGTCAGCTCCCTTTAGGTACTGAAAGGTCACAGTCAGGTCACTCCGGAGCCTTCTCTTCTCCAGGCTGAACAATCCCAGTTCTCTTAGCATACACCACTTTTTGCATGGCAGCTTAGCCCTGAGGCCCCTGCTTAGCCCAGGCCATCTGCTGACATCTCTGTGTTTTCCTGAGCACTGGGATGGACTGTTCTGGAGTGTGCTGTCCTGAAGGCTTGCCAGCTTTCCTGAGCTGCCTTGGCCTTCAGCACTGCCTCCCATGAGATCCCTTTCATCGACTAGTTCCCTGTAAAAGCTGAAGTCTGTCTTGCAGTTCAGGGTCTGTACTCTGCTTCTCTTCTTCCTCACTCCCTTTAGGATCCTGAATCTGCTGCTTCATGGCCACTGCACTCACAGCTACTGCCAGCTGCCACATCCCCAGTTAGTACTGTGTTCTAGTGAAGAGCAGGTCCAGCTGCATGCCACCCCTGCGTGGCAGGGACATTGGGAATCTTTGTGAGACCAGGGATCTGTGATCCTGGCTTCCTCAGGTACTGCTGCCTCCTTGGCAGCTTCAGGTCAGGAATCTCCTGCCAGAGCATTGATGTTCTTGTGCTTAAAGCCTTTAGTGGCTTTTAGTGCGGGCCCTGTTCAGAAGTCGGAGGTGAGAGGGCGGAGGGGCCGCCATTCAGGCTCAGAGCCCTGGCTCCTGCTCCCACATATTCGAGCAGCAGGGCTGGCACAGCCCCAGCGGAGAGCTTCCTGGGCAATTCCAGAGGCAGCTTGACCCCGTTTCCCTCTATTTTTCAGGCAAACATCAGGAGTCTCATGAGTGAGCTGCAGTAAAACCAGCTGTGAATCCAAGATTTGGGGCGGATGCTAAATAAGAGCCTGGGGCTGCCCCGCATTAGCTTCTAGCAAAGTTCCTGGAAAAATGTCCATGCTTCGTTTAAAAATTTCCACAAGTGGTGAACTCACCGCAGGCATTAATGAGCCCTTTTGGTGGCTAATTGCCCTCACAGCTAAAAATGTGTCCCTGTCCCAGACCGTGTGTGCTCTGAGTCTGCAGCAGCACATGCCAGCTGAAATGAGGTGGTTGCCATACCTGGTGGCTGGTGGACCCCTGTGATGTCTGTCAGGAGTCCCTAGGAGGCATCACCCAACTGCAGCAGGGATCCTGCTGCCCCTGGGACTCTCTTCAGGCCCTGCTGAGCCTGGGCTGCCCACAGGCACTCAGCCAGCCCCATCCCATGGGATTCACACATGGGATATCAGCAGTCTGCAGACAGGGAGCTGGGACTGGGGGTGCACTGGCCACAGCCCCCTCCCTCTGCACACAGCGGCAGAGCACAGAGCAAAGTGTCCAGAGGCCCCAAACTCAGCCAACGCTGTTACCTGCTCCAGCAGGTGTTTGCTGTTCTGTGGCTTTTCTCTAGGCACCAGTTTAGCATCACCCATCCAAGGGAGACAAGGGCTCCAGTTGTGGTTGCACCAGTGATGTGACCTCTCTTAGACCCCGTGTAGGCTCATGGGCTGAGTTTTGTGTTGGACCAGTGGTCCACAGATGGTCCCACTACAGGATGGGGAGGTGAAGCACAAGATGCATGGGATGCCTTGTCCTGGCTGCACAGCTAGGGCTGGTTCTGATACCAGACTGCTGGCTCCACCAGTTATCTTGCTGGAAGCTGACCCTTTAGGGTACCAGGAAGCTGCCAGGGAGATGGTGCTGCACTATACATTATTGAGAGCTTGTCTGTTGCTCCCCTGTTCTAAAACCTGACCCAGGGCTTGTGGCAGGAAGCTGGATATTCCCCCTTTGGGTATTCCTAAGGGTAGCACCCGTCAGAAGATGGTTACAGTGGGGAAGTGAGGCTCTTCTGGAAGCATCAGAGCCCCTGGCCTAAGGAGCCTGAAGCTGCTATTTTACTCTGCAGCAGAGCGTGTTGCTGTACAGTAATTAAAGCAGCTGACGTGCATTTTGGGTAATTTTCGGAGTGAGAAGTAGTTCATTTTGAAGGAAAGAAAAGTCTTAGTTTACCATATAGTACCTATTCCAGTCACCGTGGCAGCTGATCAGTTTCATATGCATTTCCATCTGCAGTGGTGGAGAAGGCTGGCAGCTGACCCAAGGAATAAGCAGAGGCACACCAGGGTGTGGGTACAGGGCTGTATCCCAGGCATGGCAGAGACACATTGGGGTGTGGGTACAGGGCTGTATCCCTGGCATGGCAGAGGCACACTGGGGTGTGGGTACAGGCTGTACCCCAGGCATGGCAGAGGCACACTGGGGTGTGGGTACAGGCTGTACCCCAGGAACAACAGCCAGCATGGAGCCAGTGTACCTGCAGTGTACCAAAGTTCCAGTGATGTCAGTGAGGTCAAATTTGTACTCTGCTGAGCAGCTCCCCAGGAAGATGGGCTGGGGCAGTGGGGAGGGGGGCAGTGAGCTCTGGGTGGCAGATGGGTCCAGTTTCCCAAAGTGCCTCCTTACCCAGTTCTGTCACAGCACCTGTGTTTCCAAGTGCTCTGCAGCTGGAGTGGGGAGGGGGGATCCTGTTCCATGGTGCTTCTTCTGGCAGCTGCTGCAGGTTTGGGGAGCAGATCCTCTGCACAGGAGCTTAGTGCTCACTGGAGATGTAGTCTCAGTTTCTCCCTGCAGGCAGCCCCTCAGACCACAGGCAGCAGGGCTGGTGGGGGTGTCGCAGGTGCTGCCTCCCCTTTCTGGTCGGGACAGGGTGGTCCATCCCTGCCCAGCTGACTGTTCCCTCCAGGCCCAGCTGTTCTGCGTCCCCTTACCCTTGTTCCTTCATCCCTGATGACCGGGCTTGCAGCCCCCAGCTGGGCCCTCTCCTTGGCGCGCGCGTGGCGTTCCTGCGCTCCTCGTGCGGGAGCCGAGGCCCCATGGCTGCTGCGGGGAGGAGCTGTGGCTGACGAGGCCTGAACTCCACTTCACCCGGGCCTGGCCCAGCTGCCTTCCCCCAGCTCTGTCCCCCAGCTTTGTTCTCCGTGGAGCTCCCAGCTGGTGGAGGAGCTGTGGGCAGGGATGTGGAGTCAGGAGTTGGTTTCTGCTGACCTGAGCTCTGTAGGAGCCCAAGGAGGAGCTGGAGAGGGCAGGCAGGGAGCAGCATTCATCCTCCTGCTATGTCTGTCATGGTGGGTTCAGTTCTTATGCTGCAAACAACGTGAGAATGGACTGTCACAGGGCAGTGCCACCCTCCATCCTCATGCCCAGTGTCTGGGACTGTTAGACACAGAGCTCTGAGAGCAGGACAGAGCCAGGGCCATGGTGACAGGGGGTTGACTTTCTTCCTGTCCCATCCTGAGTGTCTTTGCAGAAAAGAAGGAACAGAGGTGTGGGGGCTGCTGCTGCTGCAGTGCTGCATGTTCTGCAGAGGAAGCAGTGGCTGGTCTGGGAAAAGAGCCACGGTTGCTGTCACACTGCGTCCTGATGGCCAGCTCTGAGGATGGTGTGGCAACCGTGGCCATGGAGCAGAGGGTGGCACTGGGGTGGGGTGGGGGTGCTGGGCTGGGTCTGGCTGGTGGCCAGTTCTGTTCAGGTAGTGCCTTCCCTCACACAGGTGACAGCCACAGATGCAGACAGTGGCGCATTTGGCTCCCTTTCCTACTCCATTGGCTCTGGCATTGGCAGCGTTGTCCCCACGCAGTTCAGCATTGACAAGCACTCAGGGCAGCTATGCACGGTGCAGCCCCTGGACCGCGACGAGGGCACGTCTGCCTACGACTTCACCATCACTGCTGTGGATGGGGTGAGTGCTAGCGAGGCCACAAGTGCAGCGTGGCTGACTCAGCACTGTGCAGGGGATGCTGCTCTCCTTGCACTGTCTCTGATCTGGTTCCTCCTCAGGGCGGCCTGAACTCCATGGTGTATGTGAAGGTGTTCCTGGAGGACACAAATGACAACCGGCCCGTGTTCTACCCGCTGGAGTACGCTGCCAGCATCAGCACACAGAGCATGCCAGGAACAGCTGTGCTGCGTGTCACTGCCCATGACAAGGACGAGGGGCTGAACGGGAGAGTGACGTACCGCATCGTCCTGGGAAACTCGCCCCCGCTCTTCTCCCTCAACAAGGACACAGGTGAGAACGGGCAGGCAGCCAGAGCAGGCAGCAGTTGGAGCACTGTGATGTGGGAGGTGTCTAAACCAGCCTGAGTGTCACTGCTTGGCCACCTCGGCAGTGCAGTCTGTCTGCAGCGTCTATCTGTTCCTCTCCCTGCCACATCTTGGCCTGCTAAACTTCCTTAGCCTCTGGTAACCCCTTCCCAGACTCAGTCCCTGACTTTTTGTTTCTGCTCCGTGTTCTGTTCTTCATTTGTCCTGTCTTCCTTCCTCTCCCCATTCCCCATCCCTGACTCACTGTGCCCTTCCTCTTGTGTGCTGATGCTTTGCCCCATCAGGCTGTATCCTGCTTCATTTCTTGTCCTTGCCAGTCCCCTCTTCCCCAGCTCAGTTAACTCTCCTCTATAACTCTGTCACTCTCGATTCCACTGTTCTCATTGACTGCATCTGCTTGAAGCCAGAGCAGTTTCTGCTGGGGAAGTGGGTGCATGGTGCCAGGGGCTCTCAGCAGGACAGAAATGTGCATTGGGAGACCTGCACACTGGTTCTCAAGTTCCCAGCAGGTGACTGGAATGAGACAAGCCCTACCAGCCCTCCTAATGCAGGGCACCTCCTTTGTAGGGCCTATCAGTTATGGTCCTACACTTCTACATCCCCTCACGGAGCCTCCCTGCCGGCCCAGGGCCCACCTGCTGTGTTATGACACTCACCCTGTGCCCCAGCTTGGACGCCCTTTCCCCTCCTTTCCCTCTCCCAAGACCTGCCTTCTGACTCATGTCCCACAGCCTGTGCCACTGCTTAGCTTAGAGCTGGGTGTAAGATTAAGTGGGGAGGATTTGGGGAGACTTTCCTGGGAGAGCTCCACTCATTCGCTCTGATGCCTTGGGTTTTAGCTTTTGTGTTTTTCGGATTCTGTGCTGCTTAGAGTGTAACTCTAAGCTCCTTGTAGCCTGTAATTTCTGCTCTCTCATGCAAGATAGACATAACAAAGCCTCTCCAGGCTTTGCCTTCAAGGACAGCCAGGCTCTTCTAGGCCCAAAATGTGTAAACCAAAGACTCTAAGGGGGGAGCAAGCTGAGGGGAATTACATCATTAAACTGGGGCTTTAATTGGAGAATTAACCGTGGTATGCAAATGAACCAAACCTATAAAGGTGTGAAGAACTCGTGACCTGGGGTCCATCTTGGGGTCCATTTTTATGGAAGCAGCCTCTGGCTCCCCCAGGGTGTACCTTGAAGGCTCTTCAAATAAATACCTATCTTTATTCCCTTACTCTTGTCTAGTCTCTGTTTCTAGGTGGCTGGAGAAGGCATCAACTGCAGCTTCTCCATGGTGGGCTCCCACTGTGATGCACATTGTTTCCTGCCCCTTCTGGTCTGTCTTTTCCAGCTTATGGTTTGGCCTGTCCCCTGGTGCCAGGTGACAGGGGTGCAGCACAGTGCCACATCAATGACTTTCTTCCTCAGGTGTCATCTCTCTGTCATGGTCTCTGAGTGGCAAAGCCAACACCCTGGTGCAGCTGGTGATCTCTGCTCAGGATGGAGGGGGCCTGCAGGCACAGCCAAATGCCCGGGTAAACATCAGCATCGTGGAGGGCACGGTCTCACCCCCTGTCTTTGAGCAAGCTCAGTACTTCTTCACTGTGCCCGAGGACGTGCCACAGGGTGCCAGTGTGGGGGCTGTCCAGGCCCAGAACCCACCAGGTATGGGCTTGTCCCTTTTGCATGTTGCCACTTTCCCTGTCCCCATATCATCCTTGAGGTCCAGCACCCACCACACTTGCTGAGGGAGTGGCCCTGCTCTGAGAGCTCCACACACCCGTGTCTGAATGTGCATCCTGCGGCTGTCACCCAGCTCAGCACCTGTGCCTGCACAAGGGTGTATGCACACACCTGAGCCTCTGTGCACATGGGCACAGTGCTGCTGGACGCCTTGGACCACGGCTTCCTGACCGTGGAGCTGAGGGACTGAGCTGGATGGCAACTTCTTGTCCGCAGGTCATGCTGATGACATCTTCTATTCCATCTCCTCGGGGGATCCTCATGGCTACTTCTCCATCGACTCGGCCTCAGGGCAGCTCCGCACCAGCCTGCCTCTGGATCACGAGTCCCAGTCAGTTCTCATCCTGGATGTCCAGGCCCGGAGTGGTTCACCCCCCGCCTACAGCAACACACGTGTGAAGATCTCCGTATCAGATGTGAATGACAACGCGCCGGCATTCCCAGCTCCCTCCGACTCCATCTTGCTGCCAGAGGCCACAGAACCTGGGACTACAGTCTACACCGTGCAGGCCGAGGACCGTGACAGTGGTGCCAATGGACAGGTGACCTTTGAGCTGGTGTCGGGGGGTGAGGGCACCTTTGTCGTGGAGCGTGCCTCAGGGGCAGTGCGGCTCCTTGGGGCCCTGCAGTATGAGGCCAGCTCAGCCTACAGCCTGGCCATCATGGCCCGGGACAGTGGCATTCCCCAGCTCAGCTCCACCTTCACGCTGCTGGTGCACGTGCAAGCCGAGGATGACAATGGACCCATCTTTGACACTCTCACCTACCGTGTGGAGGTGCAGGAGGGTGTTCCCGTCTCCACCCGCTTCCTTCAGGTGAGGGCCCTGGCACACGATGTGGAATCCACGGCCCTTACCTACCACCTGCGTGCAGATGGGGACGCTGCCAGCTTCGGCATCATGCCCGAGAGCGGCTGGCTCTACGTCAAGAGTGCCCTGGACCGGGAGACGCGCGACTTGTATGTGCTGACGGTGCTGGCCTCGGTGGGAGGCACCGGGGCTGCGGCGGACGCACGGAAAACTGGCACCAGCACCGTGCGGATCAGCGTCACTGATGAGAATGACAACAGCCCTCGGCTGAGCGAGGAGCGGTACTTCTTCACCGTGCCTGAGAATCAGGTTCCTGGCAGCAGTGTGGGAAGGGTGATGGCAAGTGACCGGGATGCAGGGCAGAACAGCCGGCTCACCTACCGCCTGCTCCAGCACGATCCCAACTTTCTTATCCACACACAGACAGGTGAGAGACTCCTGGCTTCCTAGGTGGGGCCAGCTGGTGAGAAAGCCCAGGGCGGGGTAGCAGTGATGGCAACCAGGCCAATGCAGCAGCAGAATATTCACCTTACTGCCCCTGCAGTGCTGGGCTCCAGCAACACACCTGAATAACACAGCTGAACACAGGCTCTGCTCTAAGGCAGCTCGTGGGCTGAGCTGTGTCCCCACTTATCTGTGTCCCTTACTTGTGCCTGCCCCACCCCGGAAGTGTTCAAGGCTGTGTTGGATGGGGCTTGGAGCAACCTGGTCTAGTGGAAGGTGTCTGTGCCCATGGCAGCAGGGTGGAACAAGATGGGCTTAAAGGTCCCTTCCAATCCAAACTCTTCTGGGATTCTCTCTCACAGGAGAGGTCAGCACCAAGCACAGCTTGGATCGGGAGCAGCAGTCCAGCTTCCAGCTCCTGGTGATTGTGCAGGATGGGGGAGCACCGCCCCGCAGTGCCACCGGAACCATCTATGTCACGGTGCTGGATGAGAATGACAATGCTCCTGCTTTCCTCCACGTGGGCAGTGGTCAGGAGCTCCCTGTGCAGGTAGGGGTGCAGGCTGGAGCACTGATGAGGCAGGGGCCTGATGGCCTCTGGATGTGGGCGCAGGTGGTACTGCTGGGGAAAAGGGGGTGGGTAGGGGGACCCAGGAGAGTTTTAGAGTGGGAGATGAGCAGGCATGAGTTGGATCCATGCAGCAGCCAGGACAGTCTGGTAAATTTGAGATTTGGCAGGATGGGCATGTCCTTGGGCAATGCAGGTATCCCAGTGCACAGAGCAGGCAGGGCCTCTGGAGGGCTCTGGCACAATCAGGACTGGCCAGTGGGCAGAAGCTCTTGGCTCATGTGTCCCTGAAGGAAGGGACAGCAAAAGGAGCCCTGAACCTGACCCAGATTAAAAGAAGAGCCAGGGTGGACAATTGTGAGCAGGGAGATACAGGAGGCAATCACCTTCTAGGTCTGGGGATTTTTGGTGCAGCCACTTGTCTTCCTGGGAGGTCAAGAAAGCGTTGTCCAGCTGGGCTTGGGGTGCACAAGAGTTTTCTGTGAATCTGCTGTGTCTGCCAGCCAAGCTTTCCCTCAGCACTCTGGTGGCAGCAGTCACTGTGCACTGCATGTGCTGCAGGCCCAGCTACATGGGTACTGCTCAGGGGAATTGGGTGAGGACCAGCCCCACACCCGCCTGCCTCTGCTCAGCTGTGTCCCTGAGAGCGTCATGAGTGGGGAGGGCTCGTGGGAGCCAGCTGAGGGGCACTGGCAGCAGCAGAACAGGATGGGCAGGCAAGGCCTGGCCTCATCTGCTCAGCACAGAGCAGGGACAGCTCGTAGCTGGATGGCCGTGCCCACTCTGCGTTCATTGCTGCGCATCAGGCTGTGTGCTCAAAGCCTCTTGCTCTGAGTTGGTTCAGAAACATCACAATGGTGACAGCCACTCTCTGTCACACGTCCTGCCTGAGCTGTGCACCCCAGACAGGTCAGAGCCGACAGGACTGTGTTGGTATTCAGCTGGGTGACACAAGATCTGGGGACACCGCAGCTCCTGCCAGGCCTTCCCTGTTCATTGCTTCTTCCCTGTTCATTGCTTCTTCCCTTCCCATTCTAGGGTGCAGTCATCCCTTGCCCAGTCATCTTTGTGCATGCCCTGCTGTGCTGGCAAAGCTGCTGGCAGGGCTCGGCCTGGGTGAGCAAGCTCCAAGAGCCTCAAGGAGGCAAAGGGGGCACGATTAGTCTTGCCCTCTCTCTGAGCAAGGCTCTGGGACCAGAGCAGGCCGGGGACCAGCCAGCCATGGCGTGGCTGAGGGTGCACTGGATGGGCTCTGCAATGTGGCGTTGCTCGCACCTGGCATCTGTTGTGAGCCCTGCTCCTGTGTGGGGACACCTGTGGCACATGGCATGGCAGGATCTGCAGCTGATGCCAGCGTTTGGGGGCACGGAGTCCTGCGAGTGCCCTGCTAGAGCCTGGGAGGGCTCTGCTCTTACAAAGAGACCGTGAAAGCAGATGCATCCTGCAGGGGACAGGGCAAGGCTGAGGTGGGTTCAGAGCTCTGAGGGCAGGTAAATGCTGCATCAGCTGTGAGCAAACATCTGTTTGGGCACTTTGGTTTGCAGGTACTGGAAACAGAGATACAGAAGGGTGAAGTGCTGTAACAGCCCACTGTTAGCCATGTTTTGGATGTAGAAGATAGACTTGGAGGAAGAAGTGAAAACTGAACGATAACACAAAGCTCCATGATTTCGTGCAGACATTCTCAGTGCAGTGTTCACGTCAGTGTTCATCAGGCAAAGCAGAGGAGGGTTCCGTGTCGGCACCTTCCAGCATCTGCTGTGGGGTTCTGAGGGAAAACACATTGGCGATACGCTGGCAGGACCAGGGGTGTTTGCAAAGGGTCTGCAGTTATGGATCCTCCCAGGGAATGATTGCTAGGAGAGGGGAGAGAGAGCAAAGGGAAGGAAGAGGGTGCCTGTTTTCACAGAGGGGGTGCCCCTGCTGCTGGTATTTTGCTGTATCCTCTCAAAGATGTGATGGTCGATGTCACTGATTTGTTTAAAGCATTCAAGGTGAGGGCTCCCTGTGAAGAACTGTAGAAGGATCATGTTTCACTGTTGAGTCAGGGAAGAAGATGGGAGATGAAATCACTGCTGCTAAGCAAGTTGCTGGAAAGCAACATGGATGGCACTTACACAGTAGTGGGCTCTGAACTGGCTGCTTCAGTTTGGGGAGAAGCCTAGAGCTTTGTGGAAGTGCCACACCAGGCTCAGCACAGGCAAAAAAGCAAATCAAATGCTGAGTTTAATTAGAAAAGAAACAGAGAATGAAAGAAAATATCATCACTCACAGCTCAGATTCTGCCCACACTCTGTCCGGTTCCATCTCCTAAGTGAGCAGAAGTGCTAGAAACAGTTCAGAAAAAGATGTTACTGGGGTCTCTAGCAGATAATGGTTCCAAGCAGAAAGAAAACATTCCGTGGCATGGACAAAGCTGCAAGAGTATCACACACGTGTGCACAGAGTCATGGGGAAATGAGAAGTTGCTTTTTTCATAACACAAGACCAGGCAGCTCCATAAGAACTGACCAGGCAGCAGGTTTAAAATAAACACAGGCAGCACTTCTTCATGCAGAATGTAATTAAATTGTGAAATCATTGCCCAGAGTTGCATGGGTTCAAAACTAGATGAATTCATGGAAAGAAAAAAAATCCATCAAAGGCTGATGAACACAAATACGATCTGTGGCTCAGGAAGTGTCTGAGCCACAGCGGGCTGGGAGCTGGGGAAGTTCACAGGAGGATTGTTCCATATGTACCATGTTTCTCACATTTCTATGTATCCACTGGCAGCCCCTGCCAGAGCTGTGCTTGTGGCCAGAATGGCTCTGTAAGCTTGGGACCAGGCTGGTGTTTGCAGCAACCTTCAGGGAGGGTGGGCAGACCCAGATGTGCCCACGTGGCCACTGTCTTACCAGTTTGCAGAGGCAAGCCCACTGCTATTGCTGTCTATTCCTGTTTGTGAGACTGAAGTGGCATTTGTACGTGGGGCTGTGTGGGTGTTGCTCATGTAACTCCTCTGACACGTCTGCTTTTCTAAAGGGGTCTGATTGCTCATGGAAGGGGAGAGTGTCCCTGCCTGCTGAGCAGGAGCCACTCAAGTCTGAGTTGAGGGCAGTGGGGGCAGACCCTGCCCCGGCCTGGGGTGGGGAGAGGTTGGAAGGGGCCTCTGAATCGTGGCCCCACGTAGAGGTGTCCACGCAGACCCTCCTTTCATCAAGGGCCAGGCTGTATTTAGGTCTGTGCCTCCGTCACTGCTGTGAAAGGCTGTTCCAGATTCCTTGATCTGGTACTAGAAAACATCTCTTCATTTCCAGCCTAAACTAATTTCTGACCATTTTATACTCATTTGTTCTTGTGCCAATATTGTGTTTTTGCTTAAAAAGCTGTCCTCTCTCCCTGGAATTTCCCTCCCTCTCCCAGTGTTTACAGAGCACAGTCCCAGCATTGCCTAGCCTGGCTGAACGAGTCCAGCTTCTCTGGTCTCCCCTCCCGGGGCTTCAGCACAGTGCCAGCAGCTTGGGCAACAGCTCTGCCCCTCACCTCCACCTGGAAACCTGCATCTTCTCCTCCAGAGTCCTGCTTGGATTCCACTTGTCCCTTTCCTAAATGCATTAAGTGGCACAGATCACTCTGCACAGCTGGGTCTGGGAGGGTGGTCTCTTCCACAGGATGTGCTGGCTGGATGGGAATGCGAGGTCTGTCCCCTTGAGGTGGGAATTTGGCATCTGCTGGGGTGGAAGGAACAGCAGAGCCTGTGCCGAGTGGGAATCCTGTTCCACCAAGGAGTTCGTGCTGGAGGGGGCAGGACTGCAGCAGGGAGGGGATGTTTGCTGAGGGTGATTCCAAAACCTGACAGGTGCTGAGGGACAGTGATGGGGGTGCATCCAGTTCCATAGCTATCCAGAAAAGGTGTTTATGTGCAATGCTCTATTGTGGGGTCTCCGTGGCAAAGGAGGTAGCTCCCCTCAGGACATGACGTTACCTGAGCACATGTGATTGATGTCTCAATGGTCTTGTGCTGCACTGGCATAAAATGGGGGTCTAAAGTACCTACAGATAGGTGGTGCTACCCAGGAACAAAGGACAGAAGGGAAAAGCCCCAAGTTGAGGTACCTGAGCCCCAGAAGGTCTGGCAGATGCACTTCCAGAGGTGGCAAACCTCCCTGGCTAACTGTGGGAACTGAGAAGATCCCTGGCTGTGGCTGGGGAGGCTGGCTCTGGGCTGTCAAAGGCTCACACATTGGCCTTTGCAGCTGAAGGGGTCTGTTGGGGCAGAAAGAACCAGGACTATCGTGGAGCCCTGCACTTACCTACCTGCAGAGGCTCTGCGTGTAGCGCGGGTGAAGCAGTGCCCTCCCACAGCCCTCCCGTGTGCCCCCACCCTGCCGAGTGTGCTGTTAAATGGGGCAGAAGGGGAGGAGGGCTGGTGAGGCAGAACCTGCCCTGGACAGTTACTGTGGGCTGCTCCATGTTCCCAGCCTCGGGCACAGCTTGTGGGTCCTGCCGGGGTTCTGTGCTGTGGGTGAGGTGCAGGACTGGTGCAAGTCAGTGCAGACCTCATGCCATGCTTGGGGGGCTGTGGGGTGATCTGAGAGGTTCCCTGTGCCACTCAGCTGCTCCCCGGGCCTTGCTGCAGGTGCTGGAAGAGAAGCCATCGGGACTCCTGGTCGCCTCCCTGCAGGCCAAGGACCCCGACGAGGGGGAGAATGGGACCATCATCTACTCACTGATAGGTACGAGCTCCAGAACTGGGAAATCAATGCTGCTCTGCCTTGCAGCCATCACCCGGGCAGATGGTGCCTGGGATCCCCACACCGCACTCCCTTTGCACCCTCCCCTGCCCTCGCTCCTCCATGCTTCTCCCGGCAGTGCTTCCCTCTCTCTGCAGGAGCCTGGGCAGAGCGTTTCACTCTGCACGTGGCTACCGGAGAGCTGCGGACAGCCACAGTTCTGCGCCGGACTGAGCGTGCCGAGTACATCTTCACTGTGACAGCCAGTGACCGTGGCGCGGTGCCTCGCAGCACGTCAGCCATCGTTCGTGTCCAGGTACCCAGGCTCCTCCTGTCCCTGCATGCCAGCTGCTTTCATCCCTGTGCCCCAGCTGCTTTCATCCCTGTGCCCCAGCTCCTCCTGTCCCTGCACCCCAGCTTCTCCTGTCCCCCCTGTACCATCTACCCCTCACTTGCCTCTTGGAAGACACCATCCAGCTACTTGGCAGCCTTTCTCCCCACCTCCACATCCTCTACTGCCTTCATCACTGGGCATTCTCTGCTCCTGCTCAGCTGTTGATCCAGCCCTAAAATCCATGTGGAGAACCTGGGATGGGAAGGGATGGGTCCGTCTGCCCCTGCGCATGTTCTCATTTCCAAAGTGGCCAATTGCAGTTCTGCCTTCTCCAGCCTGAGACAGCCGACCCTGTCCTAGATACCCTGGTGCAGGCAAGATGTCAGAGGTTTCCTGCATGGAGACTTCCACTCTTCCCAGCATGTAATGAAAGTGTTCTGACCTGCAGCATGTCCCTCATGTCCGCGTCACTTTGGTACTCCCTGCCTGGTACTGCCCAGACAGCTACATCCTTTCTTTGCTGTTAGGAATGAGCTTCCTTTCACAGCAGAGGCTCTGGTTCCCCCCATCAAGGCACTCCCACAGAACATTCTTTCACATCTTCCCGTCCCTGTCCTTGCAGTTGCCAAGGCCATTTGACTGTCCTTGCTTTGCCATCTCCACCAGCCCTGCCCATTGCTCCCTTGAGCCAGCTGGTCTCTCAGTCCTTTCTGTCACACAGCTGTCCCCACTCTGTGCCTTTCCCCCGCTAGTGTGGGAGCTCCAGAGCCGAGTTCTAGCCCAGGTGGGTGTGATAAACTGCATTCCCTTGAGGAGTGGAGCCTGGTGTTAGCTCGCCACATCTGCCTTCAGCCACCGGCATGTTTTGTACCATTTCCTTTTTACACCGTGTCTGTGACTGTTCTTGTAATCAGAGCTGTTCTGCAGCCTCCAGAGCACTGAGGCCAGGCTGGCCATCCCCATCATGCTGGTTTGCATCCCTGTAATAGATATTTGTTTGACAGTCACTGGGTTTGATCCCCTCTGGGCTCACAGGTTTGTTGTTACTCCCGTTTTGCTCAGCTCCTTGACAGGAATGTGCTTTTTCAGCAGGTTTTCCCTTCAGATCATACTGTGGTGGCCTTTACATCATCCTCTCTCCCATCTGCAAGTGCACCTCACCCCGAAATTAACTCCAGTATCTTTAATAAAACTAGTGATAGTATTTATTTATCTTGGGGTCATACTGGGTTCTCTTCCTGTGCCTCCCATCAGGATGAGTGTGACCTCTCTTCTTACCCACTCTTGCTTATGTTTGCAGAATTGTTTCTGCTGCTGTCTGTTGGCTTTGCAGTATCTGACCCAGTCACAGACCCAAGGAGTGGCTGAGGGAAGGTACCTGTGAAGGTCACCTTCTCCAGCCCCACTGCTGAAATGGGATTGTCCAGGTGACTTTTGGCTGTCTCCAAGGCTGGAGACTCAACCACCTGTGGGCAGCTTGTGCCAGGGCTCAGGCACCCTCACAGTGAAAAGTGTATTCTGAGGACCAGAGGGGCCCTCCTGTGTTCCAGCGTGTGCCCTGGCACACAGCCCCCTGTGCGTGCCCCTCACTCCTTCGTCTCCTCACAGGTGTTGCCGTCCTCCCGTGTGCTGCCACGGCCTGATGCCACCGTGTTGACCCTGCATCCTCTCGAGGGGGTCAAGCCGGGGTCTGTAATTGGTTCAGTGGCCCCCCTGGATGCCCCTGCACGAGGACAACTGATCTACACGGTGGTAGGAGGTGGTGGGGATGGCACCTTTGTGGTTGATAGTATGACAGGGGAGATTTATGCTGCCCGTGAGCTGGACTATGAAGCTGGGGCGCGGCACGTGCTCCAGGTGAGTGCCGAGGACATGCAGCATGGCTATCCCTCCAGCCGGCTGGTGCTGGTCCAGATCCACGTGCAGGACTGCAATGACCAGGCGCCCACCTTCCCTGAAGACCCCATTACCATTGTGGTGCCTGAGAATGCCCAGGCTGGCTCCTCCATCTTCACCTTCCAGGCGCTGGATGGGGATGGAGTGGGCCCCAACAGTCAGGTGCGCTATGCTCTGCTGCACCTGGAGCCACCCGGGGCCCCCTTCCAGCTCGACAGCCGCTCGGGGCAGCTGACCCTGCGCCAGGGCCTCGACCGGGAGGCTGCTGCCTCCTTCCTGCTGGTGGTGGAGGCCACGGACCAGGCCCGGAATGTCAGCCAGCGCCGCTCAGCCGCCGTCACAGCCCGTGTGTTTGTGACCGATGAGAACGACAACGTGCCCGTCTTCCTCTCCCCGGCCACTGTCAGCATCATGGAGGACCAGCCCACAGGCTTTGTGGCACTGCATGTGGTGGCCCAGGACAGCGATCTGGGAGAGAACGGACGTGTGAGCTACTCCTTGCGAGCAGGCAACAGTGATGGCCGCTTCCATCTCAACCCCAGCACTGGTGAGGGCTGGGAGGGTGCAGGGCTGGTGTCAGGGGTACTGGGAAGGCGGAGGCTGAGGAGGGTGCAGGGGTACACAGGAGGAGAGTGTGGGCTGGGGAGCCTGGAGGAGTGAGACCAGGGGTGCGGGGAGTCCCAAGCACAGCATCTGGTCGGCACAGTGCTGCTGTCTCCTGAGACCTGTCTGTCTCGGCACACCCCAGGGCCTGCAGCCACACAGTAGTCCCAAGGCATAAGCCCCAGTGCCACTGGTCCCAGCTTGCCCCTATCCTGTGTCCGCAGGTGCACTGTCCATCGTGCGGGCCCTGAACCGGGAGGAGGTGGCGCAGCACAACCTGACGGTGGTGGCCATGGACCACGGCTTCCCGCGCCTCTCTGCCACACAGCTGCTGTCCGTGCTGGTGCTGGACGTCAATGATGAGGCTCCTGCCTTTGAGAAACCCGAGTATGAAGCCCACATCATGGAGAACCTGCCGGCCGGCAGCCCAGTGCTGCAGGTGCTGGCCACGGACCGAGATCTGGGTGAGGATGCAGGCGAGGGTGAGCTGCCCAGTTCAGTCAGGGCCTGTCTACAGATGCAGCCTCAGGTCTGGGCATACCCTGCTCCCTTCTGCTGGTCTGGAGAGCCTGGCTGACCAGAGGGAAGGATCAGCACCTGGCCTGGAGGTGGGAGATGGGCTGAATCCTGGGAGAGGGTGGGAATGGAACAAGGACTGTGATTCCCTGTGGTCCCCTGGCCCGTGGCCTTTGTTCTGTGGGGTCTCCTTGGCCCATCTGGCCTCCCACTGGCTGGGTTAGGCTGGGACCCCCCACACACCCCTGCCACCAGGGAGCGAGCCCACCCTCTCACACAACCTGTGAGCCCCAGGTGAGAGCTGGGAGCAAGGAGGTGCAGGGCTGGGGGCCAAATGAGGCACTGGGGCTGCTGCTAGGCTGCCCTCAGACCACCTTCGTCCCCGCAGGTGCCAACGGGCAGGTGTCCTATGGGGGTCTCTCTGGGGGGCCGTTCTCCATCCACCCACAGACGGGGCTCATTGTCACCACGCGTCCCCTGGACCGGGAGGAGCAGGAGCAGCATGTGCTGACAGGTAGGCAAGGGGAGGCAGCAGGCAGGTGGTCGCTGGGGGTAGACAGGGGCTTCCTGCTGCTGGTGTGAGGAGTGTTGCAGAGAGGGCAGGCCATTGGGAGGGAGGAGGGGCTGTGGGGCACAGCAGGGCTGTGGGGTGGTTTGGGGGTGCAGGGATGCTGATGCTCTCGTGCCCTGCTGCCCCCGTGGGTGCCTGGGCGTTGGCATACACCCGCTGTGGCCGTGGCTTGCAGTGGTCAGGGCAGCCTCTGCTGCTCTCTCTGTGTCCCGCAGTGTACGCGCGGGACGCCGGCCTGCCGCCCAGCCTCACCAAGGCCACGGTGCGGGTCACCGTGGGGGACGAGAATGACCACGCACCACACCTGGAGAGCGAGTCCTGCTCCGTGGAGGTTCCTGAGAACCAGAGTCGTGTGGCACTCTACACCCTGCGGGCCACTGATCCTGATGGTGGAGAGAACGGACGCTTGGAATACCGGGTGGCAGGTGAGATGCACTGGGAATGCTGGGTGGGGCAAGGACTTCTCCCTGGGCTTCCCTGGATCTGGGGACATCACCTGCAGCAGTCCCATTCCACCTCAGTTCTCTCCTACTCCAAACTGCTTGGTATTGCTGCCACCTTTCAGCTCTCTGCCCCCAGTAAAGAGCACTCTAAGATCCAGACAGGCTGCAATGCTCATTCCCCAGGCTTGTGTCTGGTTTCCCAGGATTAGACCAGTTCCACACCTCTCCTGGCTGCTCTGACCTGTTAATTCACAGGTTACCAAGTCAGATTTTTGCTGTATCCTGTCACACACTGTCTGGCGACTCCCCATGGCAGCAGCACTGGCCTGTGAGTGGTTAGAGTCAGTTCTTCACATGGAGTTGGCCCAAGGAGGTTTGCTCCTGCTGGGGCTCACTCTACCCACCCTGCCAGACCCCATGGTGCTGGGCTTCATGCTTCCAGGGCCTTTCTCATTCAAGTTACAGGCATGCTGCCTTGTTCCCCCTCTTCTCTTTTAGGTGGAGACCCTGGGCAGGATTTCAGCCTAGACCCCGTCTCCGGTGTCCTCTCCACTGCACATGCCCTCGACCGAGAGCAAATTGCTTCCTACAGCCTCATCGTAGTGGTGCAGGACCACGGCTCCCCCCCACGCAGTGCCACCATGTCGGTGACTGTGCGGGTGTTGGACCTCAACGACAACGCACCCAGTTTTGCTCAGGCCACCTACACGGTGGAGGTGCCAGAGGACTTGCCAGTCGGCGACTTGGTGCTGCAGCTGGTGGCCGAAGACCCAGATGAGGGCACCAATGGGCAGGTCTCCTACTACCTGGGCAATGAGTCGCTGGGCATGTTCCAGGTGGAGCCACAGAGCGGGTGCATCCGGAGTGCCCAGGCACTGGACCGGGAGCGCCAGGCCACCTACAGCTTCCTGGCCATGGCGGTGGACTCGGCACCGTGGGAGCCCAAGAGCACGGCTGTGCGTGTCACTGTCGTGGTGCGAGACGTCAACGACCACGTCCCGGCCTTCCTGCACAGCCCACTCACCGTCAACCTGTCCCGCCACACGCCGCTCAAGCAGGTGGTGGCCACCATGAGGGCTGAGGACAGGGACGCGGGTGCAAACGCCTCCATCCTGTACCGCTTTGCCACGCCCAGCTCCGCCTTTGCAATCAACTCCTACACGGGGGACATTCAGCTGCTGCAGCCCCTCAGCTCACTCAGCCAGCGCCAGCGGACGCTCTTCGTGCTGGCCACGGACCTGGGGCAGCCAGCGCTCTCCTCCACAGGGGTGGTGGTGATCCATGTGCAGGAGGAGCTGTACCAGGGGCTGCGCTTTCCCCGCAGCACCAGCGATGTGGCCCTGGCCGAAAATGCCACCCCAGGTACCCAATGGCAGTGACCAGAAAGTGCTGTGGTGGAATGGGATAGGGCACGAGGGGAGGTGGGAGCAGCACTGTGGGGAACTCAGACCAGGGAGCACTGTGGGGTCTGGGGAAGTCCTGTTATGCTTTAGGAAGACCCAAGGAACTGCAGGGTCTGAGTGGTGCCCAGGCTGGTCAGGGTGGTGTCCCTGTGGGCTGGCCTCAGTGGGTTCAGATCACTGTAGGCAGCCACAGGTGTCCAGGTGCTCCCAGAAGGTCTGTGGGGTCACAGTGAGACCACAGAGGAGCCATGGACAGGCACCATGACTCCAGGCTCCCAGCCCAACATTACCATGAGATCTTCAGTCCCCTGTCAGCAGTGTCCTCAGGCAGCCTGATGCTCCTGTGGTACAGCACATGCTGCCGTGTGTCTCCCTGACCCTTTGCCACATGCCCCAAGGCTCCCCTGTCCCTTCACACCTTTTTGCTCTTGCAGGCACTGCGGTGGCGAGTGTCCAGGCCGTGCACACGGGGGGCTCCTCAGGGCGCATCACCTACAGCATTGTCAGTGGCAACGAGAGGAACACCTTCCTGATCCAGCCCAGCTCAGGTACAGCTCCAGGAACACGTGGGGAGCTCTGCTCATGCCTGCTCAGGTGCTCGGGGCCCCCAGGGCACAGGAACACCATCCACGCTCTGTACCAGTTCGTTGAGAGTTGTTAGTACTGGAAGGTGGGCACTGCCCCACCACTGACCAGTGGCTGCTATCACTGCTTCCAGTGCAGTCGTGGTCCTCCATAATTAGACCTTTTCCCAAAACCTCAGAGGGCAGGGTTAGATGGGATTTTGGGAAGCCATTCTTCCCTGTGAGGGTGGTGAGGCTCTGGCACAGGTTGCCCAGAGCCGCTGTGGCTGCCCCATCCCCGGAAGTGTCCAAGGCCATCTTGGACAGGGCTTAGAGCAGCCTGGGATAGGGGAAGGTGTCCCTATATGCCCACAGAAATGTTGTCAGTTAGTTTAGTACACCCTGCTGGCTGCCCTCCTCCTCCTCCTCGGGTGGGACAGCAGCACCTTGTTGCTCCAGCAGCCTGGCTGCCCGTGGCTCAGGTGAGTGGCAGTGGCTGTCTGTCCTCAGAGCACTTGCAAGGCTCTGACTGGACTCAAAGCTGCAGTGAGGTGACTCTGGCTTGGAGCTGGATGAGCTTATGTCATGGTAGGAGCAGCTCTTTCTGCTCCACACCTTCGGGAGAGTCTCCAGGTGGGAGGACTGTCGTGTGCTGTAATGTCAGCAGGAACTGCCTGTCCCCAGCAGGGTGTGGGTGTTACCACTCAGGTCAGCTCTTGAGAATGATGAGGAGCTGGCAGTGTGGGGAGGGCTTGGAAGAGCTCAGTGTATCTGTCCTGTCCACCTGGGAATGGGTGGATGGGTGGAGGGAGGGCTGGGTGAGTAGAGTGAGAGATGGATGGGTGGAGGGATGGAGGGATGAGTGGAGGGATGGAGGGATGAGTGGAGGGATGGATGGATGGATGTGCTGGTACATTGCTCCCTCATTCTCACTCTCCCCCTCCCAGGTGCCATCTCAGTGCAGGACTCCAGTAGCCTGGATTTCGAGGCCAGCCCCCGGCTGCGCCTGGTGATCCAGGCAGAGACCACGGCTTCCTTTGGCTTTATGGCCATAAACCTCAACCTCCAGGATGTGAACGACAACCTGCCCCGCTTCCAGCTGCAGAACTATGTGGCGTTCATCTGGGAGTCACAGAGCTATGACTCACCTGTCATCCAGGTATGGCTGGGCACAAACAGGGACACCTGAGCCCTGGCCTGGCTGCAGTTACGGGATGGGGGCTGCATGGGCCTGGGGTTGGCACTAGCACACAAGTCCTGCCTCAGGGGCTCCACAGCTGAATCTCATGTGGCTTTGCAGGTGCTGGCAGATGACCTGGACCAGGGAGCGAATGGGCAGGTGACTTATGCCATCAACCAGTCCCTGCCAATGCCAGGCTTGTACCACATTGACCCTCAGACTGGCACCATTACCACTGCTGCCATCCTGGACAGAGAGATCTGGTCCCAGACCCGGTGAGTGCAGCCAGGCTAGGGAATGCCGGGACAGGGACAGAGTTGTGGAGTGCAGCCCCGGAGCATGGGCAACCCTGGTCTTGGTGCCCCCAAAGCTGTCCTAGCCTGTCTGGGAAATGGCTCTACCAAGCAACACTGCTGAGGGTCAGTGGGAGTGAAGGACACAGGAGGCAGATGGCCAAGATGAGCCCACGCACAGCTCAGTCAGGTCTCCATGGAGCTGAGGAGATTGTGAGAGGGCCCTAGGTTCATCCATTCCCCTTCCTGCCTCCTTAATCCACACTGCATCTGCTCAATTACTTCTACCTCCAAGCATAGGACCCTTGTGTCCTGCCACACAGCTCCAGACTCCTGCACTAGCCTGAGCTGCCCCAGATGTACCCCTGCATCCAGACAGGCCCTCTGGGCCCCTCACCATGTGTGCATGCTCTGGACATGTCCATCCACTCTAGCCACACGTGTGTGAAATGCTGGCAAACACCCCACCATGAATCTGAGCCTTCTCCTGCCCTTTCCCCCACGCCTTGCTCAGGTGTGGTTCCCCAGTCTGTGTTCTCCTCCTCCACATGTGCCCCCATGGCTGTGGGTTCCTCTGCCCTGTTCCCCAGTGTGGGGGGTCTGGGGTATTCCTTCCACCCACACACCCCTCGCCATTCCAGAGAGGCTCCAAGTGTTCCCCTGCAGCCAGAGAGCCCCAGACACCTGCCTGCACCCCACAAGGTGTTCTGTCTGCACCCACACACCTTCCAGACTTCAACACATGCCTTAGGTGTGCAAAAACCTGCTGCCCGACCCCACCATGCTCTCCATGTACCACACACACTGCCCCACTGTTATGAATGGATGATGTGGGTTTAAATAAAGCCTTGCCTTTTGCCCAGGCCTCTGGCAGCAGGCAGTAGCTTCGTAGGGGTGGCCAGCACCCCAAAACCCACTCTCATTCAGAAGTTCTTTAATAAATGCTGATTCAGTCTACTATAGAATTATTTATTTGATAGACACAAAACTAACAGACATAAGATTTTAAACAGATTATTACCACACAGGAAAAAGACAAAAAGAGGACAAACTAGTATTATACACGCGGGGTTAAAGGTACCATTAATTTTACAGCTAGAGAAGAAATAATATAACTTAGGATCCAGTGTTTCTAACCATCCAATTCCTGATGGAGCACACATCAAAATCCTTTCCCTCAATTCCCAGGAAAGTAACCACAGAACCTGTGTCCAGATTCCAGGGAGAAGCCTTGCACACTTTCAGTGTGTAGAGGGCTTCTGCCTCTGTGATAATCTATGTTGCTTTTATGGTGTAAAACAGGCCTTTTGGTCACCTCTGTTTTATCCCTTCCCACGCCTGTTGAGCTGGCAGACCTTTTGGGACCAGGAGATGATACCTGCTGGGCCTTGCCCACCTGGGTTATCTCTCCTGTCTGCACCGGCTGCCTGGGGTGGGGAGAGGGGTGATGGGCCCTGCCACCCCCACACGTGCTCTCTAAATCACAGAACCATTGAGGCTGGAAAGGACATCTGTATTGAGTCCAACCTGTGACTGATCAGCATCTTGTCAACTAGACTAGAGCACTGAGTGCCACATCCAGTCTTTTCTTAAACACCTCCAGAGAAGGTGCCACACAGATCCATCACCCCAGACTCTGAGCTGCTGTGCTGTTTCCCCACCACGTGCACACGCTCCAGCCCCATGCACACCTGCAGTTCATGTCCCAGGTGCGATGCAGGCGTGCAGTGCATGTCCCAGGAACTGTACATGGGTGAGGTGCTCCCTCACATGTGTGGGCGCACATCTGACCCTGATGCCTGCCCACAGCTTGGTGGTGACAGCGATGGACCGAGGAACACCACCGCTCATGGGCTCGGCCACGCTGACTGTGGTGGTGATGGATGTCAATGACAACAGCCCTACTATCCCGGTCCCCTGGGAGATTCGTGTCCCTGAGAGTGAGTGCCGTAGCACTGAGGGCCAGAACTGGGGTACAGTGGGCACTGTGGGGTGGGGAGGAACCCACAGGGAGGCCAGGCCAGTCCGTGCAAGGGTCTGGGTCACACTGGCCTGCTGAAGCCCCCCAAGCTCTCCATCATGACCCCTGTGCTGCTGCTGTGTCCTGAGGGAGCAACCTGAATTACCAACCCAACCCCGGCCTCTGCCTCATGTGCAGGGCTCTGGCTGCAGACACCTGCCGTGCCTGCTCACAGTCCTCAGCCAATGTGCCCTGTGCCCATGCAAACCTCCACCTGTCCTGCCAAGCCCCCAAGACCTTCCTTTTTCCCCCAGCATCTCCCTCTCCCAC
The DNA here is from genome assembly GCA_026261815.1 of Monarcha castaneiventris obscurior. Lineage (NCBI taxonomy): Eukaryota > Metazoa > Chordata > Aves > Passeriformes > Monarchidae > Monarcha > Monarcha castaneiventris. Next base: position 49,735,562 of record JAMPIT010000566.1, on the reverse strand, counting down.
GGCATCTTCCCCTCTTCCCAGTGCTCAGGCTCTGGACTGAACTGGTTTTCCACCAGCTGAGCAGGGATGGGTCTGCTCACTCCCATCTCTGCTCCCCACAGACACGCTGCTGGGCACCCAGATAGCCCAGCTGACTGGGAACGATGTGGACTCGGGCCCTGCGCTCTCCTACACGCTGCTGCTGGAGGGGGACGCAGCAGACACCTTCGGGGTGCTGCGCTACGGTGGCCACATTGCCCTGACGGGGCCACTGGACCACGAACAGCGCAGCCGCTACACCCTCACACTGCGCGCCTCTGACACACGCCATGAGACCGAGGCCAACCTCACCGTCCTTGTGGAGGATGTGAACGACAACGTGCCCACCTTCACCCAGGTTTTCTATCAGGTACGGGCACCAGGTGTGCCAGGCAGCAGGGGCCATCCCACACAAGCCCTCTGCAGCTCCTGCCCGGCTCCCCTGCCCCTACGAAGCACAGAGGATGGGTCTGAGCCCCTTCTGGTCTCGCTTTCTGACCCACATTTACATCCCGACATCCTTCCTGCTGTCACTGTGGCATAGAAGGAGTTGAAACCAGGCAGGTGACCCTGGCACCAGCCCCTGCAAGGGGCACAGCTGGATGCAGAGGGTCCAGCTGAAATGGATGTGCACAGCGGGGAGGCCAGAGGGGGTGGGAAATGGGCCACGGCCCAGACAAATGTTTGTGGTGAGAGTTGGGCAGGTCCCTGTTGAAGGGAGGCTTGGGCAGTGTGTGCTGTATCTGGAACTCAGGCAAGGGGCTGGGGAGCCCCAGGAATGCTTGAAGGGTCTGGGAGCACAGACCCCTTGCCTGTGAGAGGCTGGATGACCTTGGCTATGGCTGCCTGGCCAGCCCCAGACCCCTATCCCAGCGCTGCTGGGGGCTCTGGGCAGGAGGGAACCAGATGCTGACTGCGGCTTCCTTCTCTTCCAGGTGCTGCTGCCAGAGCACACACCTGCTGGCAGTGTCATCCTCACTGTGAGCGCAACCGACCCTGACTCAGGGAGCAATGGGGACATCACCTTCCACCTGGCTGTGCCCAGCCCTGACGTTGCCATCGACCCCAGCAATGGTGCGTGGGCTTGGTGCTCTGTGAGCCTCTCTCATGGGTCAATCTAAGGGTGCCTGTGGAGGGGAGTGCCCCATGCTGGTCCTGTTCAACCCTCACCAGGTCGCTTTCTGGTGTAGCTGGTGAGGCAGACACAGCAGGATGGCCATCGAATGCCCCTCCAGCTGATACCCTTCCCAGCTCCCACTGGTTCCTGTGCTGACCCTGGCTTTGTGCTCCACAGGGACCCTCTTCACCACCCGGCAGGTGGAGTTCAATGTCAGCCAGCCCACCCTGGACCTGGTGGTGGAGGCCCGCGACCACGGCTCTCCCAGCCTCTCATCCTGGGCCACAGTGCAACTCCAGGTTCTGGATATTAATGACCACAGCCCCCGCTTCCAGGAGCCGTGCTACAACGCCAGTGTTCCCGAGGACCTGCGCCCAGGCACCACTGTGCTGACGCTGGAGGCGGGTGACACCGACCTCTCCCGGGAGAATGCTGGCTTTGACTACACCATCGTCAGTGGGAATGGCGGCAACGCCTTCCAGGTGGAGAGCCGGGTGGCCTGGGCCGGGGGACAGCTCCGCACGCAGGGAGCCCTGGTGCTTGTGGAGTCCCTGGACTTCGAGGCCATCCCGGTGTACAACTTGACGGTGGCAGCCTCAGACCGGGGCCTGCCGCAGCGCAGTGCCACCGTGCCCGTGCTCATCGCTGTGCAGGACATCAATGACAACGCGCCCGTGTTCACCCGGGCCGAGTACCGTGCCGCAGTGAGCGAGGCCGCGCTGCCTGGCACCGAGCTGCTGCGCGTGGCAGCCCACGATGCCGACTCAGGGCCACGTGGCCGCATTCACTACACCATCAGCTCAGGGGACCAGCACGGGCTGTTCCAGCTGCACGAGAGCACAGGGGCCCTGAGCCTGGCACGGCCACTAGATCGGGAGGCTCAGGCGCTGCACACGCTGGTGGTGCGGGCCACGGACACCCCAGGTGGGCACTTTGCGCTGGTCCCCGTGGCCATTGAGGTGAAGGACATCAACGACAATAAGCCATACTTCCCAGTGGAGGTGATGAGCGCCAGCATCCGGGAGAACTTGCCACCTGGCACACTGGTCACCACGCTGCGTGCCGTCGATGCCGACACCGGCACCTTTGGGGAGCTGCGGTACGTGGTGCTGGAGCAGGCAGTGGGGGACCCCACCATGGGGGACGGCCGGGACGCCTTTGCTGTCAATGGGAGCTCTGGGGAGCTGCGCTCCCGCCTCACCTTTGACTATGAGCGGGCCAAAGCCTTCCAGCTCCTGGTTCGGGCCACTGACGCTGGCAATGCCTCGGCCACGGTGACTGTGCGGGTGCTGGTGACAGGGGAAGACGAGTATGATCCCATCTTCCTGAGCCCCTCCTTCAACTTCGAGGTGCCTGAGGGCGCGCGCAAAGGGCAGAGCATTGGGCGGGTGCTGGCCACAGATGAGGACGAGGGGGCTGACGGTGTTGTGCTGTATATCCTGGCAAAGCCGTCACCATACTTCGCCATCAACCAGACCACAGGCTTCATCTACCTGCGTGTGGACAGCCAGCCCCAAGGCGGGGCTGGGCGCACCAAGAGGGAGCCACGGGAGATGAGCCTGGAGGTGCAGGCACGCAGCCCCCTGCCTGCTTCCCGTGTGGCCTCTGCGCAGGTCACCATTGACGTCACACACACCTCCTTTGGCCTGGCACCCGACCTCAACCTACTGCTGGTGGCTGTGGCCGCCTCGCTGGGTGTCGTGGTGGTGCTGGCCGCCGTGGCCATCGTGCTGGCCCTGGTGCGCTCCCGACAGCGCCGGGGCCACAAGAAGGCAGAGGTGGAGGGGGCACTGGCCCGCGCACAGAGTGGGTCCTTGCAGAAGCTGGGCCGTGAGGAGCCAGCACTGCCTGGGGCTGAGCACATCTACCACCAGGCACTGCCAGGGTACGGGACCGAGCCGGCAGGGCCCTACACGCGGGGCGGCTCTCTGGACCCCTCGCATTCCAGTGGCCGTGGCTCTGCAGAAGCCGCTGAGGACGACGAGATCCGGATGATCAATGAGTACCCACGCGTGGCCAGCATCACAGCCTCCATGCAGGAGCACATCGCTGCGCGCGGCCCTGACTCTGGCATCCAGCAGGATGCCGACCAACTCTCCGACATCTCCTGTGAGCCAGCTGCGCTGGAGAGCGCCCAGTGGTTCAAGAGCAAGAAGGGCTCTGGGCTGCTGCTGCCGGGGCCACCCCTGCAGCTGTACCACGAGGACGGCGGGGGCAGCGCCTTCCTGGGCGTCCGCTGCGGCCTCAGCGTCTCCTCACAGCCCCAGGACTATGCCTTCCCAGAGGACGGCAAGCCCTCCGTGGAGGGCTCGCTCACCGCCATTGTGGCCAGCGACGAGGAGCTCCGCGGCAGCTACAACTGGGATTACCTGCTGAACTGGTGTCCTCAGTTCCAGCCACTGGCCAGTGTCTTCACGGAGATCGCCCGCCTCAAGGATGAGAGCTCCCTGCGCAAACCCTTCCCAGCCAAGCCCAAAGCAGAGCCCAAGCCCCGCATCGACCCCCCGCCCCTCATCACCTCGGTGGCCCATCCAGGTGCCAAGTCTGTGCCCCCCAAGCCACCACCAGGCAGGACCTTCCCGCACCCATCCTCCCTGCGCCGCTCGCCCATCAGCCACGAGGGTTCCATTTCGTCCTCCGCCATGTCGCCCAGCTTCTCCCCGTCGCTGTCCCCGCTGGCCGCCCGCTCCCCCGTGGTCTCACCCTTTGGCATCTCACAGGGGCCATCCACCTCCACCATCAGCGCTGAGCACTCGCTGGACCCCCCTGAGGAGGCCGAGCTCAGGATTTAGAGCTGGGCCCCTGGACTCCTCTGCCCCAGCCCACAGCCATGGCGCCAGAGCGGGGCCCAGCCCAGGGCTGCTAAAATGGGTGCTCGTCCTGCTCCCAGTGCAGTGCCAGGCCTGGGCCCCCAGGGTCTGCAGGTGTCCTTGGGGGCTGTGGCTGCTGTCCCTCCCCACAGTCTGGCAGACCCTGTGCTGGCTGGTGCCCTATGGACTGCTGACCCCAGTGCTGGCACCCCGGGGTGATGTCCATGTGCTGCTTGCAGTGGCTCAGTCTGGCGCTGGCAGGATGGTGCTTCACGGTACTTGGTGCTCCGGGGGTGGCTGGGAGCTGAGGGGTGCTGGGCCAGGGACTGCAGGCCCAGACCCTGCCCTACCCAGCTCCGGGGGCCGTGTGGCAGCCTGGGTGCAGGAGGACCCTGAGCCTTCCCTAGGGACCCTAGGAGCTCCCAGGGCGGGGGACGATGCCCCATGGCTGGGGGTGATGTCCCAGGGCAGGGCACGATGCCCAGGGCACACACACTGCCTGCGCATCAGCCTGTGGTGCTTGCGGGGATGAACCTGCCCCCTGACAGGGAGGGGACACTCACTGGGCTGGCTGCAGCAAAAGGCAGCAATGCCCACATCTTGATGCCTGTCTGTGGCTGGGCGGGGACAGGAGGGCCTTTGAGGTCTCTACAGCCCTTTCACTACCCACTGAGGCAGGCGACACTTCCAGGGAATCTCCTGCCCAGAGCTTCAGGATGGTTCCTGTGGTCCTGGGAGGGAGGTGCATGCCATGCTCAGCATGGGAGCTCCGTTCCTGGCACCAGGTACCTCTCTGGGCAGGGATCCCAGGCAGGGACAGTGCCCAGGCACGGGCATCACAGTGGGGCTGGCAGAGCTGTGTGAGAGCCGACAGGGACGGCCCAGCCTCAGGAGCAGTGGTGATGGCTGCTGTGACCTGCACCCACCTCAGGCCCGGCAGGCAGCCTGCAGCTGCAGGGGCACAGCTGGGAGGGGGTACCCCAAAAAGCCACATGGCCCAGCATGTTCTCTTAAAGCCACAGTGTGGACAAGGGGCACCTGGCCTTCCCTGGGGCCCTGCCGCACAACTGCTCCCCAGTACCGTCTGGGCCACCTCCAGAACGTGGTCAAGGTGCCAGAACCCCCTGCCCCTGGCCCCAGCCCTCTGTGTGGGGCTGCTCTGCACCCCCATGATGCATGTTGTGAGCCCAGACAGAGCCCCTGCAGTGGGGCCGGTCCCCGTCTCCTCCCAGCACTGTGCATGGCCAGCCACAGGCAGCGTCACACTCGCACCACGCTTAGCCCCCACCAGAGCTCTTCCCGAGCCCACAGCTGCTCACAGGGAGCAGCTCTGCATCGTGGGCCCTGGGAGTGTGACCCTGCGTTCTGCCACTCTAGCCCTGGTGCTCCCAGAGGCTGTGATCCCCACACGGCCGTGGGTGCAGAGCAAGGGCTGGAACAGCATGGGGTGCCCCACGGCAGCCCTCAACGCCCAGTCTGGTCATGAGTGTATTTGGGGGTCAGGGAGGACACCCCATGCCTGAGCAGGACCGGGGGAAGCTCCTTCCCATCACTTCCCCCAGACCCAGCACATCTGCAGTGTGGCTGCAGCCCCAGCCCCTAAGGTGTTGTCACAGCAGGCAAATGCATGACTTCTGCCCGTCCCCCCCATTTCCCATGAAGAGCCATCTGTGGCTGCAGCTCCATCTGTTACAGCCAGCTCCTCATCCCCCTTGTGCCGTGGGGTCCTGGCACATGCCAGTGGGTCCCAGGTGCTGTCCTGGGCACAGGGCAGTGACAGGGGACAGGGATCTCCTGTGCAACACTGACGGGGGCACCAAGGGGGCACAGGGCCATGCCCACTCTGCCAGGGACCCACAGGGACCTGAGATGCCCTGGGAGGGGGAGACAGTTCTGCCTTGGCACAGGGACAGCCCACAGAGGCTCTTGGGGTGGGCACCCCCATCCCCTCTCTGTCCTGCTCACAAGCACTGTGGGAACACTTTGTGCTCCCTGGGCCCCATGGGGGAACTCTGGGGTGCCCTGTGCTCCTTGGGCCCTGCAGAGACACTCTGGGTGTGCCCTGTGTCCCCCAGCTCTGTGGGAGCACTCTAGGGCTACCCAGTGCCCCCCAGTCCCATGCTGGGGTGCCCCATGCCCCCTGGCCCTGCACTGCCCAGGCTGCCCACACAGCCCAGCTCCACTGCACGTCTGGGATGGGGACACAGATGGGTCACCCTGCACGCCACAGGAAGGGTCAGACACATGCACCCTGCTTTGGGCTGGGGTCACTGAGCCCCCAGTTATTTATTTTTACACATTGTACTACAATTCCTGTTTTTACTCGTTTGTACCTTTTGTATTGTGTCTCGTGGTGCTGCATGTACCAGCGCTGCCCACGGCCGCGCAGGGGCCACCCGGTGCAGCCTGAACCCAAGTGCCAATGTCTCAAAAAATGCCTTAATAAACCACACGTTTGTACAGACACAGCCCCATCCTGCTGCCGTGGGCTCGTGCCAAGCTGGCACCGTGTCCCCATGGGACTGACCAGGGGCAGGCGGAGGGAGACTGGACCTGTACCACGGGGGGCTGGCATGGGCCTGGCTGGGCCCTGGCACCCACATCCGTGGCTGCATCCTGCCAGGTCCTTTCCCTGAGAGGCCAGCGAAGCTGCAGCAGGACCGTGGCCCTGGGCTGTCCAGCAGTGAGGCTGAGCACATCTTCATGCAGGCACACATGCAAGCACGGCTGTGGAAGATGTCTCCACATATGCACGCAGCTGGTCCCACATGCCACAGGCAGCCCCGTTGCATCCTGCCACCCTTGCTCTGCTGAGGGCTGTGGCAGGGCAGTGCAGGGACCCAGAGCTGCAGCAGCGACACTTGGACATCCCATCTGCCCAGCAGGTCCCTCACGTTCCCAGGATCCCCACTGAGGACACCTGGACGTACAAGTACCCCAAGCTATGGCGTCAGCACAGCAACCAGCACACACAGACACACCCTGGGGATCCCAGTGCTCCCACCAGTCTGCCCAGTAGCTTTGACTCTGCGTTTCTATGTTGGGCAACACAGACACACAGTCCTTGGCTGATCTCAAAATGCTGTGACCTGACACCACACATCCCCCCCTCACCAAACGGTGCCCCCCGAGCCCCAGGAAACAGGTACAGAGTTGGAGAACCAGGAGTAGCTGTGCAGCTGGCAGGTGTTGGGTGTGGCCAGACCCACGCAGTGACCATCAGCCACCTACATGTGATCAGCCACTTCCATCCTGCTTTCCCTGCTGCCCCGTTTTTTGTTGCTCCCCAAACCACCCTGTTTCCTCTCTGTCCTCAGCTTTCAGTTTCCAACACCCCATAGCGAGACCTGTGCAGCCCCAACCTGTTCTGCACAGCCCTCCAAAGCATGCCCAACCCTACTGCCAGTGCTCTGGGACCAGGGGAGCAGCTCCTGTCCCCCCCTGGACAGGGCTTCTCGCACTGCAGGGTTAAGCATAACCCAGCACAGCCGGGACAGAGAGGGGGAAAGGACCACCCCCCTCGCTGATGGTGTTCCTGGGGTGCCCTCTGCTCCTTCATCCCCCAACCTGACCCTTTCCAGCTCCCTGCTGGGGCACACTGGGCATGCTGGGACCAGCAGGCTGCCCTCAGTGCCACTGTCCTCTGGTGTTCCTGGCCTCAGGAAAATCCAACTGCCCACAGCAGGGACTTGTGGCACCCTGTCTGCAGAGGAGCCCACGAGTGTGCCCGGGTGAGCGGGGCTCCAGCCAGGGCACTGCAGCCGCCCCAGGAGACATCGAGGCTCCCTGACCTCCCAGGCACCAGACCAGCAGCAGATGCTCCTTAACACGATTAGCTCTGTCCGGCCACCTTAGTCCCAGCTGTCCAGACAGATCCAGGACATCATCCCCTGCAAATCCCATCCCACTTAAAGAGTCCATCCCCAAACTGGACATGGGGCATGCAGCCCCAACAGGGCCACGGTGGCTGGTTCCCCCTCTGTCTGTGGCTGGGAGGAGGCCAGGGCTGCCAGGCCAGGGCAGCTGGTGGGGCAAGGGGAGCAGGAACTCAGACACCTCTGGCACAGCTCCAGTGCGGGGGATGCAGCAGCCAGGGCCAGGCAGGTGGTTTTCCTATTGCCTGTCTCTTCCTGGCCTGGACACCACTCTGCAGAAGCAAGAAAACAGCTGGGAACTGCTGGAGCCATGGAAAGTGCCGTGTGACTGGGCTTGTCACTGAAACTGCAGGAAAAACAAAAAACCTCTCCAATAACATTTTTAGTGTTAGAGAATCAAGGCATTACTTTATTCTGGCCAGGATGTTGCTCTGGCCAGGATGTGCAACCGAAATCATTTCATCCACACATGGCCTGGATTGTGCAGAGAAAATCATACCATGACACATGAATTTTACTCGATTTTTCACATATTTTATACACTCAAAACACATAGAAATTCATTGGTTCAATGTTCATTGGTCCCAAGTTGCGCAGTTTAGCATTTGATTTCCTATTGGATACGGATTTCTTTGCCTCTGATGCTAATTAGGTTCTCATTCTTACCTCTTTTCCCAGACCAGCTGTCTCCGACTGTGCGAGGGGTGATGTCTGGAGCTGAGGGTCATTAATGATCATTATCTTTTGTGTAGCTTCTGTGCTACTCGCAGTCTGTTGAGATGTTAAGCTCATCAGACCTCACTTGATGAAACAGTCCCCTGAAAGGAAACTTCAATTCCCTTCCCCCGGGGCAAAGGCGAACAAAACCGACTAATGTTACATTAAAAAAAATTAATTTTGTATCGTTTCAACAGGCTGTGCCAGAGATGGGGCCAATGCTAGCTATGCTCACCCCACAGCTGTGATCCCCACGAGCTGAGTTCTGCCGTGGGATGGGGCTCCGTGGGGAGGAGCACAGAGCAGCAGGCTGCGGGAGTCGAGGGGCTGCAGGGCCGGTGCCAGCGGCCTGCTGGGGCAAGCAGAGCTCACACCACGCGTCCCGTGGCCCTCCCAACCCACGGCCGGGCGAGAACTCACGCAGAGCTCCTCCTCCTCGCCCTCTGCAGCCCCGTCCCCCGAGTGACCGCGATCTCCGTGCCCAGCGCGGCCCCCGCCCCCGCGGTGTGCAGGGCAGCGGGGCCGGGCCCCGGCGCTCCGGACACGCGGGACGGGGCCGGGCTGGCACGGCTCCGGTGCCTCGGGCTCCCGCAGCCTCCGCGGCCCGTGCCCAGCCTGGCCCCTCCTGCACGGGACCCCCTACCCCCGCCCGACCCGGGACCCCAGCAGGACCCCCCGCCCTACGGGGAGCTCTGCCTCCCGCCCCCAGCAGCCTGGGACCCTCGGCCCTACAGGGACTCCTGTCCTGCCTTCAGCCCAGGACCCTCAGCCCTACACGGACCCCTGGCCCCTCGCAGCCCGGGAGCTCGACAAGGACCCTCGGATGGATCCCGCCGGAGCCATCCCGCCGCGGGAACATGTCCGCACGGCGCCGGGAGCCGCCCGAGAGAGGGGCGGGGGCGGCCCGTACCGGGTGTGAGCCGCCTCTCCGGGCCGCCGACAGGCAGGGACTCCCCGCCGGGGCCGGGGCCGGGGCCGCCCCGGTGAGCTGCCGAGAGGCGCGGCTGGTGCCGAGCCCGGAGATGCGGTGCCGATGCGGTCCCGGTCCGATCCCGGTCCCGGTCCCGGTCCCCGCTCGCGGTCCCGCCCATCCCGTAGCGTGGCGGTCACGTGACCGCTGTTTTGGGTTCCCCACGTGGCCGCGGGTCACGCGCGCACACGTCACCGGCGGCGCGGCGATGGCGCGGGGGTAACCGGAGCGGAGCGGCGCTCCCGGGGCTCACCGGGCTCACCGGAGCGCTCCCCGCTGGGGGGGCAGCGGCACGGGGGTGATAGGGAGTGGAGGGGTCCGGCGGGGCTCCCGGGTGCTGGGGGCTCAGGGTGTCCGGTGGGGCTCCCAGGTGATGGTGGGAACGGGGACCGGGGGGCCAGGCGGGGCTCCCCGGTGTTGGGGGCTCACGGGTCAGGCGGGGCTCCCCAGTGACAGGGTAGCAGGGTCAGACGGGCTCCCCGGCGGTGGAGCTCGGGGAGTTCCGGCGGGGCTCCCCGGAGCCGGGGTGATGCCACACGGGCTCTCCCGTCACGGGGGCTCGGGCGCTCAGGCGGGGCTCCCTGGGGACAGGGGCTCGGGGGTCAGTCCCCGGTCAGTCCCGGTTCCCCGCGGCTGTGCCGGTGCTCCCCTGAGCCCGTTGCAGGTGTCGGGGGGTCCCCGCCATGCTGGCGCTGTGTGTGGCCGCCTGGAGCTGCGCCGCGGGGCTGGCGCTGGAGCTGGAGCTGGAGCGGGACCAGCCGTTCCGGTAGGTGCGGGGCGGTGAGCGGGGCCGGGCCGGGCCGGGCCAGGGTGCCGGTGCTGCCCCTGCTCACCGCCCCCCGTGCAGCGTGCCCCCCGGCTGGGCCCATGCTGGCCGTGTGGATCCTGGGCACCCAGTGCAGCTGACCTTCGCTCTGCGGCAGCGCGGCACCGTCCAGCTTGCCCGCCTCGTCGAGGCTGTCTCGGACCCTCTGTCCCCGCGATACGGTAACGGCCACGTGCCTGAGCCCCCACAAGCCCCGGGGCCTGTGAGGGGATCTAACCCCTCTCTGCCTCCCAGGGCAGTACCTGTCCCTGGAGCAGGTGAGGGACTTGGTCCAGCCTTCCCCAGCCACGCTGATGACAGTGCTGAAGTGGCTGCAAGGCCATGGTGTAGAGGACTGCCGGAGTGTCACCACCTTTGACTTCCTGGAGTGTTACCTGCCCGCGAGGTGAGCCCTTGGGGCTGGAACCGGCGCTGGTGGCCTTGTGATGGCTGTCCCTGTGTCTCACTGCTGTCCCATCCTGTGGTGGCTGCTCCTGTGTCCTAGTCCCGTCCCACTCCACAGTGGCTATCCCTCTCTCCCAGCCCTGTCCCATCCCTGGATGGCCATCCCTGTGTCCTAGTCCTGTCCCATCCCACAGCGGCTGTCCCTGTGTTGCAGCGTGGCTGAGCGCCTGCTCCCCGGGGCAGAGTTTCACCGGTACGTGCAGGGCCAGCGCAGCCTGGTGCGGTCCCCGCTGCCCTACACTGTCCCTGCAGAGCTCGCAGAACACCTGGACTTCGGTACGTCCCACCTGGGGAGAGTGAGGCTGTGGAGCTCAGGTGCAGCTGCTTCTGGGGGGACAAACCTCCCTTCTGCACGTCCCTGTTACATGGGGTCCAGTGACTGTCCCACAAAAAGTGCAGGGGGTGCGAAGCTGAGGCTATGGCTCGGCTGTGGGAAGGCTGAGGAGGCTCTTCCCTTGGGCTGGGGCTGCAGGGCTGGCCTCTCCAAGCCCTGCTGTTGGCCTGCCCATGCAGACGTGGGGACGGTGATGGAAAGCCCAAGGGCTGTGTCCTGCCTTGGCGGGGCTCTGCACCCTGACGGCTTCTCTCATCCCACTGGGCTCTGCTGCAGTGGGTGGGATGCACCGGTTCCCTGCGGAGCGCCAGGCAGTCAGCAGAGCTGGGACCAGGAAGGACCCGCGGTCGGCAAGAGCGTTGTTCCACCTGGGTGTGACACCGGCCGTCCTGCGCCAGAGATACAACATGACAGGGGGGGACGTGGGGGTCCTGCCCAACAACAGCCAGGCCTGTGCACAGGTAACAACTGCTTGGGTCGGAGGCCTGTGTGCTGGGGCAGTCCTAGGGACTGGTGCTGTTCTGGGGATCCTGGGACAGCTGGGTGTCCCTCAGTGGCTGCTGGGAGTACCTGGTGTAGCACAGACCTGTGCTGGGCAACTTTCTAGGTCAGGATCTAAATGTTACCTTGTTTTTTCAAGAGAAAACAACATGTCCCTGTGTGTCCCACAGTTTCTCGAGCAGTACTTCCACCAAGCTGACCTGGCTGAGTTCATGCAGCTCTTTGGCAGTGGCTTTGCCCACCGCACACAGGTGGACCGGGTGGTGGGGCACCAGGGCCGTGGCAAAGCTGGGCTGGAGGCCAGCCTGGACGTGGAGTACATCATGAGCACAGGCGCCAATGTCTCCACCTGGGTCTTCAGCAATGCAGGTACTGGGGAAGAGCCCCCGGGGGCAGGGGGAACACCTGGAGGGGGAAGGGGAGCACCGAGATGGAGGAGGGGAGTGCCCAGGGCAGGGAACACTTGGAGGTGTGAGGGGAAGGGCTGGAACAGGAGATGGGAGTGCTGGGAGGAGCAAGGGGAGAGCCCAGAGGGGCGAGGGGAGAGCTTGCAGGGCTGTAGGACAGCCCCGGGTGCTTTCCCAGCTGAGAGTGCACCGTGTGCTCCCCAAGTTGGAGCTGGCACTGGATTCCCAGCTCCTAGGGACATCACTCCTGATTTGTGTAGTGACTTTGAACTCTCTGAACCTTCAACATCCAGAGTATCCTGAAGCAGGGATTTCATTGCTGGCACCATGCAGAGCAGCTGGAAGCTCAGCTCCCTTGAAGGAGGGCACAGCCCTCCTCCCATAGGGTTTTCCAGCCTTGCTGGAGCTGAGCTGCTACCCACGAGTCTCCCAGTGGAGAGGATGAGGGAGAGTGAGGGAATTTGGGAAAACAAATTGCCAAACAACCTGCACAAACACAAACAAGGCACAGTGCTGGGGGCAGTGTCCCTGTCCCAGATTGGGAACTGGCTGAGCAGGTGAGTGCCACAGGGACAGTGGCTCTGTCCCTGATGGTGACAGTGACAGCAGCCCAGCACTGCCCTTCCCTCCACCCCCACACAGTTACTAGCGTGGGAGGGGTGCAGGGACAGTGACATTGGTGACCGAGAGTGAGTGGGGGTGCCTGGGGCTCTGCTCCCCTCCCAGTGGAGAGGACTGGGAGGCAGGGAGGGACCTGGGCAGGTGCAGGTGGAATGTGTGGAGGTGGCACATGCACCACTGTGCTGGGACCTACTGCCAGAGGAGCTGAGGCCCCACTGGGTCCACAGGTGCCCACGTGGCTGCAGCCCTGGGGCAGAGTCTTGGAGAGGGGTGTGAGTGTAGCCCCCTGTCCTGGGGCAAGGATGACCCTCTTGCCAACCCCATGGGCTGAGCTGCAGCTTGGTGTCATCCAATGTGAGGAGCCCCGGGATGAGCTCATGGAGCTCCAGGCCCGAAGTGCTGTGACTCCATAGCCCATAGGAAGGAGCACCTGGGGCCGTACTGCACAGGAAGGTGCTGGTGCTGATGAGGCAGGACTCCTCATGCTGTCCCCCACCCCTGGTGTTGGAGGAGCTATCCCTCATGTTCCTGCCCCGATGTCCTCACAGGGCGCCACGAGAGCCAGGAGCCCTTCCTGGCCTGGCTGCTGCTGCTCAGCAACATGTCAGCGCTGCCCTGGGTGCATTCGGTGAGCTATGGAGATGACGAGGACAGCCTGTCCTATGCCTACATGGAGCGCGTCAACACCGAGTTCATGAAGGCGGCGGCCCGCGGCCTCACCATCCTGTTTGCCTCAGGTGTGGGCAGGGCCTGGCATGGTGGAGCCCGAGTAGCGAGCGCTGGCTGGGGCTGTGGAAGGGGTGGCTGGGGGGCCGTGGTCGCCTGTCATCTCTTCGTGTGTCTGCAGGTGACGACGGCGCTGGGTGCCGGCGGGTGCGCAGTGGGAACCACACGTTCCGGCCCAGCTTCCCGGCCTCCAGGTGGGTGAGGGAGGGAGCTGGGTGCGAGGGGTCAACACAGACCTGTGGGGGCACTGCTGGCCCTGGCCCCATTGGGGTCTGAGCCCCTGGAAGGTCGCCTGGGGGTCCTCACCAGCACTTGCAGACCCCAGAGCTGCAGGCTGCGCAGCCCCTGGGGGTTTGTTCGGTGTGTGGGGCAAGGTTGTGGTTGTGGTAGCAGAGGGGGCTGTCGGTGGCTGCTGAGGCCCAGGCAGCTGTGTGCCCACCTGCAGTGTCCCCCTGCTTCCCCAGCCCCTATGTCACCACCGTGGGTGGCACGTCCTTCAAGAACCCCTTCCTGGTGACAGAGGAGGTGACGGATTACATCAGCGGGGGTGGCTTCAGCAACGTCTTCCCCATGCCCAAGTACCAGGTGAGGGGCCCCTGTGCTGCCAGGCTGGGGCTGCAGGGTTAGGCTTAGGGGGACAATGGACTTTGGGGATGACCATGTGCTGTCCCCAGGCCGCTGCCGTCGGGAATTTCCTGCACTCAGCCTCCAAGCTGCCACCCAGCTCCTACTTCAACAGCAGCGGCCGCGCGTACCCTGACCTGGCTGCGCTCTCCGACAACTACTGGGTGGTGACAAACCGCATCCCGCTGCCCTGGGTGTCGGGGACCTCGGTAAGGAGCTCATCCCCCGCTGCCCTTTGGGGTGGTGGCGGTCCTGGGCTGAGGGGTTGTGCCCACACAGGCATCCACACCGGTGGTGGCCGGCATGGTGGCACTGATCAACGACCGGCGCCTGCAGCGGGGGCTGGCACCCCTCGGCTTCCTCAACCCTGCGCTCTACCAGCTGCAGAAGCAAGGGCTTGGTGATGCATTCTACGACGTGAGTGGGATGGGGAATGGGGGCTGGAGGGGCAGTACTGGGGGCTGAGGGCACTGTGGGTGTCCTGAACTGTTGGACTTAGGCCTGGGGTGGGCCTGTCTGTAGGGCTGGGAAGGCCATGGGTGCTCCAAGGGCTGGGCTGGGGGCTGAGGGGGCTGTCCTGGGGCTCCTGCTCCCAGAGCTATGCCTGGGGTGGGGCCAGCAGTGTCCTGCTGGGGGGCAGGAGAGAGTCCCTATGGCCTTCCCATGGGTGGAGTGTCCTGGGGTTCCCCTTGACCTTTCCATGGGAGTGGTGTCCTGGGGGGTCCCCATGGACTCCTGTGAGCTTTGTGGGGCAGGTCCCCTTGTGTGGCCGGGCCAGTGCTGTCCAGTGGCTGCCGAGGTCCTGGGGTCCAGCTGGGTGTGCTGTCCCACACTGCCATTGTCCTGAGGGGATCATGGACAGGGGCGGCCTGTGTCATGGGGGGTGTTGTGGGGGTCCCCGTGTCGGATGTCTGGTGGTCCCTGTGCCCCTGGGATCCCGTCTCAGGGATGACGGGGTGGCTGTCCTGGGGTCCCGGGGGCTGCGGGCAGGGTCCCTGTGCCCCGGAGGTCGCGGTCTCGGGACTGCGGGGGCCCTGCGCCCCCGTGCTGAGGCCGCTCCCCGCAGGTGATCCAGGGCTGCCACCTCTCCTGCCTGGACGGCACCGTGCAGGGCCAGGGCTTCTGCGCCAGCCCCTCCTGGGACCCGGTCACCGGCTGGGGCTCCCCCAACTTCCCGCGCCTGCTGCGGGCACTAGGGCCGCGCTGACCAGGACCCCGGGAGCGAACAGTGGAAGCGAGCACCGGGAGCGGGCACCGGGAGCGAATACCGGGAGCGGCCCCCGGGAGCGAGCACCGGGAGCGAGCACCGGGACACCGCGGCGCTGGAGGCCGGGGCGGGGCTGCGGGGGCGGGGCCGGGGCTTCGGGGGCGGGGCAATAAACGCTGAAGCCCCGCCCCCGCCTCTCTTTGCCAGTTCTTCCGCTAGGGGGCGCGCGGGGCCAATGGGGCGGGGCGGAGGGGCGTCGGGGCCAATAGCGCGGCTTGGCGCGCGCAGGCGCGGAGCTGAGGCTGGTGCCGGGACCATGAGCGGCAGCGCCGATCCCGACCCCGCGCCCGCGGCCCCGGCGGCCGCACCGGGCCCCTCCGAGGGCAGCAAGCCCAGCCCGGCCGCTGTGGGCAGCGCCGGGCCCGGGGCGGCGCCAGCTGCGGGGGGCGGCGCGGCGCGGGCCACCGAGGGCTGTGCGGCCGGCGGGAGGGGGCCCGGTGAGTCGAGACGGGGGGCGGCGGGGGCCGGGCCCTGCGCACGGGGCCCCGCGGGACGCCCTGAGCCGCCCTGGCCGGGGAGCGGCGTCCGGTCACTGCGGGTTTCCCGGGGTCCTACCGAGCGCGCTGTCCCGCAGTGCCGGTGCCGGGCACTGACCGCGCTGTCCCGCAGTGCCGGTGCCGGGCACTGACCGCGCTGTCCCGCAGTGCCGGTGCCGGGCACTGACCGCGCTGTCCCGCAGTGCCGGTGCCGGGCACTGATCGCGCTGTCCCGCAGTGCCGGTGCCGGGCACTGATCGCGCTGTCCCGCAGTGCCGGTGCCCGGCACTGATCGCGCTGTCCCGCAGTGCCGGTGTCCGCGGCCGTGGCCGCCCCCCCGGACGGGGCCATGTCCAACGGCGTGTACGTGCCGCCCGCGGCCAACGGCGACGTGAAGCCCGTGGTGTCCACCACGCCGCTCGTGGACTTCCTCATGCAGCTGGAGGACTACACGCCCACGGTACCGACACACCGGGTGGCTCCTGTGGGACGGGACGGGACGGGACGGGACACGGGGCAGGTCCCACGATACTGGGATACGGGGCGGCTGCTGTGCCACGGGATACAGGATACGGAAACGCTCCCACGGGGCCGTGGAGCTGTTCCAACTCTTCCCTTCCCAGATCCCGGACGCCGTCACAGGGTATTACCTGAACCGGGCAGGGTTTGAAGCCTCGGACCCACGCATGTGAGTGGTCGCAGGGTTGGGGGAGTCGCAGGAACCCCGTGGGGGTCCGGCAGAGGGGCCCACGGACCCCCGTCACCTTGCCAACACGGCCTCTGTCCCGCAGAATCCGCCTGATCTCGCTGGCAGCACAGAAGTTCATTTCAGACATCGCCAATGATGCGCTGCAGCACTGCAAAATGAAGGGCACGGCCTCGGGCAGCTCCCGCAGCAAGAGCAAGGTGAGGGTGCTGAGGGAGCCGGGGAACGTCCTCTCTGGGGATGGGGCTGAGCCTGCAGCCACTGAGTGCAGGAACATGAGGTGCAGAAATCCCCAAACCCGCCAGGCTTGTGGAGCGTCCCTTCAGGTGGGGAGGGGCTGGAGGGGACACGAGGGGGGCAGTGAGCTTGTGGACACACTTTGGTGCCCCCCAGGGGTGTGGGAGCAGCTGTCCCTGGCAGCCCATTCCACCCTACTGGCAGTGGCCACAGCTCTGAGCTTGAGGAGGAGCTGGAGTGGGGGGGTCCTGGGGACCCTCCTAGTGCTGTATCGGGTTCAGGGGCTCTGCAAGGCCGATGGGATTTGGTGCTGGAGAGGTGTCTGAGGGCACAGAGCAACAGAATGTGGGGAGCTGGGAATGCCCTAATGCCACCTAGCAGCTCCTCTGGGAGCAGGACATGCCTGTCCTTGCACCTCGGAGGGTCCCACACCCCCAGGCTGTCCCTGCTGTGACCGCCTGCCCCGTGTCCCCCAGGACAAGAAGTACACGCTGACCATGGAGGACCTGACACCAGCGCTGGCCGAGTACGGCATCAACGTGAAGAAGCCACATTACTTCACGTAGAGCACGGGGGAGCTTGGGCAGTTTGTAGGGGCCGTGTCGGTGCCATTAAACACCTGGGAGGGTTTTGTGGGAAGGCAGCCTTGCTCCTGTGCCTGCGTCCACACCTGCTGGCCTTGCTACTCCACAGGGGGGCCATCATACTCACCCCCTCCGCCAGTCACTGGGGGCTCAGTGCTCCTGACAGTGCTGGAGCAGAGTGGGGTTGGGAGACAGGAACTACCCAGCACTCTTCCTCCTCCTCCTTCCCTAAACTGCCCCTTGTCTCCCACAGGGGATGCCCTGGGGGCTGCACAGGCAGCACCACAAATGCAGCCAGGGACGGGACCCTGAGCCCACCCCTCCTGCACCAGGCACCTCCCGAGGGGGCCCTGTGCCCATCCACCCCCGCTGGGCACCAGAGGGTTGCCATGGGTGCTGATTTGTGCCCAGGGCTCTGTGGGCTGCAAGGCAGCCCTGTATCAATCCAGCCCTGCCCTCAGTCCTAGACAGCCCCTGTGAGTCCCAGACCCCCAGTCACTTCAGCCCCCCTCCCACCAACCAACTCCCTGCCCTTTTCCCACCCTGAACCCCAGCAGCTGGTTCCATACCAAACGTTTATTTGGTTGCCAGTGGCCATTCTGGGGCCAGAGGGAAGTGGCCAGTGAAGCGCGAAGCGGGGGCAGTGCTGGGCACCACAGGTGGCCTCTCCTGGCCTGCCCCTACCCCCCCACCCTTGGGGGGCTGAGTCCTGCGTTGGGCTGTGCCCAGCAAGGGGGACAGGGGGCCCCACAGCCCCATCCCCCAGCAGCAGGGCCAGGCCACATGCCGTGCCCTGGGTAGGGGGGCTGCACTGGATTGGGGGCTGCCCAGAGGCTGGGCTATGGCTACCCTGGTGAGGGGCTACCCTGGGTGGGGGTCCGGAGCTTGCAGAGCTCCAGCGCAGGCAGTGCCATCTGTACCGTGTGTCCGTGGCTGGCTCAGGGTCAGGGGTGTCCTCTGCTTCCCCCGGCTCTAGGGCTAAAGGCACTTGGGGGTGGCGGGGGGCGCAAGGCAGCACTGGAGAGGGGGGGCACCTCCCCTCTACTTCTCCTGCATCTTCTCCAGGATGGGCACGATCATGTCGAACTTGGGGCGCTTGGCTGGGTCCTCGTTCATGCAGATCTTCATCAGCTTGCAGATGTGGGGGGAGATGCCAGGGGGGATGGTGGGACGCAGCCCCTCCAGTGCTACCTGTGAGCAAGAAGAGGGGCCAAAGTCAGGACTGGGGCCCTGCCCCCACAGGCAGGGACACCTTCCACCTGCCCAGGTGGTTCCACACCCTGTCCAACCTGGCCTTGAATACTTCCAGGGATGGAGCAGCCAGTGTTCTCCGGGCAACCTGTGCCAGGGCCTCACCACCCTCAATGGCCAGAACTTCTCCCCTAACTTGGCCCAGATCACTGCTTTGCCCCCCCACCCCCTCACCTTCATACCAATCTCCATGTTGGACAGGTCAGCGAAGGGCACCTCACGTGTCACCAGCTCCCACAGCAGCACCGCGAAGCTCCACATGTCAGCTGAGCGCCGGTTGATCTCCTCTGGTTTCTTCTGCAGGGCTGGGGGATGGCTGGGGGCTGAGTGGGGCTGGGGGTGAGGGGGCCAGTCTTGGGGGGCTGGGGACTGGGCACTCACCTTCAGGAGCCACCCAGGCCGGGGCATACATCCGCCCCGGGCACTGGAAGGAGAACTTGACATCAGCCATGCTAATTCGTGCCGTCATGTCCTCGTCAATCTGGGGAGAGTGGGCAGTCAGCAGGACCCCCCTGCCCTGAGAGCCCCCCAACCGTGGGAGAGGGGCTATGCCCCCACTCACCATGACGCTGCGGCTGTTGAGGTGGTGGCGTGGGATGAGGGGCTCCAGCGTGTGCAGGAAGGCCATGCCCCGCGCGATATCGAAGGCAAACTTCACCGCCTGCATCTGGTCCACCACAAAATCTGGGAAGGGGGTGACAGGTGGTCAACCCACCCTAAGCACACCCCAGGGCTGTGGCTGGAGAGCCCCCTGCTGCCTCCCAAAACACCATCCCCCAGCACTCACTGGTCCCCTCGTGCAGGACGTTGTACAGGGAGCCGTAAGGCATCCAGTGGCTGATGATGATGGGGTGGGGAGCTGGAGGGGCCTGGCAGGCACCCAGGACCGGCAGCACATTGGGGTGGGAAAAGATCCTGCAAGGCAAGTGACAGCCCTGAGAACAGGGAGGGGCTGCCTGCACCCCCTCGCCTGCCCTCTGCCATCCCCCAGGGCCTCCCAGCCCTTGGCCACCACCCTGGAGCGTTCCTGGCCCCACAGAGCTGGGAGGCTCCTGCCTGCCCCAGACCCTGAGAGCTGCTGTTGCCCCAAGAAGGTGCCAGGGTGGCCCTGGCCAGATGCTGGTAGGAATCCCAGGCCTGTGCCGGGGTGGCTCCAGGCAGGTGCAGCACTCACCGCAGTTTTGGGTACTCCTCGTTGAAGTCCCGGCTCTTTCGCGTCGTCCAGTCCCGGATTTTCAGCATTTTGATTACGATGTCATTGCCCTGCCAGCGCCCCTTCCACAGCTGGAGGAGGAGCAGGGACACAGGCACCATGAAAGGGGTGCAGAGTCCTCAGCATCCCCAGGCCCCCGTGTGGGGCTCTGGAGCCCGTGGGACCAAGGGTCCACAATGAGGGAGCCCCTTGAGCTGGGCAGGAGCCCCCTCCCTGCCCTGGCCATGGGACTCCTGAACAGCTGGGCCCAGCAGGGCCAGGACACGGTGCTCTGCACAGGTACAGCACCCACCTGGGGGCAAGAGGGACTCACCTCTCCCGACTGGTTCTCGTTCAGTTTCTGGCTCAGGCTCAGCTGCTTGAAGTCAATCCCGGCGAGTTTGTTCAGGGTCCCATTCCCTACAGTAGAAGGGGGATGAATGCCCATGGCTGCTGGATCCAGGAGGCAGCGCCAACAGCGCACGGGGGATCCATGGCACCCCCCAAGGGACCCCCAGTCCTTACTGGGCCGGGTGCGGGTCGTGCCCTTCCAGAACGTGTCCTTGTAGGGGATCTTGGTGAGGCTCTGGCCCAGCTTCTCAGCACGCTCTGCAGAGAGAGGAGGAGGAGGGTGGCACCCAGAGCCTGCTGTGGCTGGCTGGAGGCTGCATCAGTTACAGGGTCCTGGGAGACCCTCATACCTCTCAGGACCTCTCGCAGTGGTGTCTTGGCCTTGTCTGTGGGGGTCTCACCGTATTTGTTAGCGATGCTGACCAGGGCCCCGCTGCCTACCAGGTCCTGTGGGAGCAGAGAGCGAGGGCTGTGGTTTGTGATCTCCCCTCAGTCCCCTTCCCACCCCACCCTCCCTCCTGCCCATGCTCCCACTCACCTCAGCCACCTGCTCATGTCCCCAGAAGCAGGCATAGTGCAGCGGCGTGTTCCCGTGCTCATTCACTGCATTGATGTCTGCTTTGAACTGCATCAGCTGGGGGACAGGGGACAGTCCCTGTGAGCCCAGGACTGTCCCTGTAAGCCCAGGCAAGATCCCCATGAGCCCAGGACAGTCCCCATCCTCCTTGTGCCTTGTCCTGGGGGATGCAGGGGCAGCATGCTGGGAGCTGCAAGGAGGGGGCCGAGCTGGTGTGGGGCTCAGAGGGATTTGGAGGGAGTTTGTGAGGAGCGGGGAGCTCAGAGGCGCTGAGGGGATGCCAGGTGATGAGGGGAACAAGTCTCACAAGGTGGGCTACAGAGGGGCTGGGGAAGGGCAGGTGCTGGCACAGGGGACAGGTACCTTCTGCACGATGTCACGGTGGCCGTGGCTGGCAGCCAGGTGCAGTGGGGTGTCATCCCCCCGGTTCATGACATTGATGCGAGCTCCCCGCATGATGAGCATGTCCACCACATTTGAACGGCCCTCGCGGCAGGCCCAGTGCAGGGGGCTGAACCCATGGTCGTCCCTGCAGGATGGCAGGGGCCTCTGCTCAGCTGTAGCCCCCCGGCCCAGGCACCACCGGCATCATCCTCAAAACACCAGCCGTGGGGACCAAGGGAGCGGGCTGAACATCCATCCCACCCCCACCAGGGCCCCACCAGCCCAGGCCAAATCCTGTCTCCTCCAAGGCTGAATCACAGCCGGATCCCGTCCCCATCCCCCCACTCCGTGGCCAAGTAAGGGAGGAGGTGGCAGCCAGGCCTTAAATGGAGATCAGGAACTGGCAGAGGGGCTGCTGCAGCCCTGGCTTCCCTCCAGCCCAGGCTCCCCCTATTCCCGGCCCCACTCCAGCCCCCTGGCACAGCAGACCCCATCTGCCCCCACCATGGCCCTGCAGGCAGGGGTACCTGGCACAGAACAGTCCCTTGGGCACCTTCTGTGGGTCTGGGAGAGCTCCATGTGCCTGGGACCCCCAGGAGGGGCAAGGAGGCATGACCAAGGGAGGCCATTTGTCTGGAGCATGTCCAGAATGCCATGGCCATGGCCTGGCTGGGGTCATGGTACAGGGTCAAGCTGTGCCAGCTGCACTCACTGCAGGCGGATGCTCCAAGCCCCATGCCCGGCCCAAACATGGCTCCTGAATGGCTGTGAGCACATCTTGGACCCCACGGCCCTGCAAGACCCCTGGAACAGGCTGTGGGGAGCAGACACTCGGGCACACAGAGTGCCCCCCACAACTCCCAGCCCCAGTGGTCCCAGCCGTGCGCCCACGCATCTGCCACAGTGCTCCCCAGAGAGGGGCCGAGGACACAAGGATATGGCCAGTGGCCACAGCCGCCACCATGGGGACAGGGGAGGTACCCCCAGCCCAGCTGAGCCTGGCTGTGGCTGCGAGGAAGTGGCCAGAGGATGTTCAGCCTCGTGCCTCAGCGATGCGGTAACTTCCTCCAGTGGGGAGGAGCTGTGTCCTGCCATCTGCCCCCTGCCTTTCCATGGAGACCAGCGGAAACCAGCCCCCAGCACAGCCCCCCCACCGCCCAGCCCAGCCCAGCCCCACTCACCCCTGGTTGAGGTCGTTCTCGGTGTTGTCCAGCCACAGCCGCACGGCCACCGCGTTGCCCTCCCGGCATTGTGTGAAGATGTCGTCCATGGCAGCTGCGGGAGGGGACGTGGGTAAGGACCTGGGAACCTCCGATCCCCCTCGGCTGGGAGGTCCCTGGAACAGCAAGTACAGGAGCCTCCTGGCCCCCTCCTTTCCCCTCCCACCCCATCCCTGCAGCTCTCCAGGAAGCCGCAGCCAGGCCGGGCTGGAGCCAGACCGGCGGCCCAAGGGGAAGATCCTGGGTGACTCCAGCGGGGCCGTGGCTGCCCGCAGGAAGCCAGACTGGCAACCCCAGCCTTATCATCAGGCACAGCCGTCCCCGGTGCCCACAGCTCTAGGGGGGGTGAGGCTGGGGAAGCTCAGCACCCTCAAGATGGGATCCTGCAGATCTGGTGGAGGAATGGGGCTGGGGAAGCTCAGCATCCCCAGCATGGGATCCTGCAGCCCCACAATGCTCCTGACCCACTTGGCTGGGCCTGCCATGGCACCATGCTCAGAAACTGAGACCCCAAAGCCTCACGCACTCCCCTTGAATCCATGAGCACTCCAGCTCCCTCCTGCTCCCCAGGTTCCCCTGAGCCCCCGGCTGTGAGTGTGGGACCCCCTGCCTCGGGGTCTGTGGTGTTGAGCAGGGACATGGAGTGAGTCTCACAGTGTGGGGACACAGACAGATTGAATATGACATGCCCGACATGCACCCACTGGGGCTCAAATCTGTCGCTGGAGGATCCCCCAGGCCCTGATGCCCACCCAGACACGGTGGAACCACCACTAGCTGCCAGCGCCTGCTGCTGCCCCCCAGGACCCTGCCTGCACCCCTTGCCCCAGGCAGCTCCGGAGGGGTGGGATGCAGAGCCCTGGACTCTTGCCAGGGTCTCACAGGCCCCAGAATGGCCCCAGCACATCCATGGCAGCATTGGCGCCGTCCCGATTCCGGAACACCCACAGTCCCGGATGAGATTTATCCCCCACCCATCTGGGGGCACCTCAGGAAAAGCGGTCCCCAGGACATCCCGCAGCGGTCCCGGCCCTGTGGGACCTCACACCGCAGTGATGACACCCCACCATGGGGACGCCCCACCCTGTCCCCTGCTCGGCCCGGGACTGCGCCCTCCTGTCACCCGTGGCCCCAGCCCAGTCCCGCGGGGCTGCCAGGACCGACCAGCCCCAGCCCTCCGGGATCGCCAAGCGCCCACCGCGGCCCTGCTCAGCACCCGGGGCAGGGGACGGGATGTGGGGACACAGCCTCCCCGTGCTACCCCAAACCAGCTGCTGGGGCTCTGCTCTGCCCTGTGGTCCGATCAGTCCGTCCCCTTCAGCCCCCGCTCCATCCCCCCCCCGAACCCCCAGCCCTTCCCTGTACTCCCGATCCCTTCCCTGCGCCCCCCGCCCCTCCCGTGCAGCTCCCCCACCCGGCCCCGCCTCCGGTAGGTCCCCCTCGGGCCCAGCCCCCGCTTCGGGCCGCCCGCAGCCGCACTCGCGGCCTCCCCCGCCCGTCCCCGCCCGGCCGCGGCCCCGTCCCGCCGTTACCGGGTGCGTGTCCCGGCGGCTCCGCGGGGCGGCGGCTGCGGCGAGCGCGGGGCAGCGCGGGGCTCCGCCCCGGACGGCGCCCCCTGCCGGCCGGAACCCGCGGCTCCGCCACACGGCACCGGGCGGGGCGCGGGGCGGGGGCACCGGGCGGGGCCAGCGCCGGAGGGGGCGCTGATGCGGGGTGGCGGCGGGGTTATGGGGCGGGCCAAGCTGGCCGGGGCGCCGTTCTCCTGCCGGGGGCGGGGCGGCCGTGGCACCACCCGTGTAGCCGCGGCCCCCGCCCGCTCCTCCGGGCCGCGAGGTGGGGCTGTTCCCGCGGCGCTTCCGTGGCGGGAGCACGTGGGTGCCGGTACCGACCGAGGGTCCCGCTCCATGTTCGCGGAGCAGGGCTGGAGCGATGCCGTGGAGCCGCTGCCCCGCGGCGCCCCCGGGGGCCCGGGCCGGTCGGTAAGCGAGTGCTGCGGGGGCGGCGGGCCGGTCCGGTCCCGGGCGTGCGGAAGTGACCGGCCCCCGCTCTCCACAGCGGCCAAAGACGGGGAAGCAGCGGCTGCCCGGGACCGGCCGGGACGGCGAGGCGGCGCGGAAGCGGCCCCGGAAGCGGAAGAAAGCCGGCGGGCCACGGGCCGTGGCGGGGGAGCTCCCGGCCGGTCCCGACGAGCCCCGGGAGATTGGGCAGCGCCCGGACAAAGGTACCGGGACGGCTCCGGGGCCCGGCGGGCCGGAGGGAGCCGCCTCCGCGCCCTGACCCTTCTCTCGATGCCCGCAGACGGCCCGGCTGAGCCGGCGGGGGAGTCCGGGAAGGCGGCGGGGCTGAGCCGGAGGCAGCGGCGGAACCGGCAGAAGCGGCAGCGGCAGCAGGAGCCGCCGGCGGGGTCGGGCGGGGAGCGGGGCTCGGGGCCGGGCCCCCCGGACCCGCCGGGCCCCGCGGAGCCTCCTGCGGAGCCCCGCTCGGGGCGCTCGGCTGCGCTCCGCGCACGGATGGAGGAGCGGCTGCTCGGCGCCCGGTTCCGCTATCTGAACCAGCAGCTCTACACCGGCAGCAGCCAGGACGCGGCGCGGCTCTTTCGCGCCGACCCCGCCGCTTTCCACCTCTACCACCGGGGCTTCGAGCGGCAGGTGCGGCGCTGGCCCGAGCGCCCCGTGCAGCGCATCGTGCGCTACCTGCGCCGCCGGTGAGCGGGAGGGCGAGCGCTCAGGGGGGTGTGGACCGGAGGGGCCGGTGAGCGGGGCCAGGGGCTGAGCGGAGAGCCGGTGCATGGACCGGGGAGGGCCGGAGGATGGCCGGGGGGCCTGTGAACGGCGGGGCTAAGGGGCGAGCGGTGGGGCCGGGGGATGAGCGGGGATCGGTGAGCTGCGGGCGCAAGGGGCCGGGCCAGGCTGCTCTGACCCCGCTACCCGTGCCCCAGGCCGGCGTCGCTAGTGGTGGCGGATTTCGGGTGTGGGGACTGCACGCTGGCCGCCAGTGTCAAGAACCAGGTGCACTGCTTCGACCTGGTGCCGCTGAGCCCGCGGGTCACCGTCTGTGACATGGCCAAGGTACTGGGGCACCCCCGGGGCAGGGAGTGGGGCTGCTGGGCGGGCTGCTGGGGTGCGGGTGCGGGGACCCAAGGGTCCCATGCGGGAGGGGCAGCACGGGTGTGTCCATTCAAAAACTGGGTGTGTGCCTTGGGCACCCAGAGATTGGGGCACGGCTGACCCCACAGTCCTGGGGAGTCTGTGCTGTCCAGCCCCACCTACATCATCATCCTCCTCCTCCCGCTCCCGGGGCTGTGCAGAGGGGCTTCCAGGCCGTGTCATCATCCTCCTTCTCCGGGGGTGTCCCGGGGTGGGCAGGTGCCACTGGCGGCTGAGTCGGTGGACGTGGCCGTGTTCTGCCTGGCGCTGATGGGCACCAACCTGCAGGAGATCCTAGGAGAGGCCAACCGTGTGCTCAAGCTCGGGTAGGCAGAGATTGTGGGGCAGTGGGGAATTGGGGGAGGAGCAGGGATGCTGAGCAGCGTCCTGGGGGTGCCTGGGTGCCCTGCTCAGAGCTCGAGTGATTGCAGGGGGACCCTGATGGTGGCCGAGGTGGCCAGCCGCTTCGAGGACACCCGAGCCTTCCTGAAGGCCATGACGCAGCTGGGCTTCAGGACCGTCTCCAAGGTGCGTCCCCAGGCGTGCCCTCTGGTGTGCCTAGGGCTGGGCACTGGCTGCACCAGGAGCCGGGGAGCCCAGGGAAGGAGCCGACGGAGGGGGGTGTGTTGTGGCCCAGCCTGGTGTGGAACAGACCAGGGGTTGGTAAAAGCAGATGGGGATGGAGGGGATTGGTGCTTGGGGGACTGCAAATGGGAGAACGAGGGGACCACTGTGCACAGGGATGGAGTCCCGCGGGAAGGTTTGGAGGTCCTGGGGACTGTGGGGGTGCGCTGTGGAAGTTTGGGATGGGGGTTGGATGGGGTGCTGGGGTCTGGGAGGGGATAAGGGGGGCCTGGGGCACACTGGGATTGCAGTGCGGGGCCTGGAGGTGGGCGTGTAGCCCAGGAGGGGGCTGGGGGTCCTGGGGCCTGAGGGATTTATGGTGTGGGGTTGGTGATGGGTGCTGGGCCTTTAGAGGAGTACATCGGGGATCGGGAGGCCGGGGTGCTCGGGGCCCACACGGGCTTTGGAACCAGGTCTGGGGGAAGGAGGGCCCTGGGTGCAATGGAGTCGGGAAGGAAGGAGGGCGGACCCGGGGTTCACTGAGGCCGCGGTGTCTGGCCGGTGGTGGGGGGAGCTGGGGGTTCCGGGGCTGTGGTGATGATGTGGCACCGGTAACAGAGTCGGGTGTTCCTGCGCCCCCAGGACCTCTCCAGCTCCTACTTCTACCTGTTTGAGTTCGCCAAGACGGGCCCGGCCCGGCCCGGCCCCGCTCCCGGGCTGCGCCTGCGCCCGTGCCTGTACAAGCGGCGGTGACCGGGACCGGCGGGAGCGGCCCGGGGCGACCGAGGGGCGGGGCCAGCCCGGCTCGGGGGCGGGGCCAGCCCGGCTCGGGGCGGGGCCAGCCCGGCTCGGGGCGGGGCCAGCCCGGCTCGGGGGCGGGGCCAGCCGGGGCAACGGAGGGGCGGAGCCAGACCTGGTCTGGGGGCGGAGCCAGCCCGGCTCGGGGGCGGGGCCAGCCCGGCTCGGGGGCGGGGCCAGCCCGGGCAACGGAGGGGCGGGGCCAGACCTGGTCTGGGGGCGGAGCCAGCCATCGCGGCCCCGCCCCCGCGCCATCCCCAATAAAGCCGCTGTTTCCTCACAGTTTTGCGTGCGCGTGGGGGGGCGGGGCCGCGCGTGCGCGGTGCTGTCGGGCCTGCGCGGCGGCAGCGCCCGGAGCCGGTACCGGGATGTCGGGGCCGGGCGGGCCGGGCCCCGCCGGGGCCAAGCTGGACATCAACCGCGCCGGCGTGGCCGAGCTGGAGGGTGCCCTCAGCGGCATCGGCCGTCGCCGCGCCCGTGGAATCGTCCGCAAGAGAGAGGTGCGGGGGGGCGGCGGGGACGGCACCCCGCGCTGAGTGACCCGGGCCCGGGACTCCGAGGTGGCGGCGGCCGTGGCGGTGTCGGTCCCGGGGTGGGGCCGCGGAGCGAGGGCGGAGGCGACGGTGCTGTTTCCGTCCCGGTAGCCGGGGCAGGCGCGGCCGGGCCGGGATCCACCCCGTGGGGCCGGGGTCGCGCCGCCGCCCCCGGTGCTGCCGGGCCCAGGCCGCGCCCCGGGCTGGAGCGGGGAGCCGGGGGAGCGCAGGTTCCGGCGTGGCGGGACGGGCACCGCGCCCCGACCACCTCCGAGCGCCGTCAGCGGCGATGATGGGGCGGGAAGTGCTTGCCGGGAGATCCTGCGGCGGCCGGTGACATGGCCGGGAGCAGAGGGAGCGGCACCGCGGGCCCCAGCCCCGGCAGACACGGGCGGGTCAGCGGCAGCCCTGCCCTGATGCTGCGGGGATGGGCAGCGCCGCGGCCGGACGAGGCAGGGCTGGGAGCGCTTGGCATGTTCTGGGCTGGAAAAGGAGAGGGGAAGGGGTGGATGTCCAAATGCTCTGGCCACATCTGCTGGGGACAGCGGGAGGCGGGAGGGCAGAAAGCGGTAATACAGAGGGAGGGTGGTCTGCAGCAGGGCATGTCCCGGGGCGGTGCTGCTTTGCAGCCCTTTGCGGGGAGCAGCAGCAGCGCCGCAGATCGAACCCTGCCGGGTCAGAAGGGCCTTCCCGGGCCGGGGGGCTGCGCTGGTTCTTCGCCGGCTCCTGCCCCGGGACTGCCCGGCCCCGCCGGGTTCCTCCCGTGGCAGGAGCTCCGGTAGCCCGTGCAGGGGTGATGGGAGGCACCTGATCCCAGGTCGGGGCTGGGCAGTGCTTGGCCCGCGGTCCCGCGGGACGGTGGGTGCCTCGCACATGTGTCCAGTTGTTCCCCTGCCCTGGAACTGCAGCTTCGCTCCCCAGTCCGGCACTGCTCATCTGGGGGGCACAGTGTTCCTACCCCAGCTGGCACTTTTGGGTCGCTGCCTCCCTTTCACCGTGCTGTGACTCTTCCCTGTGGGGCTGCTCGGGCAGGGGGCTCTGTGGGAGCAGGAGGGATTCTGTTCTAGGCAGGGCTGACTTCCCTCCGCGCAGGAGCTGAAGGGCTTCACTTGCTTGGATGACCTGCTGCATGTCAAGGGCATTACCACGCGCATCCTGGAGCTCAACAGCCAGCGCATGACGTGCCGGCGGCGCCCGGGCCCCGAGGGGCCCCCGCGGGCCAGCCCCACTCCCTTGGGGGACAGCGAGGACCACAGGGCACCTGCAGCACAGGTAGGTGCAGAAGGGTCCCTGCTGCCAGGTGCAGGGATAAGGGAGGAGGTCTGGCTCTGGGGGAGCTCAGGGGAGCTGCTCTGGCTTCTGGAAGAGCTTACGGTTGTGGGTCTGGGGGTTCTCCACCCTGCAATCCCCCCAGTGCTGTTGAGCAGAGCCCCTGTGCTCCAGGGCCATGGCTCTCACTGGCAACCATCCAGCAGCACTCCCAGCCTCCACCCCACTCCTGGTCTCCAGCAGCCCAGGGCTGGTGCGGAGCCAGCACTGCCCCCTGCCTCTCCCTGCTCAGGTGGTGGCTGAAGAGGAGGAAGAGGAGGAGGAGGAAGCGCCAGGGCCCTGGGAGCCGGAGCAACCCTGGAAGGGTACCCCCAGGTCCGGAGCAGACCCCGATGGTTCTGGGGGCCGGGGACCACAGGAGCCCCCCAGGTCCACCAGGGAGCAGGAAGAGGAAGAGGAAGAAGAGGAGGAAGAGGAGGAGGAGGAAGGGAGCTGCTGCAGCGAGGAGGGGGAAGACAGCAGCAATGTGTACCTATACTACACCCTGGGAGAGCGCTGGATCGACTACCTGCAGCGCACTGGGGACGGGGGGCTGCTGCGGCACCTGCGCCCCAAGGTGACCGGGGCCAGGGACTGCTGAGGCACTCGGGGCACCTGCAGGAGGGGAAAGGGGGGCCTGGGGGTTCTGTGATGCCTGGCTGGGGAAAGAGATGCTGCCCCAGTTCCCTGTGCAGACCCCTGCCCTGCATGGGGATGCCTTGTTGCCATATGGACTCTGAAGGGGGAAAGCAGGAGCAGGTGGGGATCTGCCCCGTAACTCTGGGCAGGGGGCTGCAGGGATCAGCTCTGGGTAGGTGATATGTGGGGGTCTGCAGGGGTCTGCCTGGGTTTGTCCCAGCCACTCCAACCTGCTGTGTCCCACAGATGAAGCGGAAGTCAGAGAACGGGCCGGACGGCCGGGCCTTGTCCCCCGGGAAGAAGCTGTGCAAGGGCTCTGACTATGGCAGGTGAGGGGTGGGGGGGCTCTGACTGCAGCAGGTGAAGGGGGTTCTGTGTGCTGGGACAACATGGACCTCCTGCTGCCCACCCCAGGAGGATGATGGAGCCACCTGGGTCGAGCAGGGGTTGGCCCAGGTGGGATCCAGCCCTGACCAGTTGCCTGTCTGCTGGGCTGGATGTGGGCAAAGGGTCAGCAGGGTGGGAGCAAAGAGAAGGGGTCAGTGGGGTGGAGCTCCCACCGGTGGGAACCAGTTCCAAGAGCCTCTGTCACAGTGTGGCCTGGAGCAGTGCTGGCATATGCCACCTGTGCCACGGCCTCACCTGTGCCTGGTCTGTCTCCCAGGACACTGGGTCCCTGCACACCCAGCCCCACCACCACCTTTGGGGACCTGCGTAACGCCAAGGTGGGGCAGGCCCGGCGCCGCCGCATCCCCTCGGTGGCCCCCCCGCCGGAGCTGCAGGACTGGCTCCGCACCTTCCAGGTACGGCTCGCAGGGTGGCTCCGGGCAGCCTGGGCGTGAGGGGAGGGAGCCGAGCCTGAGGGATCCCTGCTATGGGCAGGGCTTGGGCCCACGGTGGATTTTGGGTAGTTTTGCTTGTGTGAGGAAACACAGAGGAGGTTTCAGCCCTGGCCAGGGGTGGTGTCACCTGTCACACAGCACCTGTGATCCATCTCCTGTGACACGCCAAGCTCCCACCTGCCTCAGGCTCCTGGCCTGGGGCAAGAGCCCTGGCTGCCAGGGCTGTGGCTGGGCTGTCTGGGGACACAGAGCCAGGGGTCACTGGGGGTCCCCCTGCAGCGCTGGAGCGGCCCTGAGAAGCTGCTGGCCCTGGATGAGCTCATTGACCGCTGCGAGCCGGCGCAGATCAAGTACATGATGCAGGTCATCGAGCCCCAGTTCCAGCGGGACTTCATCTCCCTGCTGCCCAAGGAGGTGAGTGGAGTTGGGGGCCTGGCCTGGCCTGGCTTGACCCCCGCTGGTGGCCCCTCTGTGACCCTTCTCCCCCCTGCAGCTGGCCCTGTACGTTTTGTCTTTCCTGGAGCCACGGGACCTGCTCCGTGCCGCCCAGACTTGCCGCTACTGGAGGGTCCTGGCCGAGGACAATCTGCTCTGGAGGGAGAAGTGCCGTGAGGAAGGTGAGGACCCTCCTGGGTGGGGGCTGGGGGGCCACCCCAGGCTTGACCCAGGTAAGGCACCACTGTGTTGTCCCTGCAGGGATCGAGGAGCCCCTACACCTGCGGAAGCGACGCCTGCTCAGCCCTGGATTTATGTACAGCCCCTGGAAATTCGCCTTCCTGCGCCAGCACCGCATCGACATGAACTGGCGCAGTGGGGAGCTGCGGCCCCCCAAGGTAGGTCTGGGTGTCCCAGTGGGGACAGGCTCCGGGGAGCTGTGGTCCCCAAGGTGGGCCTGGCACTGTCCCTGGCAGGGGCAGACCCTGGAGAGCTGAGGGGCTGGTGGGGGTCCCTCTGGGGACAGGCCCCAGGTCACTGGTATGGGGAAGTTGGTGCAGGATCTGCCGCAGGGAGCAGATCCAGCTTGCTCAGGGCAGTGGGGCAGCAGAAATGGGGTCCCCTGGGCCTGGAGAAAGGGGGTCCCTCCCTTTGCCCCTTCCAAGGCCCCATGCAGGGCTGCAGCCAGCCCCAGCACCCAGGGAAGGTGCAGCCTCACAGGGCTCAGCTGTGCTCTGTGTTCTGTGCAAGGTCCCACAACCGTGATCTCTCCCTGGGGATCCCTCCTGCCCCTGGGCAGAGTCTCCACCACCCCTTCTCTTGCTCCTGCAGGTCCTGGGTTCCTGAGCCCCCACTCCCCGTTCCCCAGTAGCCCCCTGCCCCTGTGCAACAGCTGCCAAACACACCACACACCCCAGCTCTGCTGCCCTGCAGAAGCATCAGGGGGTGCAGGTGATTTGGGGACCCATCTGCCTTTCCTCCCCACAGCTCCTGCTGCCTGCCCGCCGCTCATTGTGCTGGGGGGTCCTGCAGGCTGAGGGGGCCCACACTGCCCCCCACACACTGCTGTGCCCCCACAGGTACTGAAGGGCCATGACGACCATGTGATCACCTGCCTGCAGTTCTGCGGGAATCGCATCGTAAGCGGCTCTGATGACAACACGCTCAAAGTGTGGTCAGCTGTCACAGGGGAGGTGAGTGTGGCACTGTCAC
Organism: Monarcha castaneiventris obscurior; assembly: GCA_026261815.1. Lineage (NCBI taxonomy): Eukaryota > Metazoa > Chordata > Aves > Passeriformes > Monarchidae > Monarcha > Monarcha castaneiventris. The sequence continues at coordinate 49,703,850 of JAMPIT010000566.1, read as the reverse complement.
TGGCACCGCAGGGCTCTGGGGCAGGGACCACCTCCCTGTGCTGGGCACAGGTGAGGCCACACCCTCACTGCTGGCGTCAGTTTGGGCACTTTATGACAAGGACATGGAGTTGTGCTGCTCCTCTGTGCTGTTTCAGGGGTGGGGAGGTGTGAGAGGCTCACCTGTCCCTCGTGTCCTGTTCCCCACAGTGCGTGCAGACGCTGGTGGGCCACACGGGCGGGGTTTGGTCCTCCCAGATGAGGGACAGCGTTGTCATCAGCGGCTCCACTGACCGCACGCTCAAGGTGTGGAACGCTGACAGCGGCGAGTGCGTGCACACGCTGTACGGACACACCTCCACCGTGCGCTGCATGCACCTGCACGGCAACAGGTACGGGGCTGACGGCTGCTGGGTGAGAGGGGGGACACTGCAGGGGCTGAGGGTTGTTACCCCCGGGCTGCCCTGGCAGCTGGGCCCCAGGTGTGCCCTCGCCTGCAGGGTGGTGAGCGGCTCCCGGGATGCCACGCTGCGGCTCTGGGACATCGAGACGGGGCAGTGCCTGCACGTGCTGATGGGGCACGTGGCAGCCGTGCGCTGCGTCCAGTACGACGGCAACAAGGTGGTCAGCGGTGCCTACGACTACACGGTCAAGGTGTGGGACCCCGAGAGCGAGAGCTGCACCCACACACTGCAGGGACACACCAACCGCGTCTACTCGCTGCAGGTACGGCCTGCACGCCTCCCCTCCTGCTGCCTCGCCCCCTCCAGCTCCCCTGCCCTCCCTGCTCCCCGCAGGTACAACCCCGCAGGTGCAGCCTGCCTTCCTGCTGGCCTGCCCTGTCACTCCCCTGCCTTCCAGTCACGGGGCACAAGCTCTGCCAAAGGTCCCACGTGGGCTGTAGGGACACATGGGCTGTGGCTGTGTCACGCAGGAGGGCCCTGTGTGCTTTGCGGGGACATGTGGGCTGTGTCCATGCCCTGAAGGGATGTATCTGCCATGCAAGGACACACGGACCATGTTTGTGTCCTGTGGGGACAGTCTCTGCCCCCCTGACTCCACTTCTCACACACACATATGCTGTGGACACAAACACTCCTCTATGCCCCTTCCCTGGAGCACTTCCACAGCCCTAAAAGCCAAGAGGTGTGTGAGCCCATGTCTCAGCTGCTGAACTGGGCTCTCTGGTGGTGGTGCTGGAACTGGGGGTGCTGCATCCCAAACCAGTGGATGCCAGAGCTGTGGGCCACACCCCAAACCAGGGGACACTCCTGGCCTCGATGCTGAGTTGGACCCCTTCTTTCTGTCAGTTTGATGGGACACACATCGTGAGTGGGTCCCTGGACACATCAATCCGCGTGTGGGACGTGGAGAGTGGGAACTGCCTGCACACGCTCATGGGGCACCAGTCCCTCACCAGTGGGATGGAGCTGCGGGACAACATCCTCGTGTCCGGCAACGCCGACTCCACTGTCAAGATCTGGGACATCAAGACGGGGCAGTGCCTGCAGACACTGCAGGGTGAGAAGGGATTGCTCAGCCTTGGCAGGCAGTGGGGAATCCCCTCCCTCAGGGGCTGGGAAGGGGCAGCTCTCTCCCTTGGGGGGTGGCACAGGGGGGGCTCCCTGCCCTTAGGGCTGGGGTGGCTCCAAGCTGCCAGATGTGTCTGGATAGTGGTGGGTGTCCCTGAGGAGCCAGGGCTGGGTGGCTCTGAGCTGCCAGATGTGGCAGGACCTGTGTCACACAGGAGGTGCAGCTGGGGCCCACCGGTGTCTCCCCACAGGTCCCAGCAAGCACCAGAGTGCCGTCACCTGCCTGCAGTTCAGCTCCAAGTTCGTGGTGACCAGCTCGGACGACGGGACGGTGAAGTTGTGGGACCTGAAGACAGGGGAGTTTGTGCGAAACCTCGTGGCCCTGGAGAGTGGGGGCTCCGGGGGGGTCGTGTGGCGCATCCGTGCCTCCAACACGAAGCTGGTGTGCGCCGTGGGCAGCCGCAACGGCACGGAGGAGACCAAGCTGCTGGTGCTGGACTTTGACGTGGACCTTAAGTGACCCCGGCCAGCCCGGGGGTCCCGCGGGAGGGAGGGGTGGCCCCGGCGCAGGCGCTGGCCCCCGCGGGCAGGACAGAGGGGAGGCCGGGCCGGGCCTTATTTATATGCGCGGGAGTGCCCGGCCGGGCCTGCAGGAGCATGTTTTGTACACGGAATATATCGATTTATTTCTGTACTGGGGCTAGTGCGTGCCTGCCCCACGCCCTGAGCGCTGTCCTGGGCCCACAGCTCATCCCTCTGACCGGGGCACAGCGGGGAGAGAAGAGGCCAGGCTCTCCCAGGTGCCACAGGGCCCAGCTCTCCTCGCACACGCGTGCCCTCAGCTGGTGGGCACTGGCCGGGCAGCACCCGACACCTACCCCAGCCCCTGCCCTGCCTCAGTGCCTGCTCTGCACCAGCCATTTGCAGCGAGAACGCTCCCGGCCCCACAGTGTCCGGTGCTCACAGGGGTCCTGCAGGAAGACGTTTGTTTCACATTTGGGGGAAGCCTCTGGATTCCCAGTTGTGCCATGGGCTCCCCCCAGCACACCTTTGCCTCAGCAGGGAGCAGGGGCAGGGCTCTGGTGCCCTCCCTGCATGTCCCACTAAGCCATTCCTGTAAAGATGTTTTATTGGGACTAACATTCCACTTCCCAGAAATCCGCACGCACGAGGGCTGGGGGGGCCTTCCCCCCGTTCCTGTGCCCCCCAGCCCCCGTGCCCTGCCCAGCCCGGCCGCTGCTGGGTGCTGCCAGTCGCGTCCAGCTGCCGGGGGAAGCCGTGGCCGGGTGGTGCTACGTGCTGGCAACGGGAGCGTCTGGCGAGGGCTCCGCGGGGCCCGGGGCCGGCTCCGGGGAGGCCGGGAGTGCGGACGGTGCCGCCGCTGTCCCGTGCTCGGCCGCACGGCGCTGCAGCAGCGCCGGCACCAGCCCCACGTAGGCGCCCATCAGGCGGTGGTTGGCGCGGACCAGCCTGGCGGCACAGCTGTCCAGGCACGACTCCTGCGGGACGGATGGACCGGGTCAGGGGGCGCGGAGACACCGAGCCCCGGCCCCCCGCGCCCAGCTCACCTCGCGGCCGGTCAGCAGCCGGTAGTTGAGGTTGCAGACGCAGTGGCGGAAGCAGAGCTCGGTCATGCGGTTGTAGACCAGCAGGAAGTCCCGCAGCTGCGGGGCAGGCGGGGGTCACACCGGCTGGAGCGGGTCCGGGCCCCCCGAAGCCCACCGGGCCCACCGGGACGCGCAGGTCCCTCCCAGGCCCCGCCGGTTCTGCTGCGAACCCGGGACCTCGAGCTCCCACACCCGCAGCCCCTGGGACGCACCGGGCCCCCTCACGAAGGCCTGGCGGCCCCCCCCGCCCCCCTCCCGCGGCCCAGCCGCTCACGCTGCGGAGCTGCTGCCGGTGCTCGGCCGCCGGGTCCATCCCGGGCCGGGGCTCGGGCCCGGTCCCTCCGCGCCGGGCGGGACCAGCCGCCGAGCCCCGGGGCGTCACTTCCGGCTCAGCATTACGCCACTTCCGGGACAGCGACGCCACTTCCGGCGCGTCCGGGCCGAGGCGGAGCGGGAGCGGCGCGGGGGGGCCCGGCGGGCCCGGGGCGCAGGCGGGGCCGGGGCGGCCCGCGGAGGCTGCACGGGGTGAGCGGCCGCGGGGCCGGTGGGCTGGGGCCGGGAGAGCCCCGGCAGCGCGGCCGGGGCCGCCGCCGCCCGCTCGGGCCGGTTCCGCCAGGAGTAGCCACCGGGGGTTCCCCCGGAGCTCGGTCCCGCCTCGGGGCCCTGCCGTGCGCGGCTGCGGAGGGGCCCGTGCCGACGCCGCCCCCGCCCCGCCTCGGAGGCTGCGGGGGCTGCGGGGCCGTTCTGCGGCGGGGATGGCGCCGGGCGGTGACGGCCTCTGCCCGCGGGGTTCGACCCCGGAGCTGGGCCGGGCCGCGTCCCCGCCGGGGCGGGGGCAGGTCACAGGTAACGGGTTCTCGGGAGCCCGCCCCCGGCCCCGCCTGCCCTGGAATGTGCCCGGACCGGTCCGGGCGCAGCGGCCCCCCCGCTCCCCTGCGGCTGCGGACGTGGCTCCCGGCGCCGTCCTGCCGGGCCGGGCTGGGCGCTGCCAGCGCCGCCGGCCTAGGGCAGGGTCTGCGGGACGCGGGAATCCCCGGCCGGGTTTGTGAGAGGGGCACGGAGTGCGGCCCAGGGCCGGGGGAAGCCGGAAGCCCTGGGCATGGTGGCGTGGGGGCCACCGTGGGGTCGGGGCTGAGGCTGGGGTTGGGGTCGGCGCCTCTGGGATGTGCCACCCTACGGGTCCGTTCTGGGAGCCCCGAGAGGCGGCTGGGCTGGGCTGGGCAGCGGCTGCAGGGGGCCCTGGGCAGGGGGCAGCGGCTGCAGGGGGCCCTGGGCAAGGGGCAGAGGCTGCAGGGGGCCCTGGGTAGGGGGCAGAGGCTGCTCAGTGCCAGCGGGTGCTAGTGTGGGCCCGTCCCCCCACGCCGTGACCCTCCCGCTGTCCCCTTCCAGCAGGGCCCCGCGGGTAGGGCTGGCGACCCCGGCCTGGCCCCAGCACCGCATCTGTGTCCCTGCAGGCCCTGAGGATGTCGGACGGGATCCTGAGCAAGGCAGCCACCATGGAGATCCCCATCAGCAGCAACGGGGACACCAGCAGCCTACCCGAGGACGATGGCCTGGAGCAGGTCCGTGGGGCCGGGGACCCCAGGGGAGTGTTTGGGGCTGTACCGGGGCTGTGCTGTCTGTGCATCTCAGCCCCTTGTGCCCCTCTGCCCCCCAGGACCTGCAGCAGGTGATGGTGTCGGGGCCCAACCTGAATGAGACCAGCATCGTGTCAGGCGGCTATGGGGGCACAGCCGAGGGCATCATCCCCACCGGCACCATCAAAGGTACTGGGGCTGGGCTGGGAGGGAACAGGGGTCATCACAGAAGGGAGGGGCTCAGCTCCCCTCATTGCCCCCCACAGCCTCTGCTGTGGCCTGGCCAAGGTGTCTCCTGGGGGTCTCTGTTCCCGCTGGGCTCCTGTGCAGGGGCCACGTGTGGGGTGTGTGCTGACGGCAGAGGAGGGGCTGCTGTCCCCAGCCCCGCTCTCCCTGGGCTGGGTTGCTCCTCTATCACAGGGTGGGATCTCTGCTGGGGAATCCCCATCCCCTTGGTCAGGACATCCCAGTGGGATTCTGAGCCCCTCCTGTGGTGGAGGATCCCAGCTCTGTCCCGGTCCATATGCAGCAGGAGCTCTGGGGTGTGCTGGGGATGCAGGGGCAGGCAGGGGGCCTCAAGCCCACTCCCTACTGAGTTCTTCTCGCTGTCCCAGTCAGACCAGGCCACAGCAGGGCCAGCTGGCTCTGCAGCCTGGGAGACCTGGCACCGCTGTCCTTGTTCATGCAGATCTCTCCCTGGGGGTCCCCCCGGGGCAGTCCCTGTGCCCACAGGGTTTGAGGAGGCTCTGTGTGGGAAGAGGGGGCTAACACGTGTGTGTGTGTGCTTCCCCTGAGCGCCGCCGCTGCTGGCCCCGTGTCCCCACACCCCCGTGACTCCAGGGATTCCTGCGTGCGGGCCGGAGGTGGGGGGCGTTCCGTGGGGCGGGGGGTCCGTCTGTGGGGCTCCAGCCGTGTCTCTGGGTTCCAACGCTCACCTGCTGCCGTCGCTCTCCCGCTGCCGCCCGTCCGCGCACTCGTCCCTGCCCCCTGCCCCCCGTCCCCTCTGCCCTGGCCACCCCACTGTCCCATGCCCTGTGCCCCCTATCCTGTCCTGCCCCGCCCCGCTCGGCCCCCGCAGCCCCCCCGTTTCCAGGCTCTCTTGTCCACCCTCACCCACCCCGAGGACCGTCGGTGCCCCCCAGCGCGCCTGCTGCCCGTAGGATGGCCCGCCCGGCCGCTGCTCCCGCAGGTACTGCGCCCCTCGCTCCACCTCAGGGCGTCCCGTGGGTCTGGGGGCCCCGGGCCTCCCTAGGGACGTCGGCAAGAGCCCCCATGGCAGCTGTGTCATGGCCAGAGCCCAGTCCTGGTGCTGATCCTCGGGCTGGGACAGAGGACAGCACTGATGGGCCCAGGGGGCTCAGAGGTGGGTCCTGGCCAGGGCAGCCCACCCTGCCCCTGGAGCCCACCTGAGGGTCCCCCAGTACTGCTGGGCGCTGTTCCCCCTGTATCTGGCCTGGTGAGGGTGGTCACCAGGATGGGGCAGGGCCTGGGCCCTGCTGTGCAAGCAGACATGGCTGGGCTGGGGTCTGTGCCCCTGGGTGAGACCCTCAGGGCAGGAGCAGGGTCCCCACCACGATGCCTGTGAGCCCAGTGCTGGGCATGTGCCTGGAGCTGGGGATGCTGCTGTGGGAACAACGGCTCTGGAGGCTGGGGCTGCCCAGTCCCCCGTGGCTGCTGCCCTCCTGGAGCTGGTGCCAGGTCCTGTCCCCATCCCTGTCCCTGTGCCAGGCCCTGGGCTGCACCCACCGCCCCCCGGACCCCCCCCTGGCGGAGAGGAGGTTGTGCGTGGCATTGCCGTCGAGAAGTTTGACATCGTCAAGAAGTGGGGAATCAACACCTACAAGGTGAGGGGACCCCAGGGTGGGGGGACAGCAGTGGGCTTTCCTGACCCCATCCCACAAGCAGCTGCTCTTGGAGCGGCTCGGGGGCTCACACATGGCTTGGGGGGCCCCCGTTTCCCCCTCCTGCAGTGCACCAAGCAGCTGCTCTCGGAGCGGTTCGGACGGGGCTCCCGCACGGTGGACCTGGAGCTGGAGACTCAGATTGAGCTGCTGCGTGAAACCAAGCGCAAGTACGAGAGCGTCCTGCATCTGGCACGGGCACTCACGGCCCACCTCTACAGCCTCGTGCAGACCCAGCATGCCCTGGGGGACGCCTTTGCCGACCTCAGCCAGAAATCCCCTGAGCTCCAGGTGTGCCAGGGCTAGGGGGACACCGGAGTGAGGGCAGGGACACCGGGCACCAGGGCTGGGGCGGATGGGGTGTGCCAGGACTTGGGGGGGACACCTGGACACTCGGGCTGGGGGCGGGCAGGGGCACCTGGGGCCTGATGCTGGGGCTTGTGGGGCACCAGGACTTGGGGAGTCACATGTGGACACCGGGGCAGGAGCAGGATCTGCACAGGAGTGGACGCGCGTGCTGGTGCTGGGCTTGGCAGTTCTGGGTCATGGTTGGGCTCAGTGGTCTCATGGGGCTTTTCCCCCAGCAGCCTTGATGGAGGGGAGTGGGGCTGTGATCCACAGCCCCTCACCTGTGCCCCCATCCCTGTGTCCCCAGGAGGAGTTTGGGTACAACGCGGAGACGCAGAAGCTGCTGTGCAAGAACGGGGAGACGCTGCTGGGTGCTGTCAACTTCTTTGTGTCCAGCATCAACACGCTGGTCAACAAGACCATGGAGGACACGCTTATGACAGTCAAGCAGTATGAGACAGCAAGGTGGGACAGGGAGCTCGGGGGGCTCAGGGTGCTGGGGCGCTCTGGAGGCAGGGCACCGATGCCGGGGATCCTTTGCAGGTTGGAGTACGACGCGTACCGCACGGACCTGGAGGAGCTGAGCATGGGCCCCCGCGATGCCGGCGCTGTGAGCCGCCTGGACGCAGCCCAGAGCCAGTTCCAGAGCCACAAGGACAAGTACGAGAAGCTGCGGGCAGACGTGGCCATCAAGCTCAAATTCTTGGAGGAGAACAAGGTGGGTGCAGGGATGGGAGGTGTGGGGTGGGGATGGGGGGCACAGGAATGGGGGATGCAGGACAGAGGTAGGGGGTGCAGAGATGAGGATACATGAGGAGTACATGAGGAGGGGGGGTTTGGGATGGGGTTGGGGGTGTGGGATGGGAATGGGAAGTGCAGGGATAGGAGGCACAGGGATGGGGTTCCTGCAGGGGTTTGACAGCCGTGTTGGATCTGTCACTCAAAGACACCAGTCAAGGGTGGAATGGGCAGTGGGGGGGGAGCGGTGGCACTCGGGGGGTCTCAGGGGGCTTTCCAACCCCTTTTCTGTGCTGCTGGGGTGGGGTCAGGCCCCCCCCAATTGTGATCCCCTTTTCCCCCCAGATCAAGGTGATGCACAAGCAACTGCTGCTGTTCCACAACGCCATCTCTGCGTACTTTGCCGGGAACCAGCAGCAGCTTGAGCAGACCCTCAAGCAGTTCAACATCAAGCTCAAGACCCCTGGCGCCGAGAAGCCTTCCTGGCTGGAGGAGCAGTGAGCCCCCCGTGCCCCCCCGAATGGAGGAGCCCCACCACGGGGCACACATGGACCTCAGTTGTGGCCGGGGGCTTGTGGGGGCCACAGCCCAGGCCTGGTTTTGGATGGGAGGGCCACCAGGTGTGGGGAGCTGCCAGTGGGCTGGGGGCTGGGCCCCCCCATCCCACAGCCCCTCCTCATCCCACAGCCCCTCCTCAGGGCAGGGTGCAGCAGCTCCTCAGCACAGACCCCACACAGCAGACAGCTGGAGCCCCCCCTGCCCCTGGCACTCCTAAGGGGCTGGGGACACCCCCCTCGCTGGGCTGCTCCCCCCGGACACCCCACTCACCCTGGGGTGAGCCAGGACCCTCCACTGTCCCCCCTCTGCCTCCCCGGGGCAGGATGAGGGTGAACCCCTCCCAGGCCCCCTGCCTGCTTTTCCCCAGGGAGACCCCTGCCCCATGGCACTGTGGAGCTGGGTGGGGGCAGCACCGGAACAGCCACGTCCCCCCTGTGTCAGGGGGAGCTGTGGGGCCTCCCCCCTGCACTTGGCACCCAGGGGAGCTCCTGCTCTGCCCTCCAGTGCCAGGGACAGCCTGGCTCCCCCCAGGCCATTCACAGCTGTTTCCAGGGTAGCCGCTCTTGCACTCCTGGTTCATGGGGGGCTGCACCCCCCAAAGAGCCCCCTGCTTCCCTGGGGCTGTGGCAGCCTGGGCTGGGCTGGTGAGGGTCCCTGTGCCTTGCTGCTAGTGGCAGGGGGGAGCTGCTGGCCAGGCACAGGTCCCCTGGAACCCTGGGTGAGAACAGGGGGGCTCCAAGCAGGGACCAAACGTCAGTGGAGGCACAGGGGGGTGCCCGTGTGTCCATGCATGTCCGTGTGTGGGTACATGTGTGTCCTGGCACTGGGGCACACGTGCTGCACACGGGGGGCTGGGGTCCCGGCCAGGGTTCACCCCCACCCCACGAGGGGCCCCCCGCCCACCCCCGCACTTGGGCACTTTCTCCTGAGACAAAACTGTTGTTTTTTCTTGCTCATTAATTTAACCCATAATTTAATGTCGGGATCCGACTTCGCCCTGCCCCTCCCTGGTGACGGTCTGACCCCCCCCCCAACCCCCTGACTTCTGTAAAACCCCAAATAAATGGTACGGATCAGTGTGTGTGGGGCTACGGCCGGGACAAGGAGGGGCTGCACCCTGCAGGCTGGGGCTGCCAGGGCAGGTGGGAGACAGGGGCATGTCCAAAACGGTGAGCGCTCCGTGATGGAGCCCTAGGGCAGGGGGCGCTAGCTGCTGCTTGTGGGGGCCCCAGGCTTGGAAGGGAAACGAGCTGGAGCACGGGAGAGATGGCTCTGGGGGGCGACCGAGGGGCTTGGGGGCCCCTGCTCCATTGTGTCTGGTGAGGGGGGCTGCCCCTTGCTCCAACCCCATGGCACCAGCATGAGCCAGGACCAGGCAGGAGTAAATGGGGACGGGATGGGGGCCCTGTAGGAGGAAGAGGAAGCTGGGTGGGATCAGCCCGGAGTTCCCAGCACCATCGGCGCCATCCTGCTGCTGGCACTGAGGGCTCGGGGGTTCCACAGGACAGATTCCCCTTCCCCAGGCCAGGCATTGGGGCCGGTGCCATCCTCCATTGCCCTTTAACCTATTACCACTCTAGCTGCTGTTCCCCTTGGACACCCCCCAGGACACTGACTGGCCCCTGGGACACTCCCTTCAGAAAACCCCAGGAGATTCCCAACCCCCTGAACATTCTTCCAGGACACCTTCTCTCCCTGCCCCGACCCCCTGGAACACTGAAACCCTCCCATGGAGTCCTGCCACTCCCCAGACGTGGATGTGGGTGATCCCTGGCCAACCTGGAGTCGGGTGGGTTGTCACCCTGTTCCCAGGCAGGGAGTCCCCAGCAGCTACTCTGTCCCCCCAGGCCCATCCACCAGGTCGTGTGGGATACTGGGGAAGGGCCAGGGGTTTCTGTGGGGCTGAGGAGGCACTGGAGGTGAGGGTGGAGGGCTGGGAAGGTCCTTGGTGGAGGGGAGCCCATTTGATCCTCCTGTGCCACAGATGTCCCAGCACTGGATCCCTGCTGTGCTGTGGGCACCCTGGAACAGGCTGAGCCTCAGCGCTTTCTGCTGCTTCTGGTGGTGCCTGGCTGGGAGCGGAAGGTCCTGGGGGTGGGTGCTGTGTTCCAGGGCAGGTCACGCCCCTATCACCCTCGTGGCTGTCCTTGCTCCAGGGGACTGTGCTGGCTGCACCGCCAGGTCTGGCCTGGCTGCCGAACCTTCCAAACACTAGGGCCAAGGTGGAGGGTCAGGGGACCGTGCCGGGGCCCCCCACGTGGATGGGGACAGATTTATTGGGGGGCTGGTTCATGCTCTGGGTCCATCCTGGAGCTGCTTCTCTCCTATGGGTCTCCAAAGGGCTGGGGGACCATGTGCTCCGCTGGGCCAGGTCAGGACCTCCCTGTCCCTATGGCCATCATTCTCCCCATGGGCCACTCCTGCAGTGACCTGGCTGGGGATGGGGGCAGCCCCTCTGCACCCCTGGAGCTCCAGCTCTGCCAGCATCCCCTGTCCATGAGGGACCGCTCGTTGCCCCGCCTCACCCAAAGGAGCCAGCCAGGAGCCTGCTGGAATTCCCCGGGAAGCTGCAGCGTGGTGCCATGGTGAGGGGCTCCCCATGTCCTGGATGGGGCAGAGGGGTACCAGCTGAGGGGGTAATGGTGATGGGGGTGTCCCACGTGGAGGAGGAGCTGTGGCAGCTGGGAGGAAGTGTGGGCTCCCTACAAACGGAGGGGCTGGGACGGGCCTGCTGGGCTCTGGTTTTACTCCTATCCCCCCCTTTATAAGCCCCTTTGTACCTCGCCTGTACCTTCTTTATACCACCCCTCTATAACTCCTATTTTACCCCTCTTTTTACCTGTGCATTCCCCCCGCCCCCCTTTATATCCACCTGTCCGCCTTGACCTTCTCTTGATTCCCTCTTATTCCTCCTTTTATATTCCTCCTCCTCTCCAATTTATACCACCTGTCACCCGACACTTGGGAACCCCTCACCCCCCCATGCCCCCACCCGCCAGTGTATGCCCACATTCCCCAGTCCTGTTCCCCCTCCAATTTGGGGTCAACCCCCCCAAATTCGGAGTCGGGATGTGGTTGCCGTGGCAACAGCCGGGTACCCCTGGATGCGCGGAGCCCCCCCCAACTGCAGAGCCACAGCCCAGGCGAGACCACTGCTGCTGGGGGGGGGCTCAGGGGTCACTTCACCCTCTTTCCCACGGGACCCTCCCCGCCAACCCCCCACTCGGGGGCGGCAACGGATCCTGGAGCGAGGCCTTGCCACCCCCGCGTGGGGAGTCCTCGGGGGCGGGTTCCGCGAAAGAGGGAAGCGCTGACATGTTTTGACTCCCCCTGCGGAGCGCGGTTGGTGCGGCCCGGCCCGGCCGCCTCCCTGTCGCATCCCGGGCCGGGGCCGAGGATGCGCCGTGGGGTCCCGCGGCGCGGGCTGGAGCGCGGAGGGGGCTGCGGGGGGGGTGAGTGGGGCCGGGGTCCTGCGGGGGCCGGGCCGGGGGCTGAGCGGGGCGGCCGCCTGTGGGGCCTGGGGTGCGCGAAGGGGCTGCGGGGCGGCATTACCGGGGGGAGAGACCCCCGGGGGAGCCGCGGGGCGCGGGACCCCCCAGGCCCCCGCCATGTCCCGGTGCCGCGGGGGGGGCGGTGCCGCACAATGGCGGCCGGGGCGGGGCCGGGGCCTGGAGCGCGGAGCCGCCGCAGCGCCGGGAGCGGGGCCGGGGTGAGGGGACGGGGCGGGGGACGGAGGGTGGCGGGGCACGGGGGGCTGTGGGGAGCGGGGAGCGAGGGACAGGGTGCGGTGTGGGGTCTGTGGGGCACAGGGGACGAGGGACAGGGGGCGATGCGTGTCCCATGGGACCGGGGGTTGGGTGAGCGCTGGGGGGCTCAGGAGGGGGGTGGTGGGGCTGGGGTGTGCCCCATGGCGCAGGAGGGTGCGTCCTGTGGGTGCCCTGTGGGGTAGACGATTGGTTACCGTGGATGTGGGGCGGGTGCCATGGGGCACAGGGAGAGGGGGCTGTGGGATGAGTGGGTGCCGAGGGGCCGGGGGTAGGTGGGGCTGTGGGGCGGTGCCGTGGGGCACGGTGGTGCGTGGGGCTGAGGGGGTACGTGTGGGGCTGGCTTTGGCTGCCCGGGGGTCATGGGCATGGTGGGGGAGTCCCCGTGTGTGCCCCACAAGGTGTCTGTGGGGCCGGGGGCTGTGGGATGCCTTGGGGTGGGTGCTGTGGGTGCCATGGGTCAGGGCTGTGGGCACCCCGGGGTGCTGCTCCCACCTGCCACAGGGTGAGTGTCCATTACGGCCCTCTGTGAAGCTGTGGGGTGGGCGGGGGGCTGTGGGGCGCTGTGGGTTGAGTGGTGGGTCGCAGGGTCACGCAGTGCCTCCTACGCATTTAAATTCCCCCCATCGCTAGGCTGAGGGTCTGCCATGGCCCAGCACGAGCCTGCGGGCTGGGTGGGGGTTGTGTGGTGCTGTGGGTTGGGGCTGGGGGTGGCTGTGGGGTGCCGTGGAGCCCCATGGGGCGCTGTGGGGTGCCCGCCCCTCACTGTGGTGTGCCTCCCAGGCTGAGGAGCCACCATGGCCCGCCGTGAGCCCGCCAGCCCGGTGGTGCGGCAGATTGACCAACAGTTCCTGGTCTGCAGCATCTGCCTCGACCGCTACTGCAACCCCAAGGTGCTGCCCTGCCTGCACACCTTCTGCGAGAGGTGGGACCTCCCGAACCCACCCTGAGCCCCCCTGCATCCTCCCAAACCTCATCCCTGCCTGCATGCTTTCTCTGCGGGGTGGGACCCCTGAACCCCTCCTGAGTCCCCCCTGCCCCCCCTGAACGCCATGCCTGCCTGCACACCTTCTGTGAGAGGTGGGACCCCTCATTACGCTCCCTTCTTCCACCCCACTGCACCCCCGCTATACCCTCTGTGCCCTGGCACCCACTCTCCATCCCCACCTTGTCTCTGAGCACCCCTAAATCCCTCCTGTGCCCTCTGCACCCCACCAGCATCCATCCCCAGCGCATCCCCACTGTGTCCTGGCTGCAGCCCCACCTCTGCAACCCTCCCAGTGCACCCTCCATGTCCTGACTGCACCCCTGCGCCCCCCAGCCCCCTCTGCCTCCTCCAGCATCCATCCCCTCTGCCCCACAGTGCACCTAGCCCCCCTCTGCCCTGCTGCACCCTACCTGAGCCTGTGCCCCCCCATTGAGTCCCCCCTACTGGTTGCACCCCCAATGTGCCCCACTGCACCCCTCCTGCACCCCCTAAACCTGCAGTGTCAGCTGAGCCCCCCCTGGTCCCCCGAGCCCCCTCAGCTGGTGGTGACCCAGGGCCCCCCTGCACTCCCTGCCCTCCCCAGGGAGAGATGGGGTCGAGCCTCCCTGTGCCCCCAGAGGTGGGGGCTGGGACCCCACTGCCCCCCACACCCCACTTCTCTGCAAGGGCTGCACAGCCCCTGAGCCCCCTGAGTGTGGGTGCTGGGGGCGCTTTGGCTGGGGTCCCCGAGTGGGGGGAGTCTTGTTGCTGATGACCCCCTCTTTCTGTGCTCCCAGAGCCCTCCAGCCCTACTCCAGCCCCCCACACCCTCCATCCATCCATCCATCCATCCATCCATCCATCCATCCATCCATCCATCCATCCATCCATCCATCCATCCATCCATCCATCCATCCATCCATCCATCCATCCATCCATCTCCCCAGGGGCACTGGCATTGCTGCCCTGTGTCCATCCTGTCCATCTGTCTGACTGCCTGCTCCTCTGCCACTCCCCCACCTGGTGTGACACCATGTAGCCCCCCGTCTGTCTGTCCATCTGTGTCTCCCATCCTAGTGTGACACTGCGCAGCCCCCCTGTCTGTCTGTCCGTCTGTCCCCCTCTGGCACCCCGGTGTGACACTGTGCAGCCCTGCCATCTTGTCCATCTGTCCCCTTGTTTGTCTGTCCCTCCTGCCCTGTTCCCACACCCCAGTGTTCCACCACACAGCCCCCATGTCTCTGTCTGTCCGTCGCTCCCCCTGCACTCTGCCTGCACCCCAACCCTCCTGTCTGTCTCGCTGCCCCTCTCTCCCTGTGTTCCTCTCCGCCCTGTCTGTCTGTCCTGCTGCCCCGTCCCTCTGTCACTTTATGCAGCCCCCCTGTCCATCCATCTGTCCCCCTGCCGCTGCCTGTCCTCAGGCCTATCTGTGTGCCCCTGTCCTGCACCCTGACCCTCGTGTTCATCTGTCCATCCCACTCTCTACCTGCCCCCAGCCCTAGGTGGCCAGTTCCCCCTTCTGTCCCCCCATCGACCTGCCTGTCCATTCCCTTGTCCCCCCGTCCATCCATCTGTCCCTTCACCCCCCTGTTCTGCCCCCACCCCATCCCACATCCCCCATCCCGAGCGGGTCCTATCCCCCTATTGTCCCTATATCTGTCCCCATGTAGCCCCTGTGCCTCCACAGCCCCCATTCCTGCCCCTGGCCCCTTCGTGTCCTGGCCCAGAGTCTGTCCCTGCCATGCCTCGTGTGACCCCTGACCCCAGTGACCCCCGTGACCCCTGTGACCCCAGGTGTCTGCAGAACTACATTCCGGCCCAGAGCCTGTCCCTGTCGTGCCCCGTGTGCCGCCAGACCTCGATCCTGCCCGAGCGGGGGGTCCCAGCGCTGCCCAACAACTTCTTCATCACCAACCTGATGGAGGTGCTGCAGCGGGACCCCGACCCCCGCGGGGCCCCTCCTGCACCCCTGCCCCCCCTGGGCGCCGCCACCGGGCAGCCCCTCTGCTGCCCGAACCACGAGGGAAAGGTGGGGCTGGGGGCTGGGGAGGGGCTGGGGGGCTGCAGTGGCTGGAGGGGCTCAGGGTGTTTGGGGGTCGCTGCAGGGACCTGTGGGGCTGCAGGTGTCTGGGAGGGCTGGGGAAGTGCTGAGGGCTGATGGGGCTCGGGGGGACTGGGGACCTGCGGGAGCTGGAAGGGCTTCAGTGGGGCTGGGATCTGGGAAGGGCTAAGGAGGTCTGTGAGGATCCAGAAAGCCTGTGAGGGTCAAGGGGGTTGGGGGAGCTTCAGGCCTTGGAGAAAGGGTCCAGAGGGGGTCTGGGGAGGCTGCAGGGGCCCAGGGAGTCTGGGAGAGGCTGTGTGGGCTCAGGAAGTGGTTTGGGGTGGGCTGCAGGGTCCTCTGGGCTGGGGTGAGGGGCAGCCGGTGAGCACAGGTGTGGCAGGTGATGGAGTTCTACTGCGAGCCCTGCGAGACAGCCATGTGCCGGGAGTGCACGGAGGGGGAGCGGCGGGAGCACCGGGACCACCGCACCGTGCCGCTGCGCGACGTGCTGGAGCAGCACAAGGCAGCCCTGCAGCACCAGCTTGACGCTGTGCGTGCCAGGTATGGGGGTCACGGGGTTCCTGGGGTCCCCATGACCCCATTCCCACAGGCTGCAGCGCCAGCTTGATGCCACCCACATGGTATGGGGGGAGAGGTGGCTGAGGGCATCATGGGTACTGTGGGGTTTGAGGGTTCAGGGAGCCCCCATGCCCTCCTTCTGCAAGATACCGCAGCTGGATGAGGGCACTGTGGGGGGCTTCAGGGTTCAGGTGGGGCTGATGGGGGTTTGGGAGTTCAGGGGGTCCCTGTGTCTCCCCAGGCTCCCGCAGCTGGCGGCCGCTGTGGGGCTGGTGGCCGAGATCAGCCGGCAGCTGGGGCAACGCCGGGCCGAGGCTGAGGCAGAGATCGGGAGCAGCTTTGAGGAGCTGGAGGCGGCGCTGCGGCAGCGGCGGGAGGTGCTGCTGCGCGACCTGGAGGCCACCTGTGCTGCCAAGCAGCAGGTAACACACCTGTGCCCCTGTGCCCCTCACCAGCCCTTCCTGCGAGGGTGTGTGGGTGCCCCAGCTGAAGCCCAGTGCCAGTGGCCCCCCGGTACAACACTTGGGGTCCCAGTGCAGCACCAGGTTGGGGTGCAGGTTAGAGGTTAGAGGTGCTGGGTGGGGTCGCAGAGCGGCACCACAGAGACCATGCCATCCCCACAGGTGCTGGAGGTGCTGCGGCAGGGCCAGGATGTGGTTCAAGTGTGGGTGCTGGCACTGGGGTCCCAGCCGGTGCCACAGGTGATGTTCTGGTCCCGCAGGTGCTGGAGGCGCAGCTGGAGGTGCTGCGGCAGGGCCAGGAGAGCATCCTGAGCAGCTGCGCGTTCACAGAGCAGGCCCTGCACCACGGCTCGGCCACGGAGGTGCTGTTGGTGCAAAAGCAGATGGGCGAGCGGCTGCGGGAGCTGGCGGCACGACCCTTCCCCGAGCACCCGCACGAGAACGCGCAGCTCGAGTTCCACGCCGAGCCCGAGGGGCTGCGCCGCTCCATCCAGAACCTGGGCGCGCTGCTGACCACCAGCGCCACGGCGCACACCACGGTGGCCACGGGCGAGGGGCTGCGCCAGGCTGTGGTGGGGCAGCCCTGCTCCCTCAGCGTCACCACCAAGGACAAGGACGGGGCGCTGGTGCGCAGCGGCGGCGCCCGCCTGCGCTTCGCCGTGACGGGCCCCGACGGCGCCGCGGCCGAGGCCGAGGTGCAGGACAACCGCAACGGCACCTACGAGCTGGTGTACACGCCGCGCGCCGAGGGTGACTTTGTGCTGTCCATCCTGCTGTACGGGCAGCCCGTGCGCGGCTCCCCCTTCCGCGCGCGCGCCCTGCACCCCAGCGACGTGCCCCCGTCCCCCGAGGAGGCCAAGCGCCGCGTCAAGTCCCCGGGAGGGGGGCACGTGCGGCAGAAGGCCCTGCGCCGCCCCGCCAGCATGTACGGCAGCGCCAAGCGCAAGGAGAACCCCATCGAGGACGAGCTCATCTTTCGCGTCGGTGAGCGGGGGCGTGGGGGTCCCGGGGCAGCGCCTTGGGATGATGGGGGGCTCGTTAGGGCTCCCCACAGCCGTAGGGCTGGGGTCTCCCTGGGGCTCCCCATGGCTTCCTGGGGTGGTGGTGGGGTCCCCGGGGTGGTGGAGGGCCCCGGGGGGGCAGGGGTTTACTGGGGTGGTGAGTGGTCTCCTGGGACCCCCTGTGCCCCCCTGACCGGTGCCTGCAGGCAGCCGTGGCCGGGAGAAGGGCGAGTTCACCAACCTGCAGGGGATCTCCACATCCAGCGCCGGCCGCATCGTCGTGGCCGACAGCAACAACCAGTGCGTGCAGGTATGGACACCCTTGGGACCTCCAAAACCCCCTAGGATCCCCACTGACTCTTGTTGATCCCCCACTGACCCTGACAGCACCAACCAGTGCATGCAGGTATGGACCCCTGGGACCCCCACTGACCCCCACGGGTAACCCTGGATCCCCATGACCTCATCAGCACTAACCAATGTGTGCAAGTATGGTCCCCTCCTTGGATCCCTGAAGTCTCCCAGGACCCCCACTGACTCCCCCTGCTCCTGGTCCCCGCAGTTGTTCCGCAGTGAGGGGCAGTTCTGGCTGCATTCCAAGGTGTGGGGGTGTTGCCCCTGATTCCCCTGACCCTGCTGCCCTCCCAGGTGTTCAGTAATGAGGGGCAGTTCCGGCTGCGTTTCGGGGTGCGGGGGCGCTCCCCAGGGCAGCTCCAGCGCCCCACAGGCGTCTCCGTGGACACCAACGGGGACATCATCGTGGCCGACTACGACAACCGCTGGGTCAGCGTGTTCTCACCTGAGGGCAAGTTCAAGGTGAGGGAAAGAGGGATGCAGGGGGCTGAGGGGGAGCTGTGGGGTGGGGGGTGCACGGCACCTCCCACCCTGACCCTCTGTTCCCCTCAGACGAAGCTGGGCGCGGGGCGGCTGATGGGCCCCAAGGGCGTCGCCGTGGACCGCAATGGCCACATCATCGTGGTGGACAACAAGGCTTGCTGCGTCTTCATCTTCCAGCCCAACGGGAAGCTGGTGGCGCGTTTCGGCTCCCGTGGCACGGCTGAGCGCCAGTTCGCAGGTATCCCTGGGCCCCTAGGGACTGGGGCATGCAGGACTGTGTGCCCCACATCTCTGGGGCAGCTGGTGGCACTGGGAGCCCTAAGAATGGCCTGAGGCTGGGGGACAGGTCCAGGCTCCAGTTCTAGATTGGCTTTGTGGATCCAGTTCTGAGCTGTGGGTTCAGGTTCTGGGCTCAGGACTTGTTCTGAGATCACATCTTAGTTTTGGGGCTGGACAGGGGGCCAGGTTCCGGGTCCAGCATCAGGTTCAGGGCTCTGGCCTGGTGATCCATTTCCAGGTTCTGTCTCTGAGTTCTGCTTTGGGACTGAGATTCCAGGCTCTGGGTTCAGGGTTTGGTTCTGGTTCCCAGACTGGGATGTGATTCAGGTTCTGGGCTCAGTTCTGGGTTTGAGTCTGGGTTCTGACCTCAGTGTCCTAGGCTGGGGCACTGGGTTTGGTTCTGGATCTGGGTTCTGGATTCAGTTCTGGGCCTGGGCTCTGGGCTCAGATTCTGGCAGTGGCTCCATCCTGGGAGCTCTGAATTCTGGGCTCTGTCCATGCTTCAGGGCTCTGGGTCCATCCTGGTCCTGCCATGGGGCCAGAGCTGAACCCCTCTGTTCCCCTCAGGGCTGAGCCCCCCACAGTCTTGAGGATGAGTTCCCTGTGTCCCATTTGGGCTGAGCCCCCTTTGTCTCCCCAGGACCCCATTTTGTGGCTGTCAACAACAAGAATGAGATCGTGGTGACCGACTTCCACAACCACTCTGTGAAGGTGAGCACAGCCACAGGTAGGTGGTGTGGGGGCTGGGGGGCTGCAGTGACCCCCCACGACTCCCACGTGTTGTCCCCCCTGTGCCCACCAGGTGTACAACGCAGAGGGCGAGTTCCTGTTCAAGTTCGGATCACACGGGGAGGGCAACGGGCAGTTCAACGCCCCCACAGGGGTGGCTGTGGACGGCAATGGCAACATCATCGTGGCCGACTGGGGCAACAGCCGCATCCAGGTACCGCATCTGTACCTGTACCTACACACACACCTGTGCCTGCACCTGTATCTGCTCCTGCACCTGTACACACCCCTGTACCTGTACCTGCACACACCCATACCTGTACCTGTACAGACACAGCCATACCTGCACACACAGATACCTACACAGACACCTGCACCTGTACCTGCACCTGCACATACCTGTACCTGTACCAGTAGAGACACACCCATACCTGCACAGACACACCTGTACCTGCACACACCTGTACCTGCACAGACACCTGCACCTGTACCTGCAGCTGCACAGACACCTGCACAGACACACCCATACCTGCACACTTGTACCTGCACACACCTGCACCTGCACAGACACCTGCACAGACACACCCATCCCTGCACGCACACCTGTACCTGCATGTGCACACACACCTGTACCCACACCTGTAGCTGCACACATACCCCCACTGCAGCCCCAGGGGCCCCTCCCCATCCCATCCCTGACTCCCCTAACCCACAGGAGCTACTGCGAGAGGCTATGGGGCACCTGGAGGGAACCAGGAAGCAACTGGGTTTGAGTGGGAGCAACTGAAAAGGATCTTGGGTCAATTGGGAAGAGTCTGTGCAGGGTCTACAGTCAACTGGGAGGGGTCTAGGGTCAACTGGGAGCAACTGAGAAGGGTCTCAGGTCAACTGGGAAGGGTCTGTGGGGGGTCTAGGGTCAACTGGAAGAAACTGGGAAGAGTTTTGCACTAACTGAAAGCAACTGGGATGGGCTGGGAAGGGGTCTGGGGTCACCTGTGAGCAACTGAGAAGGGTCTTGGGTTAACTGGAATAGACCTAGGGGGGATCTTGACCCCCACATCCCCCCACAGGGAGTGCGTCCTGTGGGTCCGGGGGCTATCAGGGCCGGGGGTCCCTGGGCCGTGGGGCCATTGGGGACAGCCATGTGCACGTCCTGCAGGTGTTTGACAGCGCGGGCTCGTTCCTGTCCTACATCAACACGGCGGCTGACCCTCTGTACGGGCCACAGGGGCTGGCGCTCACCTCCGACGGCCACGTTGTCGTGGCCGACTCGGGCAACCACTGCTTCAAGGCCTATCGCTACCTGCAGTGACAGGCAGGACACTGGGCACGGCTGCGGGCGGGATGGAGCCTGCAGCTGCGGCGGGGCGCGTGGAGTGACGGCCGCCCCATGGCCTCGCTTGCCCCCCAAGCGCCGTCCTGGCTTCACGTGCACTTTATCCCAGGGGGCAGCCGGGCCTGGGGGGCAAGGGTGGGTCCCGTGGGGTGGGGGCTGCCTGGGGGTCATGGTCTGACCCCTCCTCCTGCCCCACGGCAGGGCCAGCGTCCCACTGCCCCAGCTGACAGGGTGCCCAGGGTGTGGGGGGTGTGAGGGGCAGGGGAAGCTGCTGGCAGGGCTTGGGGGGGCTGTGGGGTGGCCAGTCCCAGAGCCCCGTGCCCCACGAGGGCTGCCCCCCACCTCCCCAGCCCCCCTCCCCAGCTGTGGGGTGACTGTGCGTGCCTGCTGCCCCATGGCACTGCTGCCCCACTGCACTGCTGCTCCACAGCTCGGGGGGCTCCGGGGGTTGTGGGGCTGCTGCCGCACGCTGACAAACTGTATGTACAAAATAAAGTATTCTGGAAGTACCCTGGCCCCGTGCTGCCCCGTGGCCCTGCCTGTCCTTCACACGCCCTGCCCTACAGCCCTCCATGTGCTGTGGGCCCTCTGGCTGTGCTGGACACCCCCGGACAGTGCCAGGCCAGGCAGGGACAGGAACGGTGCCTGGAGCTCAGTGGCACCGTGGGCGCCTGCCCGGCCTGGGCGTTCTGCCAACACTGACCCATCTGCAGGGACAGCCACAGGCTGGGAGTGGGGACTGGGCTGGACTGGGCTGGACTGGGAGTGGGGACAGGGTTAGACTGATCTGTATTGCGTCAGACTAGTTTGAGCTGGCAGACTGGGTAGGACTGGTCTGTACTGGGAGATGGGTCATACCCATCCATACTGGGTCGGACTGGTCCATCCTGGGTCAGACTGGTCTGTACTGGGAGCGGGGACTGGGTCAGACCAGTCTGTCCTAGGAGTAGGAACTGGTCCCTACTGGTCCGTGTACCCAGGAGACAGCGGTCAGTGACCTGCTGAGCTGCTCAGACCCCACAGCTCCTGGGGGCCAATGGATCCCTGGGGATACCGCAGGGGCTGTGGTGGGGTCACAGAGCTGCTCCAACTGGTCCTCACCAGCTCTGGCCATCCGTGGGGGATCCTGGATGGCAGCAGAGCTCACCCAGACCCTACCCATCCTCCCCCACCAGCCCCAGTCCCCTGGGCATTCCCAGGCCCCCGAGGTACCCAGTGACCCTATCCCCAGCCAGGGCAGGAGGGAGGATCCAGGGCAGTCCACGCCTGTTCTGTTCCTGATGCTGGGAAGGCCCTAGAACAGATCACCCGTGGGTCCCACAGCATGGGCAGGATAAGCAGGGGCTCAGATCCTGCTGGGGGTTGGGAAAGGCAGGTCCTGCCTCACCCCGCTGGTCTCCTGCTGGGACAGGGTGACCCTGCTGGGTGCGGGACGGTGTGGGGACAGGTGTGGGTGCACCTGCCCGAAGCTCAGCAAAGCCTTTGGCACCATCTCCATCTCCCTGGCATCTCATGGAGCACCTGCAGCCTGGCTGGGACAGAAGCTCCATGTTGGGAACACCCAGCTGAGGGCCAGGCCAGGGAGGGGTGGGAATGGGGCCGCATCTGGGTGGGGCCAGGCACTGCTGGGGCTCCCCAGGGCTCAGGGCTGGGACTGGTCCTTTTCAACCTAATTACCAGCGATCTGGATGGAGCAATCGAGTGCATCCTCAGTGAGGTCATGGACAACACACAGCCGGGATGTGGATCTGCTGAGGGCAGGAAGGCTGTGTGGAGGGATCTGGACACGCTGGACTAATGGGCCAAGGCCAACAGTGTGAAGGTCAACAAGGGCAAGTGCTGAGTGTTCCACTTGGGCCACCAAAACCCCCTGGGAGTGCTGATGACAGTGGCTGGACACGAGCCCAGGTGTGTCCAGGTGGGCAAGAGGCCGATGGCCCCTGGGCTGTGCCAGCCCCAGTGTGGGCAGAGCCCAGGGCAGGGAGTGTCCCTCAGGGCAGGGATTGTCCCCTGTGCTGGGCACTGAGAGGCCCCTCGAGGGCTGTGCCCAGTTCTGGCTCCTGCAGGAAAGCCCTGGAGGGGCTGGAGCGTGTCCAGGGCAGGGAACGGAGCTGGGAAGGGCTGGAGCACCAGGAGTGGCTGAGGGAGCTGGGAAAGGGGCTCAGCCTGGAGAAAAGGAGGCTCAGGGGGGAACTTCCCAGGAAACCATGACAGACAAGAGGAAACGGCCGCAAGCTGTGCTTGGGTAGGGTCAGGTTGGGCATCAGGAGGAATTTCTTCGTGGAAAGGGCTGCCACGTGCTGCAGGGGCTGCCTAGGGAGGTTTGGAGTCCCCATCCCTGGAGGTGTCCCAGGAAGGGCTGGACGTGGCACTCAGTGCTCTGGGCTGGGGACAAGGTGGGCATCGGGCACAGGCTGGACTCGGGGGTTTGATTGAACTAAATGACTCCGTGGTTCTGTACAGGATCAGACCGGTCCATGCGGGGCGCAGGGACCCCGCACACCCTCTGCCACCACCACTCGGAGCCCCCGATCCCCGCAGTGCTGCCTCTCCGGGGCTGGTGAGAGCTGGGAGCCTCGGGACCCTCCCGGTCCGACCGAGGGTTCGGGGGGTTCCAGGGGCACGGCAGCCGCAGGGGGTCCCAGTGCTGCCCCCGTCCCGGTGCCGGTGTGGGGGCAGCAGGGTGGAACCCGGCGGTGCCGGTGCCTGGGGGGGCTCCGGTAGGGGTAACGGGGGCTCAGCCGGGCTGAACTGGTCCGTGGCACGCCTGGCACCGGGGGTCCCGCTGCCCGCCCGAACACCGGGAGCAGCGGGGCGGACACAGGCAGCGTCGGGGTCACCGGGGGGAAGGTGCCCCCATTCCGCCCGGTTCCCGCTGCCACCCAGGGCCGAGCTACCCGCCGCCGGCAAGGCCTGGGCTCCCGGTCCCGGGGGTACTCGGAGGTCTCGGGGGTATCCGGTGGTGCGTGCCGGGGAGGGTGCGGAGGGGTCCCGGTGGTCCCGGTGCCGGTGCCGGAGGCGGCGCTGTCCCCCCGCCGGCCGGAAGCGGAAGTGACGCGGCCCCGAGCCCCCCAGCCTCCCCCCGCGACCCCCGGCAGCGGAGCCGCCGCCGCAGGTACCGGCAGTGGGGGCGCAGAGCGGGGAGCGGCCCGGGCCGGCCCCGCTGCGCTGCGGGGAGCGACGGGGGGCGAGGGGGGCTGAGGCCTGCGGAGACCCCGCGGGCCTGGGCCGGGGGGAGCGGGGGAGGTCCGCGGGTGCGGGGTCCTGTGGGATCTCCCCGGGCAGGGCCGCGGGGCAGGCGGGAGGGACCCCGGGCCGGGGGATCGCGGGGTGACCCCGGGGGTCTGCGGCCGTGGAGGGGGCTGGGGGGGCCCGGGGCCGTGCGGCGGGGGCAGCGTGGGATGCTGGTGCTGGGGGTCCCCCCGTCCCGGGGGACCGTGGGCGGTGCTGGTGCTGCGGAACGCGCCCCGGCTCCCTGAGAGGGCCGTGAGGGGATGCCGAGTCCTTGGGAGTCCCCGCGCTACCCGCCGCTCCCCGCAGGCCCGATGGACGCGGAGGCGCCCCGGGGGCTGTAGGACCCCCCCGCGCTCCCCGCCAGCGACGGCAGCCGCGGCCGGGCCGGGCCGGGCCGGGGTCCCGCCGTGCCGGGGGTCCCGCCCGTCCCCGCGTCCTCGCGCCATGTCCGGGGCCCTGAGCAAGCGCAGCGACCTGGCCAACGACAACCGGTGCCCGGGGCTGAGCCTGGGAGCGCCCCCCGAGCCCCGCACCGGCCCCGGGGGCGCCCCGGCCGAGGAGCTGCCCGGCGCCGGCTGGGCCAAGGCCGGGCAGGACCAGAACCGCAACGAGCTCGAGCCGGGGCCGGGGCCGGGGCGGTCCCCCGGGGAGCACGGGGAGTCCCCCGGAGCCCTCGAGCCGGGGGTGCAGGCCCGCAATGCCCGGAACGCCGCCGGAGACCCGCGGGCCCTGCTGATCGGCGCCTCGGAGGAGGAGGAGGAGGATGAAGATGAGGAGGAGGACGAGGAGGAGGAGGACGGGGCCGGGGTCTCTCCACCGGCGCTGGGCACGGAGCGGGGCCTGCGGGAGCCCCCGGGGCGCAGCGCCAGCCGCCTCTTCGGGGGGCCCGGCCCCGGCAGCGACGAGGACTCGAGCTGGGCCACGCTGAGCCAGGGCAGCCCCGGCAGCTCCCCCGAGGAGCCAGGTGGGCCCCCGACCCGTGGAGCCCCAATGACTTATGGCTGTCCTGTGGAACTCCACGGTGACCTGTCACTGCCCCACAGCTGCCCCATGAAGGCTTCTGACAGTCTCTGGCTGCCCCATAGAGCCCCACAGAGCCCCATGGCTGCCCCCACCTGCTCCTTGCTGCCATGCCCCCCTGCTCCTATCAGCTCCACATCTCCCCGAGTCCCTGGCTGTGTGCCCATCACTACAACTCCCAGCCCCCCTGGGTGCCTTTCCTGGCTCCCTGGTCCCCCAGCCCCTTGGGCACTGTTCTGTGTCCCCAGACCCCGTTAGTTCTGTGGCCCCCCTGCTTGCCCCCTTGTCCCTGTGCAGCCCTCCTGGGACATCCCCGTGTCCCTGGGCACAGGGGGCTCTCTGGGGCTGTGTGTGGGGCTGGGGCTGACCCCCTGTGACCCCCCCGTGCCCTGCAGAGTCGCTGTGGCCGTGTGGCGCGGGAGCACATGGGGACCTGCCCCCCGGGTGGCTGCGGGTGCAGGACACCTCGGGCACCTACTACTGGCACGTCCCCACTGGTACCACTCAGTGGGAGCCCCCGGGCGGGCCCCACGAGACCCCTTCCGATGGCAGCACCCCCACCGAGGGGCCCACCGTGAGTCGGGACTGGGGCTGGTGCTGGACTGGGAGGTGGCTGTGGGGCCACCAGGGGGTTGCTATAGGGCATGGGGTGACTGGGATATGATGGCGGGGTGGTTATGGGGGGCACAGGGCACCCGTGGTGTGGGCGTGGGATGCTCTTGGGGTTACCATGGGGCTCCCATAGTGTACTGTGGGGGGACTGGGGGGCAGCCATGGGGCACTTGGGTGGCGGGGGGCTGCTGTGAGGTGTGGGGTGCCCACGGGCTGCAGGGGGCTGCCCTATGAAGCACCCTGACCCAGCCCCCTGCAGCTTTCCTGGACGAGCTTT
The DNA here is from genome assembly GCA_026261815.1 of Monarcha castaneiventris obscurior. Lineage (NCBI taxonomy): Eukaryota > Metazoa > Chordata > Aves > Passeriformes > Monarchidae > Monarcha > Monarcha castaneiventris. The sequence goes on along the minus strand of JAMPIT010000566.1, from coordinate 49,678,474 downwards.
GCCCCGGCCGAGACCTTCAATGATGGGGACTTGTGGAAGGTGAGAGGGGGTAGTGGATGGGAAAGGGTGGGGGGTCAGTGCTCCCCCAGCCTCACAGAGCCCCCTTGCCCCTAGGACCCCACGGCAGAGGAGGAGGAGGAGGAAGATGAGGAGCCAGGAGTGTCAGACCTGGAGATGCTGTCACCTGGCCCAGGATCACCAGGAGAGGGGTGCGGTGGGGGGCACAGGGGCTGGGGGGACACATGGGAAATGGGGAGTATGGGCAGGGCTGTGCCTGGGCCCTCTCGGGAGGGGGGACCCTGGGTGACAAGCAACAGAATGGGGAGAGGTGTCCAGTGTGAAGTGGGAGCTAGGGGGGGCAGGGACCCACGTGTGGGGCAGGGAAATGGGGTCTTGGGATGGGGGTTGGACTTGGATCCCAGGATCTTAAGGCAGGGGTTTGGAGGGGAAAGTCCGAGGTACTCGGGGTGCAGTGAGCCAGGTGTGGGATGTGGGGAATCCCAGAGGGGTCTCAGGCACAGGCCTTGGGGGTGGGGAGGCCCCAGGGTGCAGTCACTGACCCCCTGCCCTTCCCCTTGCAGCATGGCCCTGGGCGAGGAGGATGCCCTGGACTCCAAGGTAGGGCCAGTCTCTCCTGACCCTCCCAACCCACAGGGACCCTTCCCCACCACCCTGGGGTCTGCTGGGGGGCTGAGGTGCCCAACGCAGGGGTGCCCCAGGCTGTCACCTGCACAGGAGGGGCCTCGGCCTCACCCCACTGTGGGGTCTGCCCTGCCCCGAGGGCCCGGGGCTGTACAGATTGGGGCAGTGAGGGGTTGGGTTACTGCTGGGGAGCTCAGGCTGCCCCACACCATCTCTGCCCCACAGCCCCTGCCCCACACCACCCCTGCTTCATGCTCCATGCCTTTCCTGCCCCATGTCACTCCCTTCTCCACTGCCCCCACCCCACAGCCCCTGCCCCACACATCCCCCACTGACTCCCATTTTCCCCCTCACCCCCAGGGCCTCCCGGTGCGCTCTCTGGGCTGGGTGCAGCTGCGGGAGGAGGAGCTGGGTCCTGGCCGCAGCAGCAGTGCTGTCAGTGCCTGCATCCGGCAGCTCTCAGGGCCTCGTGATGGCCCCCCTGGCACCTGGGGGGAGGTGAGTGACCCCAGACCCCCCCGTGCCCCCCACATCCATCCCACACCCTCTCCACTGCCCCCCCGTCAGCTCTGTGGGAGCGGAGTATCCTCCTGACCCTCTGACGGCCCCCAGGCGCGGGCGCTGCTGCTGCTCGAGGGCCGCACGCTGAAGCTCGTGGACCCCCAGGACCGGGCACTGCTGCACGCGCAGCCCGTGGGCGGCATCCGCGTGTGGGGCGTGGGGCGGCACGGCAGCAGGTGGGGGGCAGCTGTGGGGCTGGCAAGCACAGGGGTGCCCACGTGTGGAGCCTAAGGCGGTGCCGGGGTCTGGTGTGGGGGTCAGGGGGTTCTGGTGTCTGCAGGGGGCTCGGTACATATGGGGCTGGGGGTCCTGTGTGTGCAGGGTGCAGGGATGGGGGGATCTGGGTGCTTGGGACTCCTATGGGGCTTGGGGGTCCCACACAGTGTGGGGTGGGGGCTCTGGAATCCCATGGATGTGGGGCTGGGTATGGGGGCATCTGGGTGTGGAGGGGGGCACAGGGCTGGGATTCCCACATGGGTGAGGTGTGGGGCTGTGGGGGTCACGTGCACTGGGCTGGGGGGTCCCGCATGCAGATGGCGGCCATGGGGTCCCAACACTGAGCCCCCCCGGCAGAGAAGAGTGTGGGGCGGGGTCAGACCTGCCCCCAGGGTGGTGTGGGGTGGGTCCTGGGGCTGGGGCTGGGGAGGAGATGGGTCTGTGCCCCCCTGCCACCCCCTAACACTGCTCTGTCCCACTGTGCTGCTGGGGACTCAGGGAGAGGTATGGCCCCAACCTGCCCCCAGATGCCCGGTGCCCCCAGTCCCGCTCGGACTGGGTGGGGAGGGCACCGGGGGTGCTGAGCGTGCCCCCCTCCTCCCCGACAGGGACTTTGCGTACGTGGCCCGGGACCCCCTGACGCAGGTGCTGAAGTGCCACGTGTTCCGCTGCGAGGGGCCAGCCAGCGCCATCGCCGCTGGGCTGCACCGGGTCTGTGCACAGGTGAGACCCCCCAGGCCTCCCCAGGACCCCCTCAAGCCACCCCCTGGCCTGCACCATGTCTGTGCCCAAGTGAGACCCCCCCTCTGGCCTGCACTGGATCTGCGTCCAGGTAAAACCCTCCCACCCCCTGCCGGGTTTCTCCCCAAACCATCACTTTGGCCTGTGCCACATCTGTGCCTAGATGAGACCCCCCAAAAGCCCCTGAGAGCCCCCCTCCTGGCCTGCACCCGGTCTGCGCCCAGGTGAGACACCCCCAAGACCCCCTGGGCCCAGGTAACCCACCCCAAATTCCCCTTCCGTGGTCTGCACCACGTCTGTGCTCAGGTGAGACCCCCAAAAACCCGCCGGGACTTGCCCTAGCCTGCACCACATCTGCACACAGGTGAGACCTCCAGGCCCCTCCAGCCAGCCCCCAGGCCTGTTCCCGGGTGAGCCCCTCCCCACCCCAGTGTCCCCCCAGACCTGCTGCAGGGTGCTGTGAGTCCCTGTGGGTGTCCATGGTGTGACAGCCAGGAGGGCTGGGGGTGCCCCTTGTGTGAATGGGGGGACTGTGGGTCACCGCGGGGGTCCCTGGGGGTCACTGGGCTGTGACATCTGGGAGGGCCCTGTCCCCTTGTCCCCCAGCTGACGGCGGAGCGGCGAAGCGCCCGGGCAGCAGGCAACGGCCTGGGGACAGATCCCCCCCGGCTGGGGGACCCTCCCCTGCAGGGTATGGGGGTCAGGGGGTACCTGTCAGGGAATTGGGGTGGCTCTGGGAGGGCGTCTGGGGGGTACTCTGGAGGGAATTGGGAGTCTGGGAGTGACTAGGAAGGGCTGGGGGACTGCTGGGGGGATGCTGTGAGGGGATGGGGGGACTGCAGGGAGGGGCTCGTGTGTCTGGAGGTTGCATTGGCTGGGGTGGGGCAGCTGGAAGAGAGGGTGGCTTTTGGGAAGGTTTGGGGGGGTCTGACGATGTCCCCCACCACAGTAGGGCTCCTGGCCCCCGGGAGCAAGGTGGTGCAACTGGGGTGTGTTGGGAGTTCTGGGGATGCTGTGAGGGAATGTTGGGGGGCTCTGGGGAGGTCTGCCTTGTCCCCCACACACTGGAGTGCTCAGCGTCCAAGAGATCTTGGAGGGGTTGGGTGCTGGGTGAACACTGAGGGGTGGGGAGGGGTTCTGGAGGGATGTTGGGGCTCTGGGGTGTTTGGGGGGGCTCTGGGGGTGTCTGACAGCGCCTCCCCCACAGTGGAGTTCCCAGCCCCCAAGAGTGAGGTGGTTCAGCGCTTCCCCGTGTGTTACCTGGGCTGCGTCCCCGTCGCCAAGCCAGTGGGTGAGTGGGGGACTTGAGGGGAAGGGGGAGGGTGTCTCGGGGGGCTCCTCCAGCCCATGTGGGGCAGCTGTGGAGCAAGGGCACCCCCAGGGTTGCCCTGACGCTCCCTGTGCCCCTCAGGTATGGATGTGATCAACGCGGCGCTGGAGGCGGCGCTGGCTCCTGGCTCGGGGGAGCCCCCTGCACCCACCCCCGTGGTGGTCAGTGTGGCCCCCGCCACCCTCACCATCGCTCACCGCCAGGTGTGTGCCCTCCTCGGACCCCCCCTCTGCCCTGGGACCCCCACCCACACCCACCCTCACCATCACCCACACCCACCCTCACCATCACCCACCACCAGGTGCATCCCCACCTGGGACCACCACCCTGGCCTAGGGGGGCTGTGGTGACCCCCACCTGCACTGGTGACCCCCTCCTGTTCTGGGGTCTCAGTGACCCTGTCACGTGCCAGAGGGGCTGTAGAGACCCCTCCTTGTGCCAGGGAGCCACAATGGCTCCCTCCATCGTGTCCCCATCCCAGCACACCCCAGGGGCCCTTGGGGGATCCCCTCCCACCCTGGGGGGCTGTGCTGAACCCTCCCAGCACAGTGACCCCCCCCCGCTCCTCCTGGCGAGCACCTTAGCGACAACCCATGTGTCCTGCTGACCCTATCCCCATCCCGGGGGTGCCTCGATGACCCCTCCCCACCTTGGGGTGCCCCAGTGACCCCCATGCCCCCCCAGACGGAGGCGGTGCTGTGCGAGTGCCGCGTGCGGTTCCTGTCCTTCATGGGCGTGGGACGCGACGTCCGCGCCTTCGCCTTCATCATGGCCAGCGCTCCCGGCACCTTCCGCTGCCACATGGTGTGGTGTGAGCCCAACGCCGCGGGGCTCAGCGAGGCGCTGCAGGCCGCCTGCGTGGTGAGTGGGACCCCCGAGCCCCCCCAGGGCTCCCCCTGCCCCCCGCTGACCCCCTCCCTCCCCGCAGCTCCGCTACCAGAAGTGCCTGGATGCGCGGCCCCAGGCCTCCAGCTCCTGCCTGCCGGCGCCCCCGGCTGACTCAGTGGCACGGCGGGTGGGCTCCTCTGTGCGCCGGGGGGTGCAGACCCTCCTGGGGACCCTCAAACCGCGGCGGGGAGGGGCACAGACCCCGTGAGCGGGGCGAGGGCACGGGGGGTATGCGGCTGGGCAAGGCAGCGCGGGGGGCAGGACCACTGACCCAACGCTCCAGGGCACGGAATTACCCAGGGTGTTGGGTCGGGGGTCCTGCCCCCACCACTGCCCCCATGGTGGGTCATGCCCCCTCCCAAGGTCCCCAATGCATGTGGCGTAACGAGGGTCTGTGTTGTACTAAATCATTAATTAATAAACCCATTCCACCAGCCCAGCTTGGCTCTGCATTTGGCCTCATACAGGGAGGAGCTGCAAGAGGAGGGATGGTGAGGGCATTGTGTCTAGTTTGGGTCTTCCTAGGGTGTTGTAGGGTCCTCACCCTACAACACGAGGGTGAGGGTGAAGAGGGGCAGTGGGGTCCGTCCACACATTTATTAGGGGGGTGATGGGAATACAGGAACCATGGCCTGATCCCAAGTGTGATCCCAGTGGGTGAGAATTAGAAGGAGGCGGGGTGATGGGGTCCCAGCATCCCTGATTCGGGTCTCCCTAAGTTGTGGACTGAGAACTGCAGTGAAGAAGATGAAGGACAGTGGGGTCCATCCCACCTGTACTGGGGGGTGATGGGAGCGTGAGGACTATGTGCTGATCCCGATCCCAGTTCCAGCCCTGGTGGGTGAGGATAAGGAGGGGTGGTGGCATCCATTGTGCCTTTATTGTGTAACTGTGGGATGCGGGGACCATGTGCCAATCCTGACCTCGCTCCCAGTGACCTTGAGTGGATCCCGCTCCCAGCCCCGCTCCTGGCATGACCTGCTGACTGCAATCCCGCTCGCTGTGTAACCGTGTCCCAGCCCTGCTTCCAGGGACACCTCGTGCTGACTGCCCCTGCTGTGACCACGTCCCAGCCCCTGCTGCTGCCGGCCCCTGGCTCAGCACAGCCGCCGCTGCTGCCAGAGCTGCTGGATGCGTGGGAAGGGCAGGGCGGGGCGCAGGGGCCGGCACAGCGCGGGGTCGGCGGCGCGGGCGGTGCGCAGGGCGCAGAGCAGGGCGGCCTTGCAGGGGCTCCCGCAGGGCTCGCGGGGCGGGTGCCCCTTGTGCAGGTGGAACCAGAACCGCTGGAAGAGCTGCTCGTCGTCCTGCATCCGCCGCACCAGCAGGTCCCAGTCGGCCGGGAAGGCCGTGGGCAGCCCGTAGGCCTCGCGTGCGCTGTAGAGCCGCTGCCAGGGCGGGGCAGTCCCTGGGAGGGCCGCGTTGGCCTCCGTCAGGTTTAGGATGAAGGTCTCGTGGTCCAGGACCGCGTGGGAGCTCCCGGGGTAGGAACCGGCCACCTCATAGACGCGGTACCCTGTGGCGGGAGGGGGGCGGTCAGTGCCGGGGGATTGGGGTGGTTTGGGGGGACACATGGGGGGGTCTGGGGCGCACCGGGATTGAGGTTGATGTAGGTGGTGACGCTTGGTGCAACGAAGGCAATGGAGACGGGGCGTGACAGCGTCTCCTCATCGTAGAACAACTCGAACTCGTCCAGGTGCGTGTGCCCGAAGAACTGGGCAGCGATGGTGCCCTCAAACCTGCCATGGTGGGGTGAGTGGGGGGCAGCATCCCGACCTCCAGACCCCCACCCTGGAGCCCCAACCCGAGCCTGGCCCTGGGGGTCCGGTATGTGGGGTGGTGGTCCAGGATGCGTGGGGTGGGGGCCTGGCACATGGGGTGGGCAGTCTGGTGTGTGGGATGGCACATGAAGTGAGAGTCCAGGGTGCAGGGTGGAGGTCTGGTGTAGGGGTCCAGCATATGGGGCAGGGACCTGTTGTGTAGGGCAGGGGTACCAAATGTGGGGTGGGAGTTCAGGGTGTGGAGCTGGGCTCGGGCTTGTGGGGTGGGGTTCTGGTGTGGGGGTCAAGGACTCATGGACAAGGGTCTGGTGTGGGGGTCAAGGACACATGGACGGGGTCTGGTGTGCAGGGCAGGGGTCCAGCACATGGGGTTGGAGTCCAGGGCACAGCGTGGGGGTCTGGCATGTGGGGTGGGGCTCGTGGTCAGGGCTCTGGCACATGGTGTGGGGGTCTGGGCCGGGGGCCAGGGGTCAGCACTGACCTGTTGACGATGCGGTAGTAGTTCCAGCTCCAGCTGCGCAGACAGTGGGCGGGGGGGATGTGCCCGATGATGTGCACCTGTGGGCAGGGAGCCGGGGCTGGGGGTTTGTCTGGGGCCCACTGGAACCCCCCATGTCCCCCCAGAACCCCCCCACACCTTCTCCCCATCACGCTCAGCATCTGCCAGGACCCCCATGAGCCACTGGAGCTGCCCTGCAGGGTCAGTGGCGTTGATGAGGAGCCAGAAGTTGGCCTGGGAGCAGAAGTTCATGTTGAGGGAGACAAGGCGCAGCCCAGGCCAGACCTGTGCTGTGTAGAACCCGCCGACCCTGCGAGGAAAAGGGGGGTCAGTGCTGTGGCCCCTGATCCACAGAGCCTGCACCCATCCCACAGACCCCCAGCTCTCTGCCACCCACGCTGCCCACCCGCCCACAGCCCCCAGCCTGGAGCCCCCGTTACCCCTGTGCCCCCACAGCCCTCTGTACCCCAACCAGCCATGACCCCCCTCCTTGCACCTCTCTCCGCCCATGAAGCTGAGACATCTGCACCTAGCCTGGTGCCCCCACTGCCCCTCCAGCATGGAGACCCCTCCGTGTCCTGCCAGTCCTGAGCCCCCAGTAGCCCAGAGTCCCCAGCTCTGAGCCCCCAGTCTATGCTACCCCAACTCCCCTACTCCAGAACACCCGACAGCCCAGAGCTACCCAGTGTGGAGCCTCCCAGCCCTGTGCCCCCTGATCCCTGGCACCCTAAATGCCACAGCCTCAGGCCCCCAATAGCCCAGAACCCCCACCTTTGTGCCCTCCTACCCCTGCAATCCATGAACCCCCCACCCCTGGGCCCTCAATAGCCAGGAACCCTCCACCCTCTCCCCGGCCCGTGCCCCGTGCCCACCGCAGGGTGTGCAGGGCGGTCGGGGGCAGCCAGTCCTGCCAGGCCTCGGCCATGGCGTCGTAGAGCCACGCTGCCGACTGGTTCCCGCGCACGTAGGGCGGGGGGAAGGCGTTCACCGGGGTGGCCTCGTGGTTGCCCACGGCCGGGAAGACGCGCAGCCCCCCGAGGCGGGCGCGCAGCAGCGCCGTCACCGTGCGCAGCGCCCGCAGCTGGTCCCCGCGGCTCTGCTGCCACACGTCGTGCGCAGGGATGTCCCCGGTCCAGTACGCTGCCGCGAAGCCGCCGGTGCCGTTACCGGTGCCGGTGCTGTTGGGCAGCTGGGCCAGCAGCGCGTCGATGGTGTGCAGGGGAAGGTCGCACTTGCTGTAGGTGCCCCAGAACCCCGCCGCCCCCGGGCCGTCGCGGGGAGCCCCGCGGCAGCACAGCGGGTCGGGGCAGGCAGCGGCGCTCCCCGGCACGTACTGGCGGTCCCAGTGCAGGTCGGTGAGGAAGAGGATGCGGGCGGTGGGCGCTCCGGGCGGTGGCGGCGTGGGGGGCCGCACCGGCGGCTTGGGGGCGGCGGGCAGGGACAGGTTCCAGTCGCCCAGGATGTCCCAGTGGCCACAGCGGGGGCCCAGCAGGAGCCCGCAGGCCTCGGGCGGGCGCAGCACGGAGCGAGCCCAGGCTGCCACCACGTCGCCCTGGAAGAGCTGCACGGCCTGGCGGCACACGGGGGGCCGCGCCAGCCGCAGCTCCTGGCACAGCCGCGACGCCACTCGCCCCACGCGGGCCACGTTCGGCTCCAGCTGCAGGGGATGGACATTCGGGATGGTCCCGGCACATTCGGGATGGTGCCGGGATGGTCCCCACACCCCCTGCTGTCCTCGCTGCCCCGCACCCCCGCTCCCCAGGACAGACCCCGCACACCGAACTCCAGCTGCTGTCAGCGGCCCGTGCCCGTCAGGACCCCCGGGATGCGCACGGAACCCCCGGGATGGGCACGGCACACCCGGGACGGGCACGGCGCCCCGGCTGCCACCCCTGTGCCGCGTCCCCTGCTCCCCGGCATGGACCCCACCCCCGACCCCCGGCTGCTGTCACTGTCCCGCACCCGCCGGCCACCCCGGCCCACTCAGCTGGGTATCCCGAGGCCAGAAGGGACCCACACGGTTCCCCAGCCCCTCTGCTCCCCCAGCCCGGTTCCCTCCTCCCTCCCTTCCCGTCCCGTCCCGTCCCGTCCCCGTCCTCTGAGAAGGATTCACCGACCCCTCCCAGCCTGCCCATGTCCCCGTTCCTGTTCCTGTCCGGGCCCGTCCCCGTTCCCTCAAGCGGACCCAGCGGCATGACCAGGCCCGTCTCTGCCTCCGTTCCCGTTCCTCTTTCGCCGTCCCAGCCTGTCATTCTCCCCGTCCCCGCCCGTCCCTGTCCCCATTCCCAACCCGGTCTCGTGTCTGTCACAAGCCCCGACCTGCCCCAGCCTGTCCCGGCCTGTCCCGTCACGAGGGACTGGCCCGGCCTGTCCCGTCCCTGTCCCGTCCCGTCCCTGTCCCTGTCCCTGTCCCTGTTCCCGTCCCTGTCCCGTCCCGTCCCGTCCCCTCTGTCCCCGCTCCTGTCGCAGCCCTGTCGCCTCCGCTCCCCCGTCCCTGATGTGCCGGTGTCCGCCCCTCCCCGAGCCTCGCTCGGTGTTGCGGTGCCGCCGCGGTGCCCCCCGTGCCCGGCACTCCCCGGTGCCCCCCGTGCCCACCTGCAGCGCCAGGTCCAGCGCCCCGAAGAGCACCCGGCAGGCCGGGCACGACACGTTCCGCCAGCCCCAGCGCGCCGCCGCCGCCACCAGCTGCTCCCCGGGACCGGGCGGCGACGCCGCCGACACCGGCAGCGCCAGCAGCAGCAGCAGCGGCAGCGCAGCGAGGGCCAGCGCCAGCGGTCGCCACGGTGGCCGCGCCATCAGCCCCGGCGGGGCCCGGACCCCGGCGGCCATGGCCAGGGAGGGGGCGGGGCCGGGGGCGGGGCCGAGCTCCGCCATTCACGGGGGCGGGGCGGGGCGAGGGCACGCGGGGGGCGGAGCCAGAGCAGGGGGCGGGGATGTGGGCGGGGCCCGAGCGCCCGGCGCTGTGGCCTGGCCCGGCGGGGGCGTGGCCGTGAGAGAGGCGTGACCAATGGCCGCGGAGCTGAGCGGGGAGGGGGCGTGGCCGCCCGGAGGAGAGCCGTATGCAAATGAAGGCGGCGGGCCGTGCTGCGCGCGGGGGGCGATGGGAGTTGTAGTCCCGGGGCCGGCGGCGCTCCCCGGGCCGGCTCACGCCCCGGTGCGGCGATGGGGGCTCCGCGCCCGGGGCTCCCGTCCCCCCAGCCCGCCGGGCTCAGGAGTTCCCGCAGCGCAGGGTCCCATCCCGCAGCCCCCCGAGCCTTGCGCGGTGCCGACCCCGCGTCCCCCTCGGAGCTGCCCCGCGGAGCCGCCGTGCCGGGCGGGCAGGAGCGGTGGGAGCAGCGGCGCAGGTGGGCACGGGGTCAGTTTATTGTCACTGTAGCCGGGGAGCAGCGCGGGGACACGCCGGGCTGAGCCGGGCTGAGCTGGAGCTGCCTCCACCTCCCTCAGCCTCCGACCCGCCCAGCCCCAGGGCTCCTCCCGCCCAGCCGGGACTCGGGCACCGGGAGAGGCGGGGATGGGGGTAAGGGTGTCCCGGGAGGGCGGAAGACCGGGGGTGCCCTGACCCGGGAAGCACCAGAGAGGGGCACGGGGGGTGCGGCAGCGCCCGGGGGACGCAGAGCGGGGTTCATGCTGGGGGGGTCCTGCTGGGGGTGCCCAGCTCAGGGGGACCCAGGCACTGGTGCTAGGGGACCTAAGGGGGTCTAGCTCGGGGGTCCCAGGCTGCTGGGGACGGCATAGCTGAACTCGGAGAGCGAGGTGCTGGCCGTGGGGGGCTCATGGGGGTCCAGCTGAGGTGGGCGCCAGGCACTGGTGTCAGAGGGCTCAGGGGGTTCCAGCTCAGGGGTGAGGCTCAGGGGGGTCCCAGGCTGCTGACGGTGGTGTAGCTGAACTTGGAGAGCGAGGCACTGGCCATGGGGGGCTCGTCCTCGGGCGGGCGGCGGGGGCAGGCGCGGCGGCACCCCCAGCCCGCGCAGGTGGCCCCGAAGGCCTTGCGGAAGCGGCGGTTCATGAAGCAGTAGATGAGGGGGTTGGCGCAGGCCGAGGTGTACGAGAGCAGGTGGATGAAGGCGATGGGGGTCCCCGAGAGTGCCCGCTGGGCTGCCCGCGGGGCAAAGGCACGCCAGGTGTTGGCGGCGAAGATGGGCAGCCAGCAGAGGAAGAACATGGCCACGATGACCACCAGCATGCGGATCACGCGCCGCTTGGCCGCCAGCTGGGCCCCCGAGCTGTTGATGCGTGCCCGGTCCTGCTGCGCAGCCGCCCCCAGCGCCCGCAGCTCCAGCGCTGCTCCCGGCCGTGACAGCTGCAGGTAGCACCCGTCACCCTCATCGCAGGCGGGCGCTGGGTCCCCCCCACTGCCGTGCTGGGCTGCGGAGTGAGGAGGCACGGTCACCGCCACGGCATTGTAGGGACACGCTGCACCCCAACACCGTGGGAGCGTCCTCTGGAAGGGGTGGGATGGGCTGCAGGGGACGTGGAAATGGACATGGAACCATGGGGACATGCTGCACCCCAAGGCTACAAGGAGGTCTCCAAGAAAGGGGGGTGTCCCTGAGGGGGGTGTCCCCACAGCACTGTGGGGAGCAGGGGTGAGGGCTCAGCCCTCCCTCTCCTCCTGGGGTGGGCACTCTGCCACGCCCCATCCCCTCACCTGCCACCTCCCTCTTGACGTCCAGCTCGAAGCGGATGCCGCGGTAGAGCTCGCGGGAGATGAGCCCGTACGCCACCGTCATCACCACGCCTGGGATGAAGAAGAGGACGAGGAGCAGCAGGACGTACCTGGGACAGGTGGCCCCCGTCACTTGGCGTCCCCTCAGCCCCGCAGCCCCCCTCCCTGCCCGGGACTCACCAGACCTGCCGGACGCGCTCGCTGGGCCAGTGGTGCGTGCACTGGGCGGGGGGCGGGCGGGGGGCGGCGGGGCGCGTGGTGCTGTACACGGCGTAGGGCAGCATCAGCAGCGCTGCCAGGGCCCAGGTGCCGGCGATGACGCGGCAGGCGTGGGACCGCGTCTGCCAGGCGCGCGACTGCAGCGGGTTGCAGATGGCACTGTACCGCTCGATGGCAATGGCCACCAGGCTGAAGGTGGACACGGCCACCGAGACCCCTGCGGGGGGGGCAGGGGGTGTCAGCGGGCGTGGCGTGACGCTGCAGGCCCCCGCCTCCTCCCGAAGCCCCCCACCACATTCCATCTACCTGTGAGGTAGGGATAAGTCCCCCCACATACCCACGAGGTAGGGACGAGCCGTGCCCCCGTGTACCACCAGGGTAGGGACGAGCCCCTTCCCCGTGCCCCCATGTACCACCAAGGCAGGGATGAGGCCCCTTGCTGTGCCCCCCCATAGCCACGAGGGAGGGACGAGCCCCCGCTGTGCCCCACCCTACCCATGAGGTAGGCGACAAGCTTGCAGACGACGTCGCCGAAGATGAAGGCGCCCATGAGGCCGGGCAGCAGGGTGAAGGGCATGCAGCACAGTGCCAGGAGCAGGTCACTCAGTGCCAGGGACAGCAGGAAGCAGTTGGTGACGGTGCGCAGCCGCCGGTTCAGCGCCAGCACGGCCACCACCAGCGCGTTGCCCCCGACGCTCAGCACAAAGATCAGCGCGTACAGCACCACGCGCACCGCCACGTCCAGCTCTGTGGGCAGCAGGGCACCGGCGCTGCGTTGGGACCCCGGGTGCATCCCAGAGGCACCACGAGGGCACCCCCGAGGCGCCCAGGTGGCACCCGAGAGGCACTCTGAAAGCGCTCCTGAGGGCACCATAGAGACACCCCCGCGGCACCCCAAGGGCAGCCCGGTGGCACCCCAGAGACTCTCTGAAGGCACCCCAAAGGCACCCCAGCACAGCCCCAGGCACCGGGACACCGGGGCTCCGGTGTGACCGGGCAGGGTCGGTGGGGACCCATCAGACGCGTGCATCGTTTCCCCCCCGTGTGGCAGCCGCCGGGATTTGGGTTGAACCCCATGCCCCGGCTCAGCTCCGTGAGGCTGGGGGACCCTCATCCAGGTGGGTGCCCCCCGGCCCAGTTCTGTGAGGCTGGGGGACCCTCGTCTGGGTGGGTGCCCCCATCCTGCCCACCCTCCGCCTCGGTGCTGAGCCGCGGCTCCCCCGGCTGCGCGGGGACCGGGGATGTGCAGCCCAGGAATGGAGCCCAGGAGCCGGACTAGGGGCCCCAGCCGGGCGCTGGGATGGGGTTAGCGGTCTTGGCTCTGGTGGTGGGGTGGGATGGGGGCGTCCCAGTCGAGGGTCCAGTCGGGGGTCCCGGCCCCGGCAGTGGGGCAGCGCTGCGGGGCGGGCGGTGTCTGTGTCCGTGGCGTCCCTGTCGGAGTCCCCTCCGCCCTGCTGCTGCCGCCGGCACAGCGCGGCGTGTTCCCCCCGGGCAGCGCCGAGATCCGCACCGGGACCCCCGGGCAGTGCCGGGGCCGCCGAGCCCCGGCCCGGGGCGCGGGGATCGGGGGCGATGGGTGCGATGAGGGACGGGGGCGGCATCGCCCAGGGACCGGGAGAACCGGAGGCGGCGGGCACCGGGGCGGCACGGCGGGGCGAAGCGGGGTGCGGGCGTGCCGGGGGGCGCAGGGCCGGGCACGGAGTGGGGGTCCCCTCCCGGGTCCATCCCGCTCCTTCCCCCCCCGCCCCCGCTCTCACCTCTGGGCGCCGGGGGCCCGCGGAGGCCCCTGCGGAGCAGGTCGCAGACCGAGCCGTTGGTCCCGTTCCCGGTGGCGGTGCCGGGTCCGTTCCCGGTGCCGTTCCCGGAGCGGCAGAGCATCTCCTGCAGCGACTCGTTGAGAGGCCGGGGGTCCATGGCGGGGACCCCCCGCCTCCCCCCGCCCCTCCTCCGGCAGGAGGCACCGGGAAGGAGCAGGCACCGGGAAGGAGCAGGCACCGGGAGGCTCCGGCAGGGACGAGGCTCCGATCCGCTCGGAGCCGCCGGTGGATAAGCGGGGGCGGCGCCCGGCGCGGGGCGGGCCGGGGGCGGGGGGCGGTGGCGGCGGCGGGGGGAGCCCGGGGGGCGCCGGGGGGCGCGGGGGGGGCGGGAACAGGGGGAGCCCGGGGCGGGGGGACCGGGCGGGGCCACGGAGAGCGCCGGGAGCGGGGCTCGGGGAGTACCGGGCTGCGGGCGGGGTCCCGGGCAGGTCGGGGAGCCGGGGGAGGCTCCTGCCGGCAGCGCTCTAGCGGCAGCGGGCGACAGCGGCTGCCGCCACGGCGGTGTCTGTCCCCGTGTCCCTGCGGCTGACCCCGGGACGGCCCGGCGGGGCTCGGGGTCCCGAGCTGCTCCCGACTCTGCAAGCTCCACGACCCTGACCCGTCCCCATCCCGGTCCCTTGCCCGTTCCGCAGTAGCAGCTGTCGGTGTCACCCCACAACAGTTGTCGCTGCTGTGTCCCCCTCCAGTGACCCCTCAGCACCGCGGAACTAGTCCCGCGGCACCCCCGCCCCTCGTGAGACCCCGACCCTAGCGGGACCCTGAGACCCGGAGGGATCATGCACCCCTCTGGAACTCTGTGACCCAGAGGGACCCGGAGGCCTGGGGAGCGCCTGTGCCCTCCTGGGACCGTATGTGCCACTGGGACCTCGTGCCCCAATCTGTCTCTGTGCCCTGGGGGGGCCCTGTGCCCTGAGGGGACCCTGCACTATGGGGGTATCGTGTGCCTTGAGGGGAACCTGTACCCCCCTGGGACCATATCTGCCACTAGGACCTCGTGCCCCGGTGTGACCCTGTGCCCTGAGGGGACCCTGTGCCCTGGGGGTATCATGTCCCTTGGGGGGACCTTGCATGTTGCTGGGACCCCGTGCTCTATGGAGACCCCGTGCTCTGTGGGGACCCTGTGCCCTGGAGGGGCCCTGCACCCCAGCGGGACCCCATCCTCCTGCAGGACCTCGTCCCTGGGCAGGACCCTGTGCGCTGGGGGCACCCTGCACCTTGAAGGGATGCTGTTTCCTGAGGGGACCCTGTGCCTTGGTTGAGCCCTGTGCCTTGGTTGAGCCCTGTCCCCCAGCAGGACCCCGTGTCCTGGCAGGCCTCTGCGATGAGGCCGTTCCTGCTGCCCCGTCCGGCCCCGCTGCTCTGTCCCGTCGCCGCTGCCGCAGGTGCAGCCGCCCCTCGAGGCGCTGGACACGCAGGGCCATGCGCAGGGCACTGGCCTCCAGCTGTGCCAGCAGCCGGGCCGCCCGTGTCTGGAGCCCCTCCAGGGCCACCTCCAGCCCCCGCAGCCGCCGCTCAGCCTCGGCCTCGGCCGCCATTGCCGCCGCCTCAGCTCCGGTGTCGAGCCGGCCCATGCGCAGCAGCAGCTCCCGGCCCTTGGCCTCCATGGCAGCACGGGCACTGGGGAACTCGGCCAGCACCTCTGCCAGGTCCTCCTTGCCCAGGCAGAACAGGTCTGAGTACCCGATGCTCAGGATGTTGGCCGTGCGCCGGTTCCCTGCCATGTTGCCTGTGGGGCGGGGGGCCGTGAGCCCACGGGGACCGCGGGGCGGCGTCGGGGCGCAGTGCGGAGCTCACCCTTGATGTTGATGAGGCTGATCTCCCCGAAGTAGAGCCCCTCGCCCAGCACGGCCAGCCGCGTGACGCCGTCCTCGGCCACCACGGCCAGGCGGCCCTCGCGGATGAAGTACATCTCGCGGCCCACGTCGCCACGCCGGCACACGAACTCGCCGGGGCCGAAGACCTGCGGGCGCAGGCGCAGCACCAGCTGCCGCAGCACGCCGTGCTCCCAGCTGCGGAACAGCCCCACGCGCCGCAGGGCCGCCAGGTGCACGCTGGCCGCCACCTCGGCCTGCAGGCCCCGCGGCAGCGGCTGCAGCACCTCACGCTCCGCCGGCAGCTTGCGCTGCGCCCGCAGGTGCTGGTGCCAGCGCACCACGCGCCCCGCCAGCCGCCCGCCCGCGCCCCGCGCCCGCAGGTACCGCAGCACCGGCCCCGCGTCAGGGTAGAAGGCGGCGTCGGCCGCGCTGAGGTTGACGATGACGGTGCTGATGTTGCCGGTGATGGTGGCGAAGCCCAGCACGGCCAGGAGGAAGCCGGCGGTGGCGAAGAGGAGCTCCTCCTCGCGCTGCGGCGCCGGCGTGTCACCCACTGTGGTCAGGACCAGCGTGGAGAAGTAGAAGCTGTGCAGGTAGCGGCGCAGCAGTCGGGTGAAGCTGGGGCAGACCCAGGGGTCAGCGCCCAGCCCCAGGTGTGCCGACAGTGCGAAGTAGAGGCAGCCGTGCCAGTGGATGCCCAGCAGCAGGTACAGCATCAGCTTGGCCACACGGAACACGTTGGGCCATCCCGTGCGTGTCTCGCAGCGGTCGAAGGCCTCAAAGAGCCGCGGCACCCGTAGGCAGCGGTTGGCGCGTGCCGCTGGCACCCCTGGGACCCTCGGGACCCCTGGGAGCAGACAGAGCAGCTCGGTGGGCAGCACGGCCAGCACATCCCAGGGGAAGGTCCAGGAGCCCAGATAGCGCCGCCGCGTCCGGCTGACGTCCTGCACCAGGATCCCGTCCTCTAGGAAACCTGAGTGGGCAGCCAGGGGAGCCATGGCACTACAGGGGGTTCAGGGTTTGAGGAGCAGGGGTTGCTCAGGACCTCCCTGTGATGGGAGGCGGCTCACAGTGGGGACCAGGCACTGGTGTCTGTGTGTGCCCAGCATGGGGCCCAGGGGGGGCCTGGGGGACAGGAACTCTGGATGAGCACCCTGGGGGATGCCACTGGTGGTTCCCTGGGGTGCTGTGGGGCTGAGTGGGTCAGTGGGGGTGCCAAGACTCAAAACCACCCACCCAGATGTGCTCTGTGTGGAGCTGGGTGATGGCTGTACCGGGTGGGAGTGCATGTGTGTGTCTGTGTGCACATCTGTGTGTCTGTGTGTGTGTCTGTACACACCTGCATGTCTGTGTGTCTGTGTGTCTGTACACACCTGCATGTCTCTGTGTGTCTGTGTGCACTCACCTGTACATCTCTGTGTTTGTTTGTACACACCTGTGTGTCTGTGTGTCTGTACACACCTATACATCTCTGTGTGTCTGTGTGTCTCTGTGTGTCTGTGTGTCTCTGTGTGTCTGTGTGCACACACCTGTACATCTCTGTGTGTCTGTGTGTCTCTGTGTGTCTGTGTGTCCGCACACACCTGTGTGGAGGTGCACAGCCATGTCCAGCAGGTACAGCGTGTCGCTGAGCCCGTCCAGGGCCTGCCACAGCCCCACATGTGCCTCCTGCACCTCGGGGAAGCAGCACCTGGGGAACAAGTGGCATCACGAGGCATCGCTGGGACAGGGCCAGGATGCCTCACACCCCCACCCCAACCCTGCTGCCTGGCACCTGAGGATGAGGATGACCCAGTTGTAAAGGATGGGCAGCACCATGAAGCTGATCCATCTGTAGTGCCAGTCCCCGGCGGGGTCCAGGGTCCAGTTCCGGGGGGTGGCAGTGCGGCTGGGGGGCCACAGAGGGACCTGGGGTCACTCCATCCCCATTTGGGATGCCTCTGCCCCACTCTCACCCCCGGCTGCCGGTGGCTCTAAGGCTCAGCCAGCCCCCCCAGCTCCTGTGGGACCGAGGGGGTCCCTGCTGTGCCCCTACCCCCGACCCCACGGGAGGCAGCCGCGCCCTGCTCACCCCGTGCCGTGTCCAGTGCCGGCCCTTGCTGCGGCCGCGGGTCCGGACGTGCTGCGGGGCTGGGGCCGGGCCCAGCGGCAGGACAGGAGGGAGCCGAGGGTCTGCATCCTTCGCGGTGGGGATCCCGTGCGTTCCGACGGGGGGGTCCTGTGCACCGAGCGCCTGGCAGGCGCTGCCGCCGGCCCCGGTGCCGAGTGTGGCTCCTCACGGGGACCCAGCCACGGGGCTGCTGCAGCGCGGACGTGTCGTAGCAACGTGGGGTCCCCCGGGCACCCGCCGGCCCCTGGGGTACCGGGCTGAGGCAGCCGCAGTGCCAGGTCCCCCGGGCGTGCCGGGCACGGAGCCGCGGCCAGGCGTGTGCTGGGTGCGGGCCAGGCCCGCTCCGGTGGCAACAGCCGGTGCCAGGCAGTGCCCGGTGCCGAGGTGCGGCAGCTCCCGGTGCCTGCTGCACGGCCGGAGCCGTGCCCGGTACGGCCTTACCGGGCACAGGGCGCCCAGTACGAGGTTATCAGTGCCAGGGAGGGCCCGTTTCTGGGGTGTCTGGTAGAGGGGTTCTGGGGGGTCCCGGTACAGGGGTGCCCGATTCCGGGGTGCCCGGTTCCGGGAAGTGCAGCGTCCAGGGGTTACCCGGTGCAGGGGGTGCTAGTACAGGGCTACCCGGTGCAGGGGTGCCCGGTGTCGGGGCTCCCAGAACACGGGTGCTGGGCCAGCGGGGTGCCCAGCTGCGGGCGGTGCCCGTACTGGGGCTCTCGGTGCCGGGAGTCGCAGCACCCGGGTACCCGGTTCACGGTGACCGGCTCAGAGGTGTTCCCGGATTCTGGGGACGCCTCGTTCCGGGGGTGCTCGTACAGGGTTACCCGGTCCCGGGATGCCCCCGTACGAGGTTACTCGGTCCCGGGGTGTCCCGGTCCAGGGCTCGCCGGTCCAGGGCTAGCCGGTCCAGGGGAGTCCCGGTCCACGGTTCCCCGAGGTGCCCCGGTACAGGGTTACCCGGTCCAGGGGTGCCCCGGTACAGGGCTAGCCGGTCCCAGGGTGTCCCGGTACAGAATTACCCGCTCCCGGGGTGTCCCGGTACCGCCTTTCCCCGTTCCCGGTTCCCACGCGCCCCCGGCTCCCCGCTCACGACGCAGCCAATGAGCGCTCGGCCTCTCCCGAACGGCCCCGCCCACCGAGGCGTGTGGGCGTGTCCCCAACAGCTGTGGGCGTGTCCCCGGGCGCTGTGGGCGTGTCCCCGGGCGCTGTGGGCGTGTCCCCGGCCGCTGTGGGCGTGCCCAGCGCGCGCGGTGCGTCGGGCGCGGCGGGAAGATGGCGGCGGGAGCGCGGGGCCCGTGGCGGGGGCGGGCGGTGAGCGGCGGCTCCGGGGCGCACCGGGAGGGGCCGGGGGGCGCCGGGACACCGGGAACGGGGGCACCGGGAATGGGGACACTGGGAGCGGGGCGCGCGGGGAGCGGGGCTGGCCTCGGGGCAGGTCCAGCCGCCCTTCCGCCGCGGTCCCGGGGTGCCCGGGCCGCCGCCCGCCCTTGGCCGCGCGGGGCCGTAGGGACCGGGCCGGGCCGGGCGGTGTCGGGGATGAGGGCACCGCCACCGGGACGGGTCTGAGCGGGCCGCGCTGCCGTGGGGCGAGGGGCCCAGTCCCGCTGAGGCCCGGGGGGTCCCGGGGGGTGTCCCGGCCCCGCGTCCGACGCCTCCTCTGCCCTCCCCAGGTGCGGCGCTGACGGGACGGGACCGCCGCGACCTTGACCCAGGTAGGCGGCCCGGCCCCGGCGCATCGAGGGGTCCCGGTTATGCGTAACCTCGGAGCCTGAGGGGGTCCCGGTGCCGGTGTCTCCATGGCTCCGGGACTGAGGATTCCCGAGTGAGCAGCACCTCCCGCGGGCTGGGGAACCGCGGCCCCGGCTCGGGGGGCAGCCCCGGGCTGTGACAGCCCCTTGCCTCACCCGGACCACCGGCGACCCCCCGGCGACCCCCTGGTGACTCCCACACCGTGTTCCGTTTCCCGGGTGCATCGGAGGGGCCGGTGCTGATCACCCACAACCTCCTGGCACTGGGTGCCAGCCTCTGTCCAGGGTGGCCGTGCCCCCGGTGTCCCTGTCCTTGCCCTGGTGGCACTTGGCTGTCATCCCGTGCCCTCGGTGTCCCTGCCTGCTGCGTCCCTTTCCCAGGTCTGGTGGCACCTGGTCACCCCCCGTGCTCTGGCTACTTTGTGCCTGGGCCGAGGCTGCTCCCCCACCACAGCCCGCCCTGGTGACCCTGGGGTGCCCCCGGTGTGGTGCCACGGCCCCGTGGTGCTGTGCCCCCGTGGCTGGGTCCTTTGGCATGTGGCGGGCACGGCCAGGTTGGGTTGTGGGGGCACTGGTGCCAGGACAGAGCTGGTGACAGGCGGTGTCCCTGTCCCACCAGCATGGCTCCAGCCGCGTGTCGGACGGGTCCCTGCACTAGGGACGTCCCCGGTGTCTCAGTGTTCCTGCTGGGGCCGCCGTGCCAGGTCCCAGGGCTGGCACTGCCCCGGCATTCTGTGGGTCTAACTTTAGCAGCCGCACGAGCGCTGGCTGTGGGTGGGACAGGCTGTGCCGGGTATAAATAGACAGGCCCTGCCCATGCCATGTCCCACTGCCCCAGCTTCAGCCACTTCCCATTCCTGCTCCTGTGGTTTGGGGTGTCTTTAATGGATCTTTCACTTCCCCAAGCCCCATGCAGGGGCTGTGGCAGTGGCTCTCAAAGCCATTTGCCCTTGGGGAGCCCAGGGGCCCCTGTGGTGTCCCAGGCACACTGGTGCTGCCAGCTCTGGGGCCTCTTGGTGCTCAGTCCCGTGCTGGTGCCTGCGGTGGCAGTGGTGGTGCTAGGGCACGGGGCCCTATAAATATCCCGGCAGTGCTGTCGTGCTGCACCGGCCGTGGGTGCTGCTGAGCGTGGGGGTGGGCAGCTGTCCCAGCTGTCCCGGTGTCCCTGCGGGCTGCTGGGTGCTCCCCACACCCATGCTGGGCCAGCTCCTGGTTTAAAGTCCAGCACTGGGTGTGAGCAGGGCTGGGATCCAGAGTCCTCCAGCCACCACTGCTCCGCCACGCTCGCCCGGCCCAGTTCCCAGTGCTCTGGCTCTCCTGCCTGCGTTTCCTCATGCTTGCCTTCCTTTCCTCCTGACTTTCTTCCCCCCTGGCTTCTGTCCTATTTTCCCTTCTCCCTCCCTCCCTGCTGCCAGGCGTGAGGTTGGGCCGGGGGTCTCTGATGGTCCCTCTCCCCGCAGCCCAGCCACTGGCAGCAGCATGGAGAAAGGACCCTGGCGTCCCTCCCGCTCCCCTGTGCCCCCACGGTGGTGCCAGGCCACATCCAGACGGGTTGGGGTGCCCCGGTGCTGTCCGTGACCCCGTGCTGATGGAGAGGATGAGCTGGCTGAGCAAGCTGACCCCACGGGCGGGTGGGCAGCGAGCCCCCCGCAGCGCCAGCCTGCAGCCCCCCGTCACTGCTGACCCCGAGACCTGCCTCATGGTCTTCAAGAACCACTGGGCACAGGTGAGTGGGGTGGGGGGCAGTGGGGATCCCCCCGACCCTTCAGCCCCCGGCCCCCACTGCCAAGTCCCCTCCCACAGGTGCTGCGGATCCTGGAGCGGCGTGGGAGCAAACCGGCCCCCGACGACCTCAGCGCTGTCCGCAACAACACCTACCAGATGCTGAACCTGCTGGCTGAGGACCGGCCCTGGGGGGACGGGGACGGGGACAAGGCACAGGGGGACGGGGACGTGGCCTGCGGGCCCATCCTGGAGTTTGTGGCTGCTGAGAACCTGCTGGAGCGGCTCCTGTGCTGGCATCTGCAGGGCGACTTCACCGAGGAGAGGAAGGTCTGAGTGGGGGGAGCAGAGGGGTCTGCAGGGGTGGGGGGTATGTGGGGAGATTGGCACAGGCTGGATCCAAGGGGTGAAGGTGGTGGGTTGAGGGCCAGCCAGGCTAAGGGTAGGGTGCTGCCACAGGGCATGTTCAGGTTGGATTGGATTGGGGTTGAGACTACATGGGTTTAAGGTCACTTCCAACCTGAGCCACCCTGAAACTCTATGATGCTGGAGGAAACTCCTCATGAAAAGAGCTGTCCAGCCCTGTCACAGGGGGCCCAGGGCAGTGCTGGAATCCCCAGGCCTGGGGGGATTCACAGCCACGTGGATGTGGCACCTGGGGACATGGTTCAGTGGGCTGTGCTGTGCTGGAGGAACAGCTAGACCTGGTGGTCTCTGTACCTTTTCCCCCGTCCTTGTTGGCAGGTGGAGCAGCTGAAGCTGTATGAGATGCTCATCAGCCAGGCCCGGCAGCCCCTGCTGCGGCACAAGCCGGTGCTGACGCCGCTGCTGCGTCTGCTCAGTGTCTGCGCCGAGCCCGCCTCGGCCCCGCTCGAGAACAGCCTGGTGCTGCTGCTCAACCAGCTCTGCGTCTCCGTGGCCCGCGAGCCGGCCATCCTGGAGCTCTTCTTCCACAGCCACACGGACCAGGGCCCCGCCAACCTCATCATCTTCTCCCTCCTCATCCCCTTCATCCACCACGAGGGCGCGCGGGGCCAGCAGGCGCGTGACGCGCTGCTGCTCATCATGGCCATGTCGGCCAGCAACCGCGCCGTGGCCCAGTCCATCACCGACAACTCCTACTTCTGCCCGGTATGGATCCTGCTGGGGCAGCCCCGTCCCTGGGGCAGCCCCGTCCCTGGGGCAGCGTTCCTCTCCCTGGGGTGACCCCTCTCTCCCTGGCATGGCGTCCCCCTCCCCAGGGCCATGTTCCCTCCCTGGGACAGTGCTGGGACCCTGCACTGCTGGCAAAGGATTGGGTCGGGCCCTTGGGGCGAGAAGGAGGAGGAGAAGGCCTGCCCTGGCTTGCGGATGGTGGGGGTGCAGGGCTGGAGATATGGGGGGCTTGGGAGTGATGGAAGCTTGCAAATGATGGAGAGCTTTGGGATAGAGGGCTTGGAGATGATGGGGGAACTGGGGGTGATGGAGGGTCTGCAAGTGATGGGGGGCTTGGAGGTGACAAAGTAGCCCAGAGATGATGGAGAGCTTGGAGATGAGGGGCCTGGGGACAGGGTGCTTGGAGATGGTGGGGGGACTTGGAGACGATGGAGGGCCCAGCGCTGGGCTGGGGATGAGGGGGCCACTCCCTGGGGTCAGTGGTGGATGCAGGGCCCAGCCCAGGTGCCCTGCCTGGCGCGCTGGAGTGGGGCAGGTTCCTGTGGGGTTTGGGGAAGGCCAGTTGGGTCCAGCAGTCGGAGGTCCGAGGGGCTGCGGGGCAGCCGAGTACATGTGTTCCCAGGTGCTGGCCACGGGCCTGAGCGCCCTGTACTCCTCCCTGCCCCGCAAGATCGAGGTGCGAGGAGACGACTGGCACTTCCTGCGGCGAGAAGACTGGATCGGCGTCTCCTCCCTCGTCCTCTTCATGAACTCGCTTGAGTTCTGCAATGCCGTCATCCAGGTGGGGCTGAGGGGCTGCGAGGAGCTGTGAGGGGCTCCCGGCCCCAGAGGGGGCTGCCTGACTCCCCTGCGGCCCCGCAGGTCGCCCACCCACTGGTGCAGAAGCAGTTGGTGGATTACGTCCACAACGGGTTCCTCGTGCCTGTCATGGGGCCAGCGCTGCACAAGGTGAGGGACCCCTGGCAGCAGGTGTGGGATGGGGGTCTCCTGCCTGTGTGGGTTGGCAGGGCCCCACGCTGCCCATCCCTGTGACACCCGGCTCCGCATGCCTCTTGTGCAGACCTCGGTGGAGGAGATGATTGCGAGCACGGCGTACCTGGACCTGTTCCTGCGCAGTGTCAGCGAGACAGCGCTGCTGAAAACCTTCCTGCGCTTCGTGCTGCTGCACCGGCACGACAACACAACCATCCTGGACACGCTGGTGGGCCGCATCAACAGCAACTCCCGAGTGAGCCCCGTAGCCCCCCATGGCCCCCAACACTGCCATCCCATCCCAAGCATCCCTATCCCCAACATCCCCATCCTCATCTTTATCTCACCCCAATATCCTCATCCTTGTCCCGTCCCTTCCCCTGTCCTGCCATGGGGTGGGTGGCACTGCCCCCTGCCCACTCTGCTGCCCCTCTGACACTTCGCACTGTCCCCAGTTGTGCATGGTGTCCCTGAGCCTGTTCCGGACCCTGCTCAGCCTCAACTGCGAGGATGTGATGCTGCAGCTGGTGCTCAGGTAACAGGGGCCGGGGTGGGGTGCTGAGGGGGCCAGGGGTCACCTGCTGCTGGCCCACTCTTGGGGCTCCTCTGGGATGGGCCTTGGGAGTGCCCACACGGATGTGAGGTGGCCACGTCGCTTGCCCCACTGTGAAGGGGCTGGGGCCCTGTGGAGGGTCCCTGTCACCGTGTCTGCCCTGCAGCTGCCCTGTGCTGCCCTGCCCCCAGGTACCTGCTGCCCTGCAGCCACGTGATGCTGAGCCAGAAGCGGGCGGTGCGGGACCTGGACATCTACGGGAAGACGGCAGCCAAGTTCCTGTCGCTCATCCCGCGCTGCTGCCGGCCCGAGAGCCCCCCGCCCCCCCGCGACCGGGATGAGGAGCCCCCCTCCCGGGCCAGGGGTATGCCACTGCGGCCCCTCGGAGCCCCTCCACACCCCGGCTTGGTGCTGAGCCCCCTCCCCATGGCCCCTCGTGCCCCGTCCCCACCGGGTCCAGCACTGAGCCCTCTCCCAGCATCCATCCCTGCAGCCCCTCAGACTCCCTTCCTACCCTGGCTGGGCACTGGGCTGTCCCATGCTATCCCTGCAACCCTTTAGGCCCTGTCCACCTCCTGACTTGATGTGGACCCCCATCCTGAGGTCTCCATGGCCACTCGTAACCCATCCCTGCTCCACCTTGTTGCTGAATCCCAGCTGTGCCATCCCTGTGCCCCCCCCATCCTGCCCCATTGCTGAGCTCTGCCTTGCTGTCCCCTTGGACCCTGTCCCAGCTCATCACTGAGCCTCTGGTGCCATTCCTGTGGCACTTTGAACCCCATCCTCACCCTATCCTGGCACAGTCCCCCATGCCATGCTATCCCCACGTTCTTGTGCCCTGTCCTGGCTTTGAGCTCCCCTGTGCCATCCCTGCAGCCGCTGGGACACCATCCCTGTCCTAGCCCGGTGCCGAGCCTCGTCCCACCCTCCCCCGGCACCCTGACCTGCCCCCGGCACCAGCCAGGCACTGACCCCGCTCCCCGCAGGCCACGGCAGCCCCGGCGCAGACGCCCCGCCGGCCCCGAAGCCGTCCACGCCGTCCCGCCTCTCCTTCTTCATGCGCCAGGCCAGCGCGGCCCCCGCTGAGGCCGCAGCCCCCCGCTCCCCCGGGCCCCCCGCGGGCAGCCCCTCCCGGCCCGGCCCCCGGGACGAGGTGGCAGAGCTGGACAGGAACTACCTGGAATACCTGCGGGACGCGCGGCACAGCATCGACCGCTGCGCCTGGGCCTGCCGCGTCTGGTCGGCCCCCTACGACGGCGAGGACCCCCGCGCCCCCAGCCCCACGCCCGACCCCGACAGCCCCCCGGGGCGGCCCCCGGGGCCCCCCACCCCACGGACTAAGAAGCGGGGGCTGCCCGAGGAGGGGGCGCGGGAGGCGCCCGGGGGGCCCCTCGGGGGAGAGGAGCCCAGCGCTGGAGGGCCTGGCCCCGAGCCCCGGGACAGGGGGACACTGGTGAACGGGGCGCACGGGGCGGCGGAGCCGGGGCGGCCCGAGGGGGATGTGGTGGTGAAGAAGGTCCGTCGGAGCCCCCAGGGCGAGGGGGAGGGCGGCGGGGGGGCACCAAATGGGGGCCCCCGGGCACAGCCCCCTGGCTGGGAGCCTCTGCCCTCGGTGGACTCGCTGTTGGAGGAGCTGCTGGCCCGCGTGCCCGCCGAGCCCCCCGGCGCCGGTGTCTCCATCGAGACCTTCACGGAGGAGCTGCGTGAGATTGAGGCTGAGATGCAGAACGGGGGTGTGGGGGGGGCCCCAGCCAGCCCCGCGGAGCCCCCCGAGCCGCCCCTGTCCCACGAGGAGGAGGAGGCCTTCGCCAGCTTCACCGCACTGCCCGAGGGGGACATGGGCACCGGGCGGGCACTGCCACGGCCCCCAGACCCCCTGGCGCAGGTGGTGGCCAGCCCGCCGCGGGCGGTGGGGCCGCCCCCCAGCCAGCCCTTCACAGGTGGGCACGGGGGGACAGGGAGGGGCCCAGCTCCCTGCAGGGCCCTGCCTGACCCCCCCCCGTGTCCCCAGGCCCCTTCGTGTCGGTGCTGTTTGGGAAGCTGGAGAACATGCCCCACAACTCACTGTATGTCAACTTCCTGCTGACAGGGCTGGTGGCCCAGCTGGCCTGCTACCCCCAGCCCCTGCTCCGCTCCTTCCTGCTCAACACCAACATGGTCTTCCAGCCCAGTGTCAAGTCCCTGCTGCAGGTATGGTCCCTGGGGAACCCCTGCCCTCATGGAGTCATGGGAAGGTGTCAGAACAGTCCCCCAAGACCACTGAGTTCCCCTGATGCTGCCCAGCCCACCCCTGCCCCGTGTCCCTAAGTGCCACAGGCACATGGCTGTAACCCCTCTGGACACTGGGATCCCCCCACGCCCTGAATCCCCCATTACTGCGGAGACCCCCCCCCCCATTCCTGTAGGGGTACCCTGTGCTCAAGGGAACACCCCATCTGATGGGGACCCCCCTTCCTGTGGGGACCCCCGTCCTGTGGTCCTGCAGGTGCTGGGCTCGGTGAAGAACAAGATCGAGAGCTTTGCTGCCAGTCAGGAGGATTTCCCAGCGCTGCTCTTCAAGGCCAAGAAGTACCTGATTGCCCGGGGGCGGCTGGACTGGGCTGAGGGGCCCGGGGCTGTCCCTGCCCTGCGGCGCCCTGACACCCTGGGTGAGGGCATGGCCTGGGATGGGGGGCTGGGGGCTGCACGTTGTGTTGTACCAGGGGCTGGATGGGCACGGTGGGCTGGGGTTGCAGTGGGAGCCTGGGTCTGGCTGGGCTGTGGGGTCTGTGCAGGGCCCAGGAGTCGCACGAGGTGTGGGAGGGAGGGCTGCAGCCCGTGCAAGGGGCCGGGCCTTGTGGCGGGGAGCTGAGGGCTGCACAGAGGTCTGGATGCCTTCCCCTGCCTGCCCGCGGCCAGGAGCCGTCCCTTGGGTCTGGCAGAGGTTCTGGGGGGTGCTGGGAGCCGCACTGGGGCCCGGATGCCCCCTGTACCTCCCACGCCCAGCATCCCTGACCCTTCCCCTCCTTGCCCGCAGCCCGCAGCCGGAAGCCGTCCCTGGGGGAGCTGCTGCTGCGCCACGCCAACAGCCCGACCCGCGCGCGGCACGCGGCGCAGCTGGCGCTGCAGGGGCTGCGGGACGGGGGGCTGCACCCCCTGGGCCCCCCGGCGCGGCACGGCGAGGCCCTGCGCGTGCGCAACGCCGTCTACTGCGCCGTCATCTTCAGCGAGTTCCTCAAGGAGCTGGCAGCCATCGCCCAGGCCCACGCCGTCACCTCCCCCTTCCTCACCGAGCCCCCCGAGGAGTGACCCCCGGGCCCCCTTTTTAACCCCGGACTCGGACCTTTTTAATTTATTGGGGCGGAGCTGGGCTGAGGCCGGGCTGCACTTTGGACACGAGCGGCCGCCCCCCGCCTGGCGCCCCGGGGGAGCAGGGCAGGACCCTGGGGACCCCGGGGCTGGCGGGGCGGGGGTGGCGGGGCGGGCTGGCTCTGCCCCCCTCGGCCCCCCGGGGGTTCCTGGTGCCCACCCAGCCGCTCTCTATGCAACCCCCGGGGCGTGGGGCTGGGGGGGCTGTGCATGGGGAGGGGATGTGTGTCTGTGCTGTGTAAAACCCTTCGGAATAAAGGGTCTGATTGAGGGCATCGCCTCCCCCCGTCTGTGCAGCTCTCGGGGCTTGCGGGGGCTGGCCAGGGTACCAGGGCACCCCTGAGACACCCCGTGTCTGCTCCCTCCTCGGCTCGGGGGCTGTGGGGCCCTGTGGGCAGCCTGAGGCCAGGGGGTGCAGCTGTGGCTGTGACAGCAAGCGGCTGCTGGAGCAGGTGCCAGCTCTGGTGCCCCAGTGGTGCTGGGGTGAGAATGGGAATTGGCATGGGGGTGGAGATGCAGATGATTAGGATGGGATGAGGCTGAAGGGGATGGGGCCCCAGGGGTGGCATCTCCTGGGCTGTTGGGGGCTCTGGAGGGCACGGAGCCTTCTGGGCCTGGTGGGTGCCCCCAGGGCCATGACTCCATGCTCTGTCCCAAACACCCCCTGGCTCTGTGACCTGTGGGAACAGCAACTGGAGAATGTCTGGATTTCCCGTTCCAATAGTTGGTGTGTTTATTCCAGTCACTCAGAGTCTTCAGTGCAGCTTTTCTCCAGCTGCACGGGGCAGACACAGCGGGCAGGAGAGTGGGGTGAGCTCTATTCCAGCCTTTTCCCTAGCAGTGTGGAACTCAGCCAGCAAGCAAGGGCACATGGAGCCACCCCCAGGCTGGAACCTGGGGGGTCACGCCTCCATTATCTCCAGTTCCAGCCCTTGCAACCCTGCAGATGAGCCTTTTTCCTAATTGCCAATCGATTTGTGACCAACTCCCACTCATCTGTTCCGAGGTTTTGCCCTCGAACGAATGAGGTCATTTCTGTATCAGCCAAGGGCAAGACTAAGAAAGTGATGCTTTCCCCTGTGCTGGGCACTGCTGAGGCCACACCTCGAGTGCTGTGTCCAGTTCTGGGTCACTCAACTCAGGAAGGACATCGAGGGGCTGGACCATGGCCAGAGAAGGTAGCAGAGTTGGGGAGTAGAGGCTGGAGCCCCAGGAGGGGCTGAGGGAGCTGGGAAAGGGGCTCAGCCTGGAGAAAAGGAGGCTCAGGGGGGACCTTGTGGCTCTGCACAAGTCCCTGACAGGAGGGGGCAGCCGGGGGGGGTCGGGCTCTGCTCCCAGGGAACAGGGACAGGAGGAGAGGGAACGGCCTCAGCCTGGGCCAGGGGAGGCTCAGGTTGGACACCAGGAGCAATTTCCCCATGGAAAGGGAGGTCAGGCCTTGGAAAGAGCTGCCCAGGGAGGTTTGGAGTGCCCATCCCTGGAGGTGTCCCAGGAAGGGCTGGAGGTGGCACTCGGTGCTCTGGGCTGGGCACAAGGTGGGCACCGGGCCCGGGCCGCGCTCGCCGCTCCCCAGGGCCGTTCCCAGCGCGGCTCCCGCGGGGCTCCGGAGCGGCACCGCCGCGTGACGCCACTTCCTGCCCCTGGCCCCGCCCCCGGGTTAACCCGCGCCCCGCGCGCTCCGCGGCCTCTTTCCGGCCGTGCGCGCCAAGATGGCGGACACGCAGGTGAGTGCTGCGCGGGGCCCCCGGGACACCCCCGTAATACCCCCGTAATACCGCCGGGACACCCCCGGGACACCCCCATCATACCCCCGGGACACCCCCGGGCAGACCCCCAAGAGGGGGATGCTGGCCTAGGGGGCGCGGGGGCCGCGTGCCGGAGGGGCGGTCGGTGCCTTACGGGTCTGGAGCGGGACGGCGAGGGGAAGTCTCGGGGATCTGGGTGTGGGAGGGGGAGAGGGACCCGTTCTCCGGGGTTGGTGGAGCGAATGGGGGCCGGAATCTCGGTGCCGGCGAGGGATGGAGGGTGGTCTCCACAAGCCGGGATTTTGGGGAGGCGCCGGGGGCGGCTCTCGGCGCGCAGGGTTCCGGGGGAGCGCAGAGGGTCCCGTGCGCCGGGGTTTCGGGGGGAGTGGAAATCCCCGTGCCCTGGGGTTTTATTGGTGCGGGGAGGGTCCCGTGCCTCGGGGCTGGTTGGACGAAGGCGGGACCGGAATCCCGGTGTCCCCCAGGTTTGGGGTGGCGAGCAGAACGCCCCGTGCCCTGAGCTCGGAACGGGGTCTCGGTGCGCCGAGCACGTGGGGGAGGACAGGGTCCCGCGGCTGGGGGGGAAATCTCGGTGCTCCGGGGTCGTGTCCCGGGGCTGGGGTTGTGCAGGGAAGCTGCGGGCGGGTCTCGGTGCCCCCGCGCAGCGCTGGGCTCGCTCTCGGTGCTGAGGTTCCCTTGTCGGGGTCTGCCCCCGGTCCGTGCTGACCCCCCCGTCCTGTCCCGCCCCCAGACGGAACGCGCCTACCAGAAGCAGCCGACGATCTTCCAGAACAAGAAGCGGGTGCTGCTGGGTGAGGGCGGCAAGGAGAAGCTCCCCCGCTACTACCGCAACGTGGGGCTGGGCTTCAAGACCCCCAAGGAGGTGAGGGGGGCCTGGGCATGGGACTGGGGGCCGTGGTGGTCCTGATGTGGATGTGGCATTTCAGGACAGGGTCAGTGGTGGCCTTGGCACTGCTGCCTGGACTCGAGGCCTCTGGTGGCTTTTCCCCTCCTGAACCATTCCAGGATTCCTGTGTGTGCGAGTGTTCTCTGGGCTCTCGTGCTGTGCGAGCTGAATCTCCCCACTTAGCATCCACCTGTCCTTGCAGGCCATCGAGGGCACCTACATCGACAAAAAGTGTCCCTTCACTGGCAATGTCTCCATCCGAGGCCGCATTCTCTCAGGTGAGCTGGAACATCCCCAAGGGAATCCTATGGGAGATGTGGGGCAGGCAGCCACCCCCCCTGAGTGACCTGCCTTGGTCCTGGAGCCGCAAATGATGCCAATCTCACGATGGTCTGCCGAGCCCGCCAGGGGCCTGACGACACTGCCACATGGCTTTACTGATGCAGGCCACAGGACCAGCTGCTGTCCAGGGGTGCAGGAGGGCAGCTGCGGGGGTAGGATGGGAGCCGGTGGTGCGGGGAGCGTTAGGAAGTGCGTTAGAAGGGCTTGAAAAAGAGCCAAAATTTGGTTTATGGCAGAAAGGGGGAGGTCGTGGCCTGGCAGCGAGGGGCAGTAAATAAGGAGAAATTCCTGGGACTGGCGCACGTTGGTGCCGGGTGCCGCAGTGATCCCTGGCAGTGCCCCTGAGGTGCAGTCCCCTGTGTGAGCTGTGCTGTGCCCCGGGCAGGCGTGGTGACCAAGATGAAGATGCAGCGCACCATCGTCATCCGCCGCGATTACCTGCACTACATCCGCAAGTACAACCGCTTCGAGAAGCGCCACAAGAACATGTCCGTGCACCTCTCCCCCTGCTTCAGGTGCGTGTGGGTCCCTGCCTGCGCCCGGGCTGTCCCCTCGCCTCCTCCTGCTGCTTGTGGGCAGTGCTGAGCTCACACAGACGTCTGGGTGAGGGCACATCTGGGCGGGACACGGGGGGTTCGTAGCCCCTGCTCACCTGGAACCTGCTCACAGGTTATGATGTCCAAACTCACGATGGTCTGCAGAGTCCCCCAGGTGAGGGGCTGCTGACAGTGCCACTGGCATGTGCTGAACCATGGGGCAGGTTCCAGGCACTGCCTGTGGGAGCCTTGTGCTCCCTCAGGAGGAGCAGCGGGGCTCGGTGGTTCTGAGGAATGGGTGGAGCCCGAGGAGCTGCCTGACCCCAGGTGTGGTTGCAGGGATGTGCAGATCGGGGACATTGTGACAGTGGGCGAGTGCCGCCCCCTCAGCAAGACCGTGCGCTTCAACGTGCTCAAGGTGACCAAGGCTGCAGGCACCAAGAAACAGTTCCAGAAGTTCTGACGCCTGTGGGGAGAGGTGTGGGAGGAATAAATGTTGGGAAAGTGGAATTAGCTGTGTGTGAGTTGTGTGGGGACCGGTGGTGTGCGGGCTCAGCTGTGTGGAGCTGGGAGCACAGGTCACGGCACAGGGCAAAGGGGACGGACACTCTCTGGCTGCTCTTGTCATCTGCTGTGTCCCAGTTCAGGGCTGTTTGTTTTGGGCTGTGCCTCCCCTTCCAGCACCGCTGCAGCAGGTGCTGGCTGTGGATTTGGTAATTCAGACCCCGGTGCTGACAGGGGCAGGGGTGTGGCCCTGAGGATCCTTCTCAGGAATGAGTGGTTCAGCACTGGTGGCACCATCTGGGGCCAGCCCTGGCAGAGTCACCTTGACATCCAAGTATCCAAGGCCAGGCTGGATGGGACTTGGAGCAGCCTGGTCTAGTGGAAGGTGTCCCTGCCCATGCAGGGGGGTGGAACTGGATGAGCTGTTAAGGTCCCTCTCAACCCAAACTGTTGCCATGATTCCATAACCTCTGGCTGCCTCCACCTGCTCCAGGTGAGCCCCACACCTTTGGCTGTGGGCTGGAGCTCCAGGGTTGAGCTGTAGCCATGCCTCGTGCTCAGACTCTTGGGAGAAACCTCACCGTTAGAGGTAAGTTCACACAATTGCCAGTAAATCCAGGTTTTTGGGGCTTGGTGGGATCCGTACCTTCCTTCCTGGTGCTGCCAGAACCACGGGACTGTCACATGTTTGCACTGGCAATGGGAGCAGGAGAGGACGTGGCACCTGGGGTCCAGGGACAACAAGCAGGAGTGTCCAGTGGGTCGGGAGGCTCTTCCTGGTGTCCAGTGCCAGCAGGTGCCACGAGTGCCCTGGGATTCATCTCCAGTTACCCGAGGAGCGTGGAACGTCCTGAATCGGAAGGGATGCACAGGGGCACTCGGATCCCTGTGCCCAACCAGAGCCACCGTGGTCTCAAGAAGCATTTCCCAGCCTCAGCCTCGGGTGATGTCACTGCCCTGGGCACGAAGCTCCTCCGATCAGGGGGGTTAAAAGGGACACGGGACAGGGCACCCATCAGCCATTCCCTTGGGACCCTGGCGTGTGCCTGTGTGAGAGCCCCAGCTCCTGAGCTCCTGAATCCCCCAACACTGCACCCTGTGAGCCATCCCAGCGTTGGAACCCCCTGGCTGTGTCCTGCAACAGAGGACTACAAGAAGGACCAGCCCTACAACCAGCTCCTTCCCAGGTCTGAGGGGTCCAGGATGGAGCTGGAGCTGTGGGCAGCAGGAGTGCCTGGCACCCGGGGGCCTGAGCACTGGTGTCCCGATGGCATCGCCGTGTCCCGGGAGGGCTGCTGGGTCCTGCTGCAGGATGTGCCCTCCGGCTGCACCACCCGTCAGCACCGGTGCGTTTGGGAGCACGGGCCTCGTGAAAGCCACGTTAATGATTTCTGTGGCAGGGCTGTGCCCTGGGCTGCGGCAGCTCCTGTGCCCTCAGCCGACACCGCCTTCGGCTGGCCTGGGCTGACCCTTCCTGGTGCCAAAAGCCTCTGCATTGTCTCTGGGCTGTGGTGCTGGGGATGCTGGCAGTGAGCCCCGACTCCAGCGCTGGGGACACCTTCACCTGAGCGTCAGACCCAGGTGAGTGGTGCCCAGGCTGCTCTGTGCAGTCCCATGTTCCTGAGGAGAGACTCATCCTCATCCTCATCCTCATCCCCCCTGTCCCTCCCCTCCTCCTGTTCCCAG
This sequence comes from Monarcha castaneiventris obscurior, assembly GCA_026261815.1. Taxonomy (NCBI): domain Eukaryota; kingdom Metazoa; phylum Chordata; class Aves; order Passeriformes; family Monarchidae; genus Monarcha; species Monarcha castaneiventris. The sequence goes on along the minus strand of JAMPIT010000566.1, from coordinate 49,645,981 downwards.
GGCAGCTGTCTCAGGCTGCCCGTGGTGCTGGGTGTCTCTGGGACCCCTCCTGTGGCAGGGCCAGCCTGTGACTGTGGCTTCCCAAAGCTTCAACGCCCATTCCCAGGTGGAGCAGGGCCCAGTCCAGGGGAGCCCTGCAGCACCGAGGGTTGTGGTGTTTTTCCCTGCGGTTCCCATATGGAAGCCCCCAAGGCCAGACCAATCCACAGGCTGCTCAGAGCCTACATCCCCCATGCCTTAATGCCCAATTATTTGCTCCTTGGGAGATTATCCCGAACCTTCATCCCAGAGTGATTAGTCCTCCTCCTTCACTCCCTTAAGCAGATTTATTTGGCTAATGCGCCTCTCCTGTGAATTATCCCAAAAAGCCTGTTTTTAACACCAAACTGTGATTTTACCGGGGTGTCTGAGCTGGGGGTGGCCCCAATCCCAGCTGGGAGCCATGGCTCCCGGTGATGTTCCTGCTGCACCTGGCAGAACCGGCACAGGGACAGCCTGGTAAAAGCTTTCCCTCTTAATCCCCTCCTAAACCCTCCTAAGCCCCCATGACATGCTCAGAGCTGCTGGATTTGGGTTTTTTCAGGGTAGCAGCATCCAGTAGTGGCGAGGGGAGCGATCTGTGTCCCCTTGGGTACCCCCATTTCACAGCTCCTGGGTTTTACCTTCTGCCAAAAGGTCACAGAAACTTCAGTGTCAGAGCTGAGGGACCAACCCCCTTCCAGTGGCAGGAGTGGGGCACTTTGTCCTTTTCCTTCTTTGCCCCAGGGCAGGAATCCTTGTTTGGGACTGTGGGGATGGGAGGATCCTCTGGCACAGGATGAGCCAGCCTGGCACACTCCATGTCCTTGGAGACCTTCTGCCTGGCATGGGAGAGTTGGCCTGGCACAATCTATGGCTCCAGAGGAGCTTCTGCCTGGCACAGGAGAGCTGTTCTGGCACGATCCATGGCCCCAGGAGCTGGTGGCTGTTCCATGGCCCTGGCTACGTCCCTCAGCCAACCCGGATGTGCCAGCGTGGAAAAAATGCCTCTCACCCCCCCATTCAGTGAACTGAGGGTTCACCTCATCAGCCTCATCCCCCATCCAGCTCTCTCAAGGCTGGTAAATTTTGGAATGAATTCTCCTGTCAGGCAGCTCAGTTATTCTGATTGCACTTGCTCCAGCTGCCAAAGGGACTCCTTGCACTCTCCCTGCATGTGCCACAAAGTGGGAATTCACCCCCCTTGGACTGAACATGGCACCTTTGTTTTCAATCAAAAGTTCCCGAATGCAGAGACATTTGTGGACCTAAGGGGCTCATGATTCCAAGGTGGAGCTCCCCAATTCCAATTTCTCAAGGGTTGGAAGGGACCTTAAAACCCATCCCATTCCAAACCCCTGCCATGGCAGGGACACCTCCCACTGTCCCAGGCTGCTCCAAGCCCCAATGTCCAGCCTGGCCTTGGGCACTGCCAGGGATCCAGGGGCAGCCACAGCTGCTCTGGGCACCCTGTGCCAGGGCCTGCCCACCCTCCCAGGGAACAATTCCTGCCCAAGATCCCATCCAGCCCTGCCCTCTGGCACTGGGAAGCCATTCCCTGGCTCCTGTTCCTCCATGCCTTGTCCCCAGTCCCTCTGCAGCTCTCCTGGAGCCCCTTTAGGCCCTGCAAGGGGCTCTGAGCTCTTCCTGGAGCCTCCTCTGCTCCAAGTGAGCACCCCCAGCTCTCCCAGCCTGGCTCCAGCCCTGGAGCATCTCCTTTGCCTCCTCTGGACTTGCTCCAGCAGCTGCACATCCTTCCTGTGCTGGGGAAAATCAGAAAGGGCCGGGATTCACCCATCTGCTCTTTCCAGGCTACATTTGCCCCATGGGTCCCCTCTGGCCAGGACCCACCCTTGTCCCCCTGAGGCCTCTGGGGTGACCCCTGCTCTGGAAGTGTTTGAGGAAGGGTCTGAGGATGATTTAGACCCCCTGCCCAAGCTTTCAGCCCGCCTGGCGTCTGCCCACTGAGATTCCATGAATTTCCCTCTCTCGGAAAACACCTGCAGCAATGTTTTCCCCTCAGCCCCAGTTTGGCTGTGGTGGCTCCCCTCTGCCCTCCTTTGGCCATCACCTTCCAGCTCCACGTCCTGGTTGCGTCTCTGTCCTGCCAGTGAGGATTCTTTCTTCCAGGACTGAGAATCCAACTCTCCATGGGTGGCTTTCCCCCAGAAGCTCTGGGAAAAATTAGATGTTAGGAAACATTAGATATTAGGAAAAAGTAGTTAGTAGAAAATAATTGTTTACTGAGAGGGTGGTCAGGCCTTGGCAGGGGCTGCCCAGGGAGCTTTGGAGTGCCCATCCCTGGAGGTGTCCCAGGAAGGGCTGGACGTGGCACTCAGTGCTCTGGGCTGGGGACAAGGTGGGCATCGGGCACAGGGTGGACTTGATGATCTTGGAGGTCTTTTCCAATCTCAATGACTCTGTGATCCCTGGTGGCCAAACCCAGGCTGTGTTTCCAGTTCTGAGCTCCTGAGCTGCTGCTCCCTTGAGCCACTGAGCACCCCCAGCCCCACTCCTGCTGGTGCCCCCCTGTCCCCCTGGCTGGGTGGCTGCTGCTGGGGGTTCTCACTGAAATCTCCATGTTGGAGCACCAGCCTGTGCATGTTTCATTATTTCTTGAGGAATTTAATTTGCAAACTCAATTTAATCCGTGGCTCTGCAGCCATGGGGACGCGCTGCGCTGCCGGCACAGAGCAGCTCCCGCCTCGCTCTGCGGCTTTCTTGGTATCAGCATCCTCGTGGCCACCGCTCCTTTGTTGAGTTCCTGGGAGTCCTTGCCCCGTGCTCTCACCGAAGGCCACTGCTGCCACCTTATCCCAGTGCCTGGCCCCAGCGCTGTGCTGCTGACGCACACGGCCCCGCTGTGCTCCCTTCCTGCCCCTCTGGGGAGTGATGCTCTGTTTTCTGTTCGGCAGCCACTTCAGGATACTCCATCCCATGCTTCAGCACCTAAACTCACACTCACCCCTTCTGTCAGTGCTGGTGTCACCCCTCACTTCAGCGTGAAGTTCCCCCTCATCCCCCTGCATTCCTGCAGCTCATCCAGAGTCGCTCTTCGGGACCCAAACAATTCAATATTCTGCAAAGGTGAAACTCTAATAATTCACAGGAATAAAATTTGGGCTTGAACAGGCTTGGAGCGCCCTGCTCAGTGCAAGGTGTCCCTGCCCATGGCAGGAGTTGGGACTGGATGAACTTTAGGGTCCCTCCCAACCCAAATCAATCTGTGCCTCTGTGATTAGAATACTCCAGGTCCCATAATGGGAATTGCTAAATGCTTCCTGAGGCAGGCAGGGGACAATATTCCTCATCTTTTGGGCACAATATCTGTCATCTCCTAGGGACAACATCAAGCACCCCTCAGGTATTGCTCAAGACAGCGCAGCAGGGTCAGGTCCTCAAGGGGTTTTTCCATCATCCCACAATATCCTGCTCCATCTGGCAGGGACTCAGCCCTTCAGGATGGGAAAGGGCCTGCTGAGGTCCCTGAGAGCTTCTCCCTCATTATCAGCCCATGGGATGGAGCATGCTGGTTCCAGCTGAGGGTGTTTCCAGACCCATTCTCCACCGGATGGGCCCTGAGGGCAGCCCCTGAACCTGTGTGCACACAGAGGTGCAGGGTCCCATGGAGACCTGGTCCCAAGCCCAGCTCCAGGCACTTGATTCCCAGACTGTGACAGTGGCAATGCGCTGGGCTCCTGCCTGGAGCTGCTTCCTGGCTGGAAATCCGAGCCCCCCAGCCTGGGCTGTCGCTTTCCAGCCCTGTCCCACACCACGTCATGGCCCTGTGGTCTGTCAGAGTCTCCCTCACTCCCTTTTTTCTCCATAATTTCCCCAGAATTTGACCAGGCTGTCTCGCTCCATCCCCAGCCCTGTGGGGGTGTTTCAGCTCCAGGAGTGCAGGGACCAGTGCTGCCACAGTGCCCCTGTGGGATCAGACACGGAGCCATGGATATTCTGGCACAACCTGCGAGAGAAATGAGCCTTTGGGTGCTGAATGGGGCAGGGATGACCCTGGGACCCTCGGGGACAGGCAGGGGGACAGAGGAGGAGGAGGAGCAGGGGTGGCACTGGGGACCAGAGGCACTGGATATAAACCTGTGGAGAGGAGCTGCTGCCAAACACCCAGGCAAATGCTGCCTGTCGGGAAGAGATCCATGGCTTTGGAAGAGACACACTACTGAAATCGACAGCTCTGGTGTCACCAGCGTGGGCCCCGTGGCCACCACGGCTTGGAGAATGCTGCCAGGGTTACTGTGCCCTCCAAGGGGCAGGGCAGGAAAGGACTTGCCCTCATCCAAAATGAGGATGTGCTTGGGAAATTCCCTCATCGGGGAGAGGCACAGGCAAAACCAGCGGGGGGACCTGTGGGTCCCGTTGGGCTCCTCAGGGTGAGCCAGCCCCTGCCCAGGAACCCGGGCACGGGTTTGACGTCCCTCTCCCGCCTGTCCCTCAGTCAGCTCGAGTGTCCGACTGCTCCCTGTCTGGGGATCTCTGTCCCTGTTCGAGCCACCCCCAGCCACCCAGGGGACTTCTCATGGTGGGGCAGAGCAGACCTGACCCCACGTTCACCCCCCTGCTCTGCTCCAGTGCTCTGGTCCAGCAGCAGCAGCCTTATCCTGCCTGCCCACCCAGAGAGTCCCCGTACAGGCAGCAGCTCCCACCTGCCTGCCCTGACAGCCCAGAGCCGGGGGGTTCCATGGTGGAATTGCTGCTTTTCTCAGCTCTGGGAAGCTGCTGCCCGCCCCTGTGCCAGGCAGAGCAGGACAGCTGTCACTGCAGCACCAGTCAGGAGAGTAATTACATGCAATCGTGTGTAATTATGTGTAATTCTGTGGCAATCCATGTAATTCTCTGCCATTTTTGGTGACAGTATTTGCTGTGGTGGGTTCAGCCTGTGCTGAGTCGGCCTTTCCCCAGCCAGGGGCTTTCCCACGGCAATTCCTCACCTTGCTGTGGCTGGATCTACAGACCTTCCTGTCCCTCCCACCTTGCTGCCACCACACGTGCACCCCTTTCCGTGTGTGACACTTGGGGACGTGGTCCAGGGTGGCCTTGGCACTGCTGGGGGAGCAGCTGGACTTGATGGCCTTGGGGGGGGCGATTGGCCAAAGGTTGGACTTGATCTTGGAGGTCTTCTCCACCCTCAGTGACCCTGGGATTCCGGGGGGGCTCCTGTGAATCTCTGCCCACCCTGTGCATCTGTTTTGGGGGTCCTGTTGCCTGTGCTGTTCCTGTAGCCCTTGCCTTGCTGCCCTGAGGCTCAGGGCAGAGAGGGCAGTTAATTGAAATAATTAATTAGCTAGATAATTGATTGCCTGCTGCTTCTGCATAAGGCACTCAGTTATCTTGTTATTTATTTATTTAGTGATTTGGTTATTGACTTGTGTAGTCATTTAATTATTTAGTTACTGAGTAAATTCATTATTTAATTGCTCAGTGACTTAATTATTTAATTATTTAGTTATTCTGCAAATTCATTATTTAATTACTTAGTTATGTAATTATTTAGTTTCTTAGTAGATTCATTATTTTACCGGCAGCCACAGTCCATCTCTGTCACCCCCACCAATGCCAGGTTCTGCCCCTGAGATGCTGTGAAGGGGGGATTTCAGGGGTGTGAAACTCGGAGCAGGGAACATCACCTCTGTATTCCCAGGCTTTCCCTGGCGAGTGGGAAGCAGGGCAGGATTCAGGCAGCCCTGCACTGGCAGGGAAACTGAGGCAAGGTGTGCCAGGGGAGGTTTGGGCTGGGTATTGGGAAAGTTGATCCCATCCCTGGAGGGACTGAAAAGCTGTGTAGATGTGGCACTTGGGGACATGGGTTAGTGCTGCCCTCGGCGGCGCTGGGGGAATCCCGGTGGTCCCTGAGGGCTCTTCCAACCTCAGCAATTCCATGATTTCATGATCTGCAGAGGTCCCCGGAGCACCCCTGGCCTGGCCTTGATGCAGAAGAGGAGGATGACACCCTTGGCTGTGCAGGGTGTCTCACACTCCTCCCAGGGAAGACGCTTCAGGAGCAGAAACATCCGCGGTGCCGCTTCCAGCACCCCTGCTCTCCTGACCTGGGGATGTGTGGTGCTCACCACAGAGCTGTTCTGGGCTGTGACATCCTGCTCTGCATCCCTGCACTCCCCATGCTCTTCTTCTTGGGAGCAAACACTTCCAGGTTGAATCTGTCCCGAGGTGTTGCAGGTGAGGAGACAAACACAAACCCATACCGTGTGTCTGGAGAGGACCTGAGCAGGGAACCCAGTTCTGCCCCCTGAGGTGGCAGAGCTGGCTGTGGCCCCGGCACTGGAGGCAGGGCAGACCCCCTGAGCCCGTGTCTGGTGTGAAGCTCCCCTAAATCTGTGAGAGAAGCAGAAGGAAAGCAAATAACCCAGCGAGGTTGGTGTGGAGCGGAGCCCTGCCGGTCTCTGAACTCTTGGGGAAGGTTTGGTGCTCTGGTTTGAGGGTGAAGGGGAGAAGGACAAAATCCGGCACTGAGGCCATGGATGAGCCCCAAAGGAGGCTTTTGGGGGTGCTGTTGCTGCTCTTTCTTGCTGGAATCCACTCTGACACCATTCCTGTGGGAACCCTTTCACTCTGGAGCTCTGCTCAGCCAGGTCCTCCCCTCTGTGGGGTCTCTCGGCTCCTCCCTGCAGCACTCACAGGGGCTGGAGATGGGTGCAGGAGGGGACTGTGAGACTGCGTGTGTAGTGGGGTCTGCTGGGGGTTCCCAAGCTCCCAGTGCAGGAGAACCTTCTGCTACCACTCAGAGCCGGTGTCACACTCCCCCACATGCTGGGGCACACCCCCAGGGAAGCTGCGCCCACCCAGGGAAGCTGCACCCACCCTGGGAGGCTGCACCCGCCCAGGGAAGCTGCACATCCCTAGGCAGGCGCTTGGCTCACCATGTGGGGCGAGAGAAACCTCAAAATGAGGAGTATCATCAGCCCAGAGCATCAGCTCAGAGTCTGCCTGGCCTGGCTGAGCCCCTGCAGAGGGACACGTCCAGAGCAGAGCAGAGCAGGGCAGCTTTCTGTGCTCGGGCGTGCCGAGGAAGGAGAGGGACAGCGCTGCAGGCGCTGGGAGGAAAAGGCTCTTTGAGTAAATAGAAACGATTAAAATGTCCTTAGGAACAGCAGTGGAGCAGCTGCGGGTGCCCGGGCTGCGGAGCTCGGCCCGGGAAAGCGGCAGGCGAGGAGCCTGGGGCAGGGAGCGTGGTTGTGCTGTGCTCGCTGCCCTCTGCCCGTGTCCCTGCTGCCAGCCCGGCCCGGGGAGGAGCGGCTCTGGGCTCTCTGCACTGGCATGGGGCAGAGAATCACAGCAGGGTTTGGGTTGGGAGGGGCGCTACACGCATCTGGTTCTACCCCCTCGCCGTGGGCAGGGACACCTTCCACTGGGACAGGCTGCTCCAAGCCCCGTCCAGCCTGGCCTTGGGCACTCCGGGTCCTTGTCCTTGTAGCTTTTCTGAGGCCAGATCCCGCTCCAGCCATGGTGCAAACGCCCCTTTCCCTGAGGGGCTGCCTCAGGACACACCATGGACACCCTTCAGGTCGTGGAGGACAGAGGGGCTTCGTGTCCCGCTGTGCCGGGCTGCAGGATCCGTGCTCCTCCTGCTCAGCACCCATCCGGAGCCTCCCTGCTCCCCCAGCACCGCCTGCCCGGTGCCCGCGGGGTCTGGCCCCGGCTGGAGGCTGTCTCCTGCCTCCCCCCACACTGCCGATGCCACCACGAGCCCCGGGTGATGCCACCACAATCCCTGGGTGATGCCATCACAGCCCCTCGGAGCTGCCTGGCTGCGGGACCATTTCTTGCCTCACAGGGATCTCTAGAGTCACTCTCCCAAAGTCTCGGCACTTCTCCACTCAGATATGAGTGGTGCTGTCCACGTCTCATCTCTGCTGCACAGGCTGGAGCTTCCCCATGAGCTCTCCGTGCTCCTCTTCCCCATGCCAGCCCTAGAGAGTCCCCTGTGTGTGCCCCAGCTCCGGAGACAGCAGGGACATCCCACTCCTCCCAGTGACACCCTCTACTTCTGGGACTTCTACTTCTGCCCATCCTTGCTCCTGAGCTCTGCCCGGCCCCTGGGATGCTGGATCCGGGTTCCTGCTGCGCCTCTTGAAGGCTCTTGCCCCCTGAAGTGTCCCAGCACTGGTGCTGGTGTGGGGTGGGATGTGCAGGGAGTCTCTGGGGAGTCCATGGGGTGCAGGGAGGCAGCTGGAAACCAGCCCGAGGTGGGAAGAGTCTGTGGCAGGAAGGAAACCTGGAGCTCCTCGTGCAAGCCCTGTGTGTGAGGGACGGCAGCAGCACAGCCTCTGCTCCACAGAATGACAGAATCGCTAAGCTTGGAAAAAACCTGCGAAGTCATCGAGTCCAACCTTCAGCTGAGGCGTTTCCCGTGCAGCTCCTGCTCCGCCAGGACAGCGGGGATGGGCATCGGCTCTGCTGCAGGAGGAGCCACAGCCCACCCTGGAGGGAGCCCAGCTCCCGCCTCGGAGAGCTCAGAGCATCATTCAAGTCCCCTCCCGGAGCCAAAGAAAGGGGAAGCCAATCCAAATGTTACATTTTGAGATGCACAAGGCGTCAGAGGAGAGACAACACCAATATTTCTAATTGCATGGCTCCTGTTGAACATTTCCACAGCCGCTGCAGGCGTGATGGTGCCTTGTCAGAGAGTTGCTGCCTTTCCTGGATCCAGGATCCTTCTGCAAGACCAGAACCTCCCACTCCTGCACCCCAGGAGCTGTGTCTTTGGGGGAGGAGGGAGATGTGCCCCAGGGTAAAGGAGGCATGGGAAAGGAGGGGTTAGGACTGGATTGCTGGACACTGCTCAGTATTGACTTTTCTAACAAGACTTTTTGGACTTGATGATCTTAGAGGTCACAAAACCACAGAACTGTGGAACCCCAGACTGGTTCGGGATGCAAAGGACCTCAAAGTGCCAGTGCCACCCCTGCCATGGGCAGGGACACCTCCCACTGTCCCAGGCTGCTCCAAGCCCCAGTGTCCAGCCTGGCCTTGGGCACTGCCAGGGATCCAGGGGCAGCCACAGCTGCTTTGGGCACCCTGTGCCAGGGCCTGCCCACCCTCCCAGGGAACAATTCCTGCCCAATCATTATTCTGTAGATCGTTGATTTGATCAATGACCTTCACGATAATTATAACCCCGATGGTAGATTGCTGCCCGTGGGCTGGGGTTGGGTGGCAGAGGGTCCCCTGGCAGCATGAGGGGGCTGTTTAGGGAGGTTGCAGCAGTGCAATGAGACCATTTTCAGCTGCTGCAGATAAAGCACTCTCAGACATCCACGATGCCCTGGATCCCGGGAGCGCTCAGGCCGAGCCCATCTCCTGCTCAGGTCCTCAGCAGCCCGGCCCAGTGTCCGCTGCCCGGCAAGGAGAGAGGAAAATCAATTGCAATGCAAATGCTGGAAAAGCAGGAAATGCCTCACCCGGGAGTGTTAACTGCTGTTAATGGTTAATGCACCGGCAGTTTAAACCTCCCCAGGACCAGGGGCTGATGCTTCCTCTGAAGGAAGAGGGAAGGATCGATAGCATCAGCCCTGGCAGCACTGGGGGCTTTGGGCTTCCCCGAGCTCTGCATCGCTCGGGGCTCCTCTTCCCACTTCGGGGCTGGCCCTTGGTGAGTCATTTTACATCAAAGGCTGGGGTTTGGGGCAGTGATTCTGTTTGAAAAGACTGAAGGGAAGGAAAGTGGCTGTGTGAGAGGAATAGATTTCCATATTGCTGGGAAGTGGAGGAGGAAAGCCTTGCTGAACTGCTTTGTAGCCCACCCACAGTAACACCGGCTGGCGTTGGAGCCTGGGAACGCTCCCAGGCAGATTTAATTCCCTGCTCTAGGCCCAGACTGGCTTGATTCACCTGGGTGACGTGGGTTTGCAAGTGGAAGAGGTGACTGGATAAATATTTGCCATGAGCTGAAGGTCTTTTCTGTACTGAGCCATGTTTTCAGCGGACTTTTGGTTCAGGGAGGCTGAGAATCCTTAATGGAAGCACTTAGAAATGCAAACACGTCTGACTTGGGTACCTGCTGTTTGCAGTGAAAGTAAATCAGGCTGCAAGCAGGGAAGGCTTATCTTTGGTCCAAATCCAACGGCTTTTCCTCTATCCCAACCCTGGCCTGGAGATTTTCTAATGTATGATGGAGTTTACACAGGGAATGGGGACTGGGGGTAAGATGGGGGGAAGCACATAAACCCAGCAGTCCTGTGGTTCTCCTTCTTCCCAAAGGCCTTCTCATGGCAAAGCTTTCATGGAGGACTTGCAGCTTTGCATTATTCATATCTTCACAAATACCCTCAGGCTGATCAGTCATGGGACAGTGCTGTTCCAGCCTGGAGACGTGGTGCTCCCAGCTCAGGCTACCCCAGCACCTCCGGAGCTGGGAAAACTGAGCTCTGGAAACTGAGGGGCTGGAACGGTGCCAGGGGCTGAGCATCAGCGAAGAACTCTGCATTTGGTCACATCCCAGACACTGCCCAACGCTGTACTGCGCCAGGATTTATTCCTGTGCTTGGGGTTTTACAAGGAACTCTCAGTCACTGGTCTGAGCAGGGTGAGAAATTCTGTCATTTCACTGCCCTGGAGGAACCTGGAGTCCCAGCACAGACACAGCTCTGTGTGTGCTCACAGATGGAGCCACTGACTGCGACAAGGCCGAGGGTGACTTTTATGACTATTTTTATGACTTTTACAAGGTTTCTGTGACAGTGGATAAAGCAGAGCTGGAAAAAGGCCTGACCTGTTTAGCAGTGCCAGTGGGGGAATAGAGATGTTTTCCTTGCAGACACTTTGTAGGACTGACAGAACAAACAAGGTCCTTTGTGCAAAACACAGCGAGGGAACCCCTTAGGGCGGCAGGCAGGTGCCTTGTAACTTGTGTCCTGATTTGCAGCATCTGTCAGGGGTCATGGGCAAATCCAGGCTCACGGGTGTTGTTTATCCCTCCTCTTTCTTGCACAGAGCTGAGCCAGGCTGAGCCTGAGCACGGACACACCATGTACGAGCTCAACGAAAGCAGCTTCGACCCCATCACCTTTGTCCTGACAGGCATCCCGGGCATGGAGGAGTCCCACATCTGGATCTCCGTCCCCTTCTGCCTGATGTACCTCACGGCAGTGCTCAGCAACCTGGTCCTTCTCTTCGTCATCACCACGGACCGGAGCCTGCACGAGCCCATGTACCTCTTTCTCGCCATGCTGGCCCTCTCTGACCTCCTGCTGTCCACCACCACGGTGCCCAAAATGCTGGCAATCTTCTGGTTCAGTGCCAGGGAGATTTCCTTCGATGCCTGCATCACACAGATGTTCTTCACCCACTTCAGCTTCATCGTGGAATCCTCGGTGCTGCTGGCCATGGCCTTTGACCGGTACGTGGCCGTGTGTGACCCTCTGCGCTACGCCTCCATCTTAACCCCCTCGGTGATCGGCAAAATCGCCATCACCGCCGTCGCCCGCGGCTTCTGCATCATGTTCCCCCCCATCTTCCTCCTGAAGCGGCTGCCCTACTGCGGGCACAACGTGATGCCCCACACCTACTGCGAGCACATGGGCATCGCCCGCCTGGCCTGCGCCGACATCCGGGCCAACGTCTGGTACGGGCTGACCACGGCGCTGCTCTCGTCGGGCCTGGACGTCGTGCTCATCACTGTCTCTTACGCCCTCATCCTCAGGGCCGTGTTCCGGCTCCCGTCCCCAGAGGCTCGACTCAAAACCCTCAGCACCTGTGGCTCCCACCTCTGCGTGATCCTCATGTTCTACGTGCCTGCCTTCTTTTCCTTTCTCACACACCGCTTCGGCCACCAAATCCCGAGTCACGTCCACATCCTCCTGGCCAATCTCTATGTCGTGGTCCCACCCATGCTCAACCCTATTGTCTACGGGGTGAGGACCAGGCAGATCCGGGAGCGTGTCACCCGCCTCCTCTGCCCCACAGGGGAGTGTCCCTGCCCCAGCTGGGGCTGCAGGTGCTGAGCAGGGGGAAGGGGGATGTGGGACGGGGTCTGGAAAGCAGCACCAAAGGCTGCAGCGCTTTTGGCTGGAGGAACTGGTTTGCCCAAGGGGCTCAAGAGAAGCTGGAGGTGGTGTGAATTCTGGAAATGTGAGCTTGGGTCATCAGCATCTTCACTGCTGCTGGTTTCTCCTGGAGCTGCTTCCCCTGAATTTCCCTCACTGGCAGAGACTGGGCAGGTTCAGCTGAGAAGCATCGAGGCTCTGCTGACTCACTGTCACCTGCTACAGCTGGTTATGTTTGCTGTCCTACAGCTTTGTTTCTGCCTGTTCCTTCAGCTTTCTAACAGTATCCAGGCCATGAACACCTTGTTGGCTGCCAGACTGGAGCATGGCACACCGACCACAGCTGGATGGGCAGCACACTGCTCACCATGGCACAGAGGGGGTATGTCCTCTTGTCCTCATTGCTCAGGGACCCTGGCACCTCTTGCTGCTGAAGATGTGTCCCTGCTGAAGTGCACTGAGAGCTTGGGAAAGGCTTTATTGTCCTGTGTTTGAGGAAAACATTTCCCTTAAACTGTGACTCCCAAGAGCAATTCAAGCCTTTAGAGTGGTGTGTAAAGGGACAATGGTCTCCTACACCCACCACATCCCACGGGGATGCTTTCTGTCTGTGCCAGAGCATGGCATCGTGGAGCAGCACTCAGCCCGAAGCACGTTGCACCTCGAGATCCTTCTCTGTCCACGTGCTGGCTGATAAACCACCGGTGTTGTGGCTGGATATTTGATTCATCCTTCAACACTGAGAGAGCTTTGCAGGATTTTCCTTGCTCCCCTCATTGGTGGATGTAGCAGTTGGGTCAGTGACACCTTATTGTGCCTGAGGTCAGTGGCACCCTGCCCAGGTGATCGTGTGAAAGGTGAGCACTCGGCATCGCTGCAGGACCAGCGAGGACAACCCGTGTGTCTGGAATACAGAGTGAATCCCACAACCTCTGAGGTTGGAAAAGACCCCCCAGATCTTCGAGTCCAGCCCGTGCCCAATCCCCACCTTGTCACTAGCCCAGAGCACTGAGTGCCGTGCTGGGCTCTGCTCCCAGGGAACAGGGACAGGAGGAGAGGGAACGGCCTCAGCCTGGGCCAGGGGAGGCTCAGGTTGGACACCAGCAGCAATTTCCCCATGGAAAGGGAGCTCAGGCCTTGGAAAGAGCTGCCCAGGGAGGTTTGGAGTGCCCATCCCTGGAGGTGTCCCAGGAAGGCCTGGACGTGGCACTCAGTGCTCTGGGCTGGGCACAAGGTGGACATCGGGCACAGCTGGGCCTCCATGGGCTGGGAGGGCTTTTCCAGCCTCAGGGATCCTGGGATTCTGTGACAAACGCTTGCCTCTCCTCTCTGCATTCCCTGCTGTCAGCTGTGCTCCTCTCTTACCCACCACTCTGAGGAATGGGGGCCTGGGCACTTTTTGGTCCCTGCTGAGCTCAGGGGTTTCCTGGGGTCTGGCCAGCACAACTCTGCCTCATCCAGGCAGTGGCCAGAGGGTTTTGGTTGTGGTGATGAGGGAGCCCTTTCTGGAGGCTGCACAGTCCAGCTCTCACAGCAATGCCAGGAGTGGGCTGATCTGACCCTGTGTCACCTGTGAGACCCCACGAAGGGCCCGGTGTGTTCCTGGTGTCCCTCATGAGACAGAGCAGATCAGCCACTTGTGCCAGAACGTCCTTGTGCCCAGGCTGTGAGGGCAGCTGGCACTGCCTGTCCCACAGCCTGGCTGGGCTGCAAAGCTCTTTCAGACCTGCCCTGGTCTGAAAGTGGGGAAACCACTGCTGCACACCTGGACCTCAGAGCTGTCTCATTTGGAGGGGCTGGTGACCCCGGGGATGCTGGGGAATGGCTCTCCCAGGATCTGGACTCCATTAAATGTTGTGCCCTGCATCAGGGCGGGAGCTGTGGGATCATTCTGGTCGGGGCTGATCAAACCCAAAGTTCCTGAGGGAGGGCAGGAGCCATGGGCGCTCTCTGGGACCAGGTGTGTTCAGGCCTGAATGATTCAGGAGCTGAGATCAACACAGCAACCCAACCAGCAAACTCTGCTCCAGCCATACCAGTGATACTGCCACGACCTCAAAAGAAAAGGGGAAGAGACAGATTCGTGATTTCAGATCAAAACCCCCCAAAAGTTTTTCATTTTTGCAACACATTTCTTCTTTCCTTTGTTTTATTTTCCTCTGATTTGATCAAAAGTGGCACCCTGTGACGGGCACAGGGGAAATGAAAGTCTGTTCATTAGAGGCTGTTTGTCTACCAGCGGAGATAACGGAGCTGGGTACAAAAGCTGCTCGTGTCGCTGGGTTTTTCCAATGTCCTCAGAACGTTCGTGTTTGCGTTGGCTTTCTTAGCCAAAAAAAAAGTGTTTGCACAGAGCAGCCACGTGATTTTTGGTAGGAGATGGAGCTGTGAGAAGGAAAATGTGTCAGGAGAGTGCGTTGCTGTCAGCAGCTCTGAGAACAACTGAGCTGCCACCTGGATTTGTCAATATACAGGGCTTGGAGCAACCTGGGATGGTGGAAGGTGTCCCTGCCCGTGCCAGGGGGTGGAATGAGATGAGTTTAAGGTCCCTTCCAGCCAAAACTGTTGTGTGGTTCCATGGTTCTCTGGATCTGTCTGCTCCTTGGGGTTTCCCAGAATGGTTTTATACGATGCAGGAGGCAGTTTTTAACTCGCTGCTCTGCTCCTTGGGTGGATGTGGTGGCCGGGTCAGGAGCAAACTGCCCAGGGAAATGTTCCCAAGTCAATGAATCACCAGCTGGGCCATTCCTGGCCAGGGGCCCGTGCCTAATGGGGTATTAGCCAGCCAAGAAGGGAGATTTACATTTCAAAGTGGTTAAAATGTCAGCTTAATAACTCACACAGGGTGGGAAACCACAGCTCCTTCAAATTTTTTTTCCAAATCTGGAGACACCCATTCTTTTTTTAGCTCAGTTCGTGGTTTTTGCAAGTGTGTTTGGATTACAAGGACCTTTGCCTGGTAGGAAGGAAGGGAAGGAGGAAGATTCCCTGCCTGTGACACAGAATTAGAACAAGATGAGCTTTAAGGTCTCTCCCCACCCCAACCGTTCCACAGTTCCATGATTCTATCATTTCAACTGGTGTTTTTCCCATGTAGCACATGCAAGAAGTAAATGAAATCTCAAAAATCTTTGGGAGATAAGTGGAAGTCACTGCGAAACACTCCTCTGCCCTCAGGGAATGTTTCTGTACACGGAGAAGGAGCTGAGCCTGTGCCTGCAGTGGGGATGGAGCCCCAGGCTCTCGGTGTGTTTGAGAGGTGAACGCTCTCCAGTGTGGGATTGCTGTGCTGCACGGACAGGGACAAGCTCGGCTTCATCACGGGCAGAGCCTCGAGTGTGCCAGGCTCAAGTACCCCATTCCCACTGGGTTTTGTGGCTGCTCACGGACAGTGGCTCTTTGTTCCCTGTCCCCACCCACGGGACGCAGGGCACCAGAGCAGCAGAGCAGCAGAGCTTCAGGTCGTAGCTCTCCCACTTCTCCCATCCCAGCCTCGGCAAGCGGCAGGACAGAGGCTCCTCGGGAAGGATGGACAGGGGACAGGAGGGGCCACCCTCAGTGTCAGAGAGGGGCTGGATGCACGGAGCTCCTCTGGGATGGATGAGGAGCTGACTGAGAGCTCATGGGTCAGGATGCCCCATCCCTGGAAGTGTCCCAGGCCAGGCTGGATGGAGCTTGGAGCAACCTGGTCTAGTGGAAGGTGTCCGTGCCCGTGGCAGGGGGTGGAACAGGATGATTCTGTGATTCTGTGAAATGTTGATTTAATAAAAATCCCACTTCACAGACAGGCAGATAATAAACAGCACCACCTCCTTGTCTGAAACGAGACAGTAACTCAGCCGTCGGGGGGGAAGTTGTGGGTGACTGGTTTGATCTCATGGATTAGAGATTCCTGCTGGACCCGAAGGTCCCTAACAGCTCCCTGAAGGGTCGTGGCAGTCAGGAAGCTGCAGACTGCAGTTTCCCTACCCTCACTGCACAGCCTGCTGAGGATTTCTGCAGGTTTCTGGGAGTCCAATTCTAGTGGTCCAATAAAATCAGAAAGGGGGACAAAATCACCTAAGAGGTCTGTAGCAGGAATGCCTGCTGATCTCTAGCTCAGAGCTCCCAATTTCCTCTCCACTGTGGTTTCCTAAAAGTTAAAGCAGTTCTCGGTCCTAAAGCCCTTCCAGTCTGGGGCAGGCACGGGGGTAGAGCACACACCTGATGGACAGGCCCCTGCCAGCCCAGGCTGGTCCAGCCCTGGGAACCTCTTTGGGATCCATGATCAGGGAATGGATTGTGCAGGAGTGACTGGTGCAGGGTGATGAGTGATGGGGCAGTGAGGGCTCACTGAGCTTCCTCCAGGGACAGCCTGAAGGTCTACAGGGCTTGTACAATCAATGCAGTCAATTAGTGCAGCAGGAGGAAACACCCAGGGAAGTGAACTGGTGCTGTCCCCGATGCCCTGAGCCACATGCTCAGGTGGGAGCACAGCCCCCCTGCCCTGTGGTGCCCCAGGGCACTGCTGGACCAGCTACAAACACAGGCTGGGTCTGTCCCTGCAGGCTGGCTCTGTCCCCTGGCTGGACAGGAGGTGGGTGACACAACAAGGCTGGGACACGGCGCTGTTGTTTCAGCCTTTTCAGGCTTTTGTCTCTTTGCATATCCAGAGTGAATCTACTGGAGCATGTCCAGGGCAGGGAACGGAGCTGGGAAGGGGCTGGAGCCCCAGGAGCGGCTGAGGGAGCTGGGAAAGGGGCTCAGCCTGGAGAAAAGGAGGCTCAGGGGGCACCTTGTGGCTCTGCACAAGTCCCTGACAGGAGGGGGCAGCCGGGGGGGGTCGGGCTCTGCTCCCAGGGAACAGGGACAGGAGGAGAGGGAACGGCCTCAGCCTGGGCCAGGGGAGGCTCAGGGTGGATATTGGGACAATTCCTTCCCAGAAGGGCTGTCCAGCCCTGGCACAGCTGCCCAGGGCAGGGGTGGAGTCACGTCCCTGGAGGGATTTCACAGCCCTGTGGATGTGGCACCTGGGGACATGGTCAGTGGTGGCCTTGTCACTGCTGGGGAACAGTTGGACTTGGTGGGCTCAGAGGGATTTTCTGGCTTCAGTGACTGAGTCTGTGCTTTGCTCTGGCTCCCAGCAGCTGCAGGCAGAACATTCTCTTGTCTCACAGGCTCCAGTAGCAGAAATGCCAGTTCCCAGCCAGGATGGAGGAACTGGGATAGTGGAGGGGGACCCTGATAAAGCAAATTGCCCAATATTTACTATTCCCAGTTAAAATGTGTCTCAGAAGTGAAGGTGTCTGTGCCATGAGCAATGCTGGCCATGAACCAACTCCCCATAGCCAACCCTGGGAGTCCCTCAGCTGCTCTTTGAGCCTTTTCCTTACACCTCCAGCCAGCACAGGCTGCCCAAAGGGGCTGTGGACTCCCCATCCCTGGCATGGATGGGCCCTGAGCAGCCTGGGATGGTGGAAGGTGTTCCTGCCCATGGCAGGGGGGTACAATGAAATGGACCCTAAGGTCCTCCCCAGTCCAAACCCTCTGTGATGCTGTGATTCCACAGCTCCTGCAAGTGAGGAATGATGTGTTGCTCCCAGACACATCAGCCCCCAGCCAGTCAGGATCCCACCTCCATCCTTCATCCTGGGGGGACACCTGGGCTGCAGAAGTCTGTCCCTGATCTCCATCCCGGTGTGTGCTCTGTGTGCTGCTGCCCTGCTGGGGAGCTGGGCCCTGCTGGTCCCTGCAGCAGGGGAGGGCACTCCCCGAGCCCCCGGGGCTCTCCCTGCCCGTGTGTGACCCGCTCTGTCCACTCCCTCTCTGCCCTGAGCCCTCGGCCTTCTCTGGGCTCTGCCCTCCCACCTCTCTTTCACTGTCTGCCTGGCAAGCAAACCTTCCTCAGGTCCCTCTGGCTCAGCCAAACAAGCGAAAGAAAAAAAAAGTTTCTGACTTAAGTCAGGAAAACCATAAGTCTATGTGCTTAAATTAAATGGAGAAATGGGATTATCAGAGAAACCTGAAACAGGTTCATTTGCCTTTAGATTCAAATAAAATAATGGCAAAGTGAATATGAGACTTGATCAATAGTATAAAAGGGCAGGAATGTAATTAACGGCAATCAGTGCTCGTTTGGGCATTCGGCTTCTGTGGAGACATGGAATTTCACTTTCTGGTGATTCCACATGGGGTGATAAAGTTACCCCAAGCCTGAAAAAGTTACCCCAAGGCTTGATGCAACCTGAGTGTTTTTTGTATCCACAACATTGTGATATGGAGCTCATTATGTCACACAAACAAATTAATAAATAATAAGTAAAGCAGCTGCGGGTGGACTTTGGCCAACTGAAAAACCTCGCTCCAGTATACGTCTCATTTTCCATATACTCCTGGAGAGGTCCTGCAGGGATTGGCCAGGTGCTGGGTCTGATGTTCCATGATTGGTATCGGCTGTGTAAACACAAGTATAAAATCATTGCTAATGAGGTTTTCAGCTGATGCAGAGACACTAATTTAATGGAGGTGAGTGCAGCCACCCCCCAGGAGCTGCACCAGCACAGGGGCCCAGCCCCAGTGAGGGGGGCCAGGGCAGCTCAGGGGTCTGAGGGAAGGAGTGTCTCGGTGGGGGCCTGCGGGTGATGCTTGGCCCCAAATTGAGGGTCTAGGTGTGTCCCTGCAGCCAGTGAGGGCTCCTGGTGGGCAGCACAGGGCCAGCGTCCCTCGGCTGGTTCCCAAATGCTTCACCCAGTCCCCAGGGAGATGCTTCTGGGTGTGGATGAGGAGAGCAGCAGGGCTGGGGCTGTGCTGGCCTCCAGGAGCTCCTGCTCCTTCCCCCAGCACTGCCCAGTCCCTGTGGGACACCTCTGCCACTGTCCCGTACTGTGGGGGTGAGACGAGGGTGGGGAAATCAGGAGGAGCCAGCACTTGGATACCACTTTGCTCAGCAGCTGCAACAGCTGGGGGCTGCTCCCCAGTCCCTTTTGAACAAAAATGAAAGCAAAGCTCCTTGCAGGTACTTTTTGGTGTTATAAAGGGCAAAGGTGGGTGATCACAGCAGTCCTTTGTTGTGAAAGATGAGTGAGACTTTGGTCCCAGAGCTGCTGGAAATCAAGACAGGCTCCTTGAGTGTCTGCTGAGGAGATGGGAGGCCATCGGGTGACTTCAGGTGAGCTGTGTGTGCTACCTTGACCTCTGCAGTGTGGCCTTTCCCCCCGGGCTGGGACAGGAACGGGGGAGCTTTCTCACGAGAACTGTTTTAGTATTTATGGTGTTAAACACCCTTCTGCCCCCACCCCTTCTCGTTCTCTGGGGAGCCAAGAGGAGCAAGCCCCTGTTTGGAGTCACGGACATCTTTGGATTGTGAGCAGCATCTGGAGAGTTCCCTGTGCATCAGAGCAACAGAGGAGTCTGGAACAGCTGCCTGGAATCCCAGCTCCCTCTGGAAAATGTCAATTGCCAGATGCTCCGGGAACAAAGCGTGAATTTTCTGTTTCTTCAGTCAAGACTTACATTTTGAAACGGGGTGGGGATGGAGGGAGGCAAATTGAGCTGGGGAGAAGAGGAAAACAGGCTGTCCCTGTTGAGGTGAGGAGGAGTATGCCCTGGTACCACCTTGAGTGCCTCCACATGTCCCTTGGTGGGGGTGGGCTGGCCTGGGCTGCCTGATTTACAGCGCCAGAGCAGGAACTAGAGCAGGTTTCCTGGAGAGCTCGTGTGCTCCATCCTTGGAGATTGCTGAGACTCAAGCCTTGGCTGACACTGATTGTGCAGCCAATTGGACCCAAGGCATCCCTGGGTCCTGCCCAGCCTGGATTGCCCCACAGCTCTGTGCCTGAGCCATTGTTATGGGTTAGGTTGTGTCACGTGTGTTCAACACCCATCACACTGAACTTTTGTCCCTTTTTAGCCACAGGAAGTGCCAGGAACAGGCTGTAAGGGCAGCTGGCAGTGCCACTGCCCAGCTCCCATCCCCTGTGTCCTGAGGGGCATCCTTGGCATGGGGGGGGTCTCATCTCTGGGCCCCAGTGTTGAGCTTTGGATGGGGTGCCCTTCCTTTTGGGATGAGGGTGAAAGAGCAGAGGAGGCTGCTGTCCTGCTAAAGTTTTTATTCCACAGTCTCACAGCTTTCTTGAAGGCAGATTTCAAAGGGGTTACATGCTAAGGCCAAGCAGTAAGAGTAGGCAGAAAACTTCTTCTAATTCTAGTTTTAATTCTAATTCTTTCTTACAGAGGTGTGGATTATATCTGTTAATTGACCAATAAGATTAACACATGATTCTAGTTTTTCTTTTCTTAACCTATCCTGGTCTAATTCTAACAGTCAGAAATCTTACACAAGTAAGGTAATTACATAGGTATTACACAGATTTGTGTACGTGGTTTTTAACAGCTCTTACTGTTTATGTGAACACTATCTAAAATATGTGAGCAGTATAGTTCCATCTATGTTTTGTCTAAAGTACAGAAATTCTGTGAAAAGGTAACTCTGCTGCAGCAAGAACTGTGTTTAAGGTCTCTTTGCTGCAGCTTTTCAAGGTTTAAAGCACTTAGCATATATTTCTACTAAAAGTTAAAAATCTCTATTTCCCTTTGGTGTGAGTTCATGTATCTCCTTATCCAAAGGTTTTAATTCAACCCCTGGGCTTTGGCTTTCCTCTGGGCCTGGGTCCAGAGGAGCTCTCCCTCCAACACCCCAACCCCTTCCAGAGGTCAGCAGTTTGTGGCTGTTAGACAGGAGCTGCTTCCATGCAGCCTCTCAAGGACTGGGGGGACGCCAGGGGATGTTCTGACTTGGAATCACACTAGGTTTGACTTGGAAAAGACCTTAAAACCCATCCAGTGCCACCCCTGCCATGGCAGGGACACCTCCCACTGTCCCAGGCTGCTCCAAGCCCCAGTGTCCAACCTGGCCTTGGGCACTGCCAGGGATCCAGGGGCAGCCCCAGCTGCTCTGGGCACCCTGTGCCAGGGCCTGCCCACCCTCCCAGGGAACAATTCCTGCCCAAGATCCCATCCAACCCTGCCCTCTGTTAGTGGGAAGCCATTCCCTGGGTCCTGACACTCCATTCTTTGTCCAAAGTCCCTCTTGAACTCTGGTTTGGGGTTGGTGTTTGAAAAGACAGAAAAGAAGTGTGGTGAGGAGGAAGGCAGAAGAGAAATTATTGTTCTCTTCAGGGCACAAAGCATTAACTTTTAAAGAGCTGTAGAGGCATCTTCATTGTGGAAGTCACAGGAGAACACATCCGATGCTGAGGATTGTTTAATGCCCTTGAGAAGGGTGAGTTGGAATGAAGGGAAAACGAAGCCCGACTTACTCTGATTAGAAATAAAAGCCCTATTTTGAATAATGAGAATAATTAACTGCTGTGAGAGGCTCATGAGAACAGCAGTAGATTGCCCAGCAATTACTATGCCTATTTCTCCATGCCTGTGTGGAGAGGGGAAGGTTTTGGGTACAAAGTTGTTTCCTCAGTGAGATCTTTGGAGGACTGAGGCGCTGTCCTGCTCTCACACCCAGCTTGGCCCCCAGCTCTAGGTCTGTGCATGTTTGCAGGGTGATAATCCATGGTGTTTCTGAGCTGTCCCTCTCCATCCTCCTTGAAAGGCTCTTCTAAGCAAGGACTGATTTTAGAATCACAGAATCTCCTGAGCTGGAAGGGGCCCACCAAGATCACCAAAGCCCAGGGAAGATCAAAGTCCAAGTCATCAGTGTCTCTCTACAATCCTCCTGGGCTGCTTGAGCCCTGCTGTATTGACCTTCCAGCAGCCAGCAGTGTCAATTTTGATCTGTTTTCCCTTAAATCTTCTCCTTTTCACCCAGGACTCTGTGACCCACAGGAAGACACCATCCAGCATTGAAGTTTTATGGACACAACCCTTGTTCATAGCAGCTCAAAGTTCCCAGCATGGGGTGTAGGGACATGTGGACAACCGTGATCACTTTCTGATGGGCAAATCTGCATTGAGCCAAAATGTCAGAGTCTGAAGGGACTCCACAGTTTTCCAAGACCACCCAGAAGCAGAATTCATGACTGTTTTCCATACACCTTCCTGTGAGCATCACCAGCTATGGTTCTTCGATGAGTGAATAGAAAATCAATCCCAGGAGCACTGACAAAAGCCCATTTCAGAGAGAGACTTCCCTGTGGATTTTGAGAAACCCTGGTTAAAGGGAATTATTTAAGCTTTAAGTAAGTTGACATTTGTTGACACGTGGGTGTAGCAGGTGCCAGGAGGAAGCGCCCAGTGCCGACATGAGACGTCAGGAAACAACTTGTTTGTTCCCTCAGTGAGAAATTCCTCCCTGAGTCATGGAATCATGGAATGGTTTGGGTTGGGAGGAACCTTAAAGCCCACCCAGTGCCACCCCTGCCAGGGCAGGGACACCTTCCACTGTCCCAGGCTGCTCCAAGCCCCAATGTCCAGCCTGGCCTTGGGCACTGCCAGGTATCCAGGGGCAGCCCCAGCTGCTCTGGGCACCCTGTGCCAGGGCCTGCCCACCCTCCTAGGGAAGAATTTCTTTCCAAGATCCCATCTAAATCTTCCCTATTTTAGTTTAAAAGTGTTTTTCCTCGTGCTACCCCATCAGTTCTCATCTGGAGGCTGGTGAGGTCACTGCCACTGCTGTCCCCAGCAGCAACAGGGTCGCTGGTGGCAGAGAGGGGGACACAGGATCAGCTGTGGGGACAGGGAGCAACCTGGCACGGGAATAGTGTCCTGGCTGTGTGTGGCAGCGGGTTCTGCCCAAACAGACAAGTGCAGAGCAGCTCTGGGACTGTGAACATGGGCTGGGGCTTTGGGAGCTCTGGCTCCTGGCACGCTCAGGGAACAGGCACCACCCAATCCTTTGGGAGTTGTCTGGGCTGTGAGTTGGAGATATGAGCCAGGCTCTCTGTGAACTGATCAGGAGGTTTCTGATGGAAAGAAAACTTCTGTAATTTAGAAAATTGATGTCAGCATCAAATATCCTGAAAGTTGTGAGTGAAGCCTAAACAAATGGAGTGGTTTGGCTCTGCGTCTGGGTTTTTTTGATCCCTCTGTGAACAATGGTTTGCGGATTTTGCAGATGGAATTCAGCAGTGACCCGGGGACCTGAAGACTTCTTTCCATGCAGCAAACAAGAATGAACCATGGGATGCTGAGACACATTTGCCTCCTCTTGGTTTCCTTTTGAAACAAACAGTTTTTCTCAGCTGGGTAAATATTTGTTCTGCTGACGGTGCTGGAGTGTGTCTGCTCTGGGAACAGGGACTTGAACGTGGATGCTGCCAAAACCTGCCATTGCTGGGAGCCCATGAGAGGAAAGGGGTCGAGCCCAGGTGTGGGGGTGCAGGGCTGGCAGCAGAACCCCAGAAGGACCCAAAGGCTGGCTGGGGTGGGGAGTTCCAGGGTGTTTTACATCCCTGAAGCAAACTTGGCAGGACACGGGTGTTCACTGAACCAGGAAAGAAGGGTCTGGAGCAGAAAGGGAGGGTCCCTGGGGGTTTTCAGGTGACTTGGCCATGGCAGATTGCAAGTGGCTGGGTGAGGTGGTTGTCTCAAGTGGAAATGGTCCTGGAGTCTCCTGAGCCTGCACTTCCCCAGCCCTGGTTCTCCTCTGCCCCACAGATGAGGCTGCCTGGGAACCAACCTGCAAGTTGAAGGCTGGACCTTTCCATCTGCTCCTTTGTACAGCGGCTGAGCTCCAGTGCCCACCCACGTTCCCTGGCACTGGCTCCTTTCCTGGCAGAGGCAGCAGCCTCAGACAGTTCCAGGCACGTGTTTCTAACCTGGCTAGAAAAGCAGATATCATCTGCCCAGCGCTCCCCTGGAGAACATGAACTGCTCACTGAGAGCTCTGCAGCAGTGATCCTGCAGCTCCCTGGGCCCCCTGTGCCAGCCCTGAGTGCCACACAGCCGAGCACCACCTCGTATTTTGGATTTATTTGGATTAGCAGTCCAAGTGTAGAGTGAGTTTTTACAGGGGCAGAGAGTGACAGGGCAAAGGGAATGGTTTTACACCAAAAGAGGTTTGATGTTGGGAGCAAACTTTTCCCTGGCAGGGTGGGCAGGCCCTGGCACAGGGTGCCCAGAGCAGCTGTGGCTGCCCCTGGATCCCTGGCAGTGCCCAAGGCCAGGCTGGACACTGGGGCTTGGAGCAGCCTGGGACAGTGGGAGGTGTCCCTGCCATGGCAGGGGGTTGGAAAGAGATGAGCTTTAAGGTCCATTTCAGCCCAACCCACTCCATGATTCCGTGATTCCATGGTTCCTGTCATTCCTGCAGTCCTAACCCAGACTCGGCAGGGCGGCACTCTCTCCTGCCTCGGGGCTGCAGGGTGTTGGATGCTGAGCACCACCACTGCTCTTGTGGAATTATTGGCTTTATTATGGTCAAAATCTCCCTGTGTTTCTCCCTTGGGGGCGACACCCCACTGCACTGAGGCTGGAGCTTCATTAGTGCTGGAGTGACCCAGCCCGCCGGAAATCCTTCCTGCAGATGGAGGGGTTCCGACAGTGAGCATGGCGAGATTCCTGGGGGCTGGAGGGAGGGGTGGGCACCTACTGACCCAGGGCACAGGCTCCAGGCACTTGTTTCACTGCCCGGCCACGGGTAGCGATGCCGCCCTGCTCCCGTCAATCCAAGGAGGGATCCTAAACCCCGAACTCTTCCTCCCATCCCCTGGAGCAGCCCAGCCCACAGACCTCCTCTCGCATTCCCGTGGGGAAACTCTTCCAAATCCCTTTTACCGAATTAATCACCAAGAGAGATCTGCATAACAATAATTATTCAAATCAGGGATTGCTATTTATAGAGACGTGCTCTGCTGCTCTCATCCCGTGCACGCCCGGCCGCTCGGCACTTTCCGTGTCAGAATGGTTTGTAGGACTCCTCGCGCCTGCCTGTTTTCCCCAAGTCTGGCTGTGTCTTGCCGTAGCCTGCGGGGTCCCGGGGACAGGAGGTGCCCTGGCTGGGCTGGGGTGACACGGAGCCGGCAGGAACCTGCGAGCCCATCCGCATCCGCTCGTGTGCGGGGCCCGGCGGGGCTGCAGGGGCGGGGGGCGGCAGCCCAGGGCGGCCGGAGCTGCCGAGCGGGACAGGGAGCCTGCCGGTGCTCTCCCGGTGCCGCTCCCGGTGCCGCTCCCGGTGCCTCTCCCGGTGCCGCTCCCGGTGCCGCTCCCAGTGCGCTCCCGGTGCCGCTCCCGGTGCCGCTCCCGGTGCACTCCCGGTCCCCGGGATCCCGCGGAGGGAGCAGCGCTGCCACCGCCCCGCCTGCAGCGCAGCCGGGCCCCGTTCCTCCGCAGGCCGGGCAGCTGCTGAGCTGTTCGTGGGTGGATTCGGGGCCCGAGCGATCCCCGGGGCGCTGGGAAGCTGGCGCGGAGCTGCCGAATTCCCCGTTAACCACAGCCACGGGAAAAGCCCTCCCTTCTGGGCCGTGGCGGGGATGAGGTGTCCCTGGCAGCTCGGGGTGCCGGGCTGGAGGTGGCCGGGCAGCAGTGACCCCAGCACGGGCTGATGCTCGGGGGGCGATGCCGGCCCAGGCACCCGCCCGGCTCCGCCCCAGCATCGCCCGCTCGCTGCCGCCGAGGGCCGCGGACGCGCCCTCCCGTGCGAGAGGAACGCGCCCGCGATTTCAGTCTCTCGTGAGGAGAACCCGCCTGAATCCTCCGTCCTGCACCGCGGTTTTGTCCGCCGGACCCCCCTCCTGAAGGCCGCTGTCCGGGGGGAGGCTGCCCGTGGATGCGGGGCTGCAGCACCAAAGCCCTGCTGCAGCGATCCACAGAGCTCTGCGGAGCTGCTGTGACCCCGGGGCAGCTCGCCAGGGATGGGGTTTGTGTTTTAGGTAACTGCTTGTAGTTGAAATTAAAATGAAAAGATTTTAGGGAAGACTCCAAGGAGCCGCTCGGGCAAAGCTGTGCGAGCTGCATCCCTAGAGCTGCATTAAAAACTGTACTAAGAGAGTTTTGTGGTGAGGATGGATCACGGAGGGGAGGACCTGATACACCGTGGAGGAAGGGGTCTGACAGGTTCTGAAAGACGGGGTCTAATGCTGAAGGACTCCTTTGGTGCAGAGCTCCGGGGTGCACTGCGATTCCCGCTGGATCCCTGTTTATTTGCCGTTTGACGTTCGCATTCTGCCGGAGAGGCCGAGCTGTTGGCATGGCAGCACAGCTGCCAGCTTCCAGCACTAGTAACACTTTTTCTGTTAACACCTCACATCCGTTTTTGTTTCATGTAATATTTATACTGAACTGCTTTTTAAAAAATTACAAAATTGGTTGTTATTTTTAAAGAATAGTAGTTATTGTTATGTAATAGTCATCCCCATTATTATTGTTATTATTATTATTATTATAATATGACTTATTATTTTGATCAATTTTATTTTTGAAGACAATCCACTGCCATATTGTTTATTATTATTATTATTATTATTATTATTATTATTATATGACTTATTATTTTGATCAATTTTATTTTTGAAGACAATCCACTGCCATATTGTGTTTTTCTGGACCAGGCTTCTTGTACTCTCTTGGTTCAGGATATTTTAGACATGAAATTGAGTGTGAACAGGGAATCCAACCTGCTGCTGAAGATGCAGTTGCTTTTTCATGCACAGAGTCAATATTTGCGTGTGCAACAACACCACAGTTTTTCAGCACTTACACCACTTCCTCCTGTGTTATGGATAATTCCTTATGGTTTGAGTTTTGAGATTTAAGATTTGAGTGTTAATGCAGAAGCTGCTGAAAACAGTCACATCCCATTTAATTTGTGTGTGACTCTGGCTCTGATTCAGCCTCTGGGGCTCTTCAGGTCCCTCCAGGGCAGCAGCACATCCCTTCCTTTGGCTGGAGGGAGAATTCCATCTCACACAGGTTTTCTTCTGACACAAAGGTCTTTCCAAGTGCCTGGTTAAATTTTAGTTCTGCTAGGTTTGCTCTGGAAAATGCTGCAAAGCAAATTGAATTTGGTCTCAGAGCTAAAAGGGGAGGGAGAGAAGTTTGGAGATGAGGAACATGGGCAGCCAACTTCAGACCTGGAGTTACTTTTGCTCTCTACCTTAGTGTGAGTCCAGGGGCCCCTAGAACTCCCCATTCTCAGTGCCTGAGAACATCTTGTTCATCCCTGCAAACACTTGACCACTCCTCTCTCATCACCTGACTTCTTGCTTCTAGTCTGGACTCACAGAACACAGAAATATCACAGTATTTGTGCAACGAGAGCTGATTCTGTCTCAAGTCACTCTGCTCACAGTGGAAGCACTGGAAGAAAGATGCATAAATGTTGTGTGAAAATCAAGTGAGGAGGGAATCTGGACGTTGCTTTTTACCGTAGCAGGAGTGTTGGGACAGCCTGCAGTGCAGTGCAAACCACAGGGTTTGTACCCTGGGGTTGCACCTCTGGCTGTGGCTCTTTGCAGACCAGAGCAGGTGACACGAGGCATTTGGTGCTGCTGGAAGAGCTCAAGCACCTAAAATAACGTTCTGTAGTGTCTTCTGCCTTTGCTTTCAGGTGAACATGTCCCCGTTCAACCTGACCGGCTCGACACCAGCCACATTCATCCTGATTGGCATCCCAGGCATGGAGTGGCTGCACGTCTGGATCTCGATCCCATTCTGCTGCATGTACCTGGGTGCTCTGCTGGGAAATGGTGTCCTGCTGTTCACCATATGGACCGAGCGCAGCCTCCACCAGCCCATGTACCTCTTCCTGTCCATGCTGGCTGTCACTGACCTCACGCTCTCCACCACGGCAGTGCCCAAGATGCTGGCTCTGTTCTGGTTCCGAGCCAGGGAGATCTCCTTTGGCGCCTGCCTGACCCAGATGTTCTTTGTGCACTTCACCTGCGCGGTGGAGTCGGTGATCCTGTTTGCCATGGCCTGGGACCGCTTTGTTGCCATCTGCTTCCCGCTGAGGTATGGGGCGGTGCTGACCCCATCAGCTGTGGCCAAAATAGGGCTGGCAGCTTTGCTGAGGAGTTTCTGCATCATGTTCCCCTGCATTTTCCTCCTGAGGCGGCTGCCGTTCTGCGGGCACAACGCCATCCCGCACACCTACTGCGACCACATGGCCATCGCCCGCCTGGCCTGCGCCGACATCTCCGTCAACATCTGGTACGGCCTCGTGGTGCCTTTCACCCTGATCATTCTGGATCTGGTCCTCATCGGTGTCTCCTACGGCTTCATCCTTCTGGCACTGTCCAGGCTCCCGTCCAGGTCTGCCCGCCACAAGGCTTTCCACACCTGCGGCTCTCACATCTGTGTGCTGTTCCTGTTCTACATCCCCGCTGCTTTCTCCTCTCTGACACAACGCTTCGGCCGGAACATCCCCCCCGATGTCCACATCCTGCTGGCCAACCTGTACGTGCTGTTCCCGCCGCTGCTGAACCCCGTCGTGTACGGGGTGAGAACGCAGCAGATCAGGGACAAGGTTGTGAAGGTGTTCGTCTACCCCAAGAGCCGCTTGCTGAGATGATGAGAGTGAAAATGGTGCACACCTCAATGGGACTCCAAGCTCCCTGCCCCAAAATCTCTTTCAGCTCTTTCAGGCAACATCCCCAAGTCTTCAGCTTCCCCAGTCAAGTACAGAACACCCAACACCCTCACATCACTGGCCCCAGGTTTGTGCAAAATGCAAGATAAAGGCAAAATTCAGGACCTCTGATTGGCAGTGGAAGGACAGTGATCAAAGAAATGAGAACCTACCCCAGGTATGTCACCTTTGGGAAATCCCAAAATCCCAGACTCACAGAATAGCTGGGGTGGAAAGGGACCTCCAGAGATGAGCTCATCCAACCCTCCTGCTCAAGCAGGTTCATCCAGAACAGGTTACACAGGATCACAGAGGTCGGTTTTGAACATCTCCAGAGAAGGAGACTCCACAACCTCCTTGGGCAGCTGTTCCAGTGCTCGGGCACCCACACAGTAAAAGAGTTTTTCTTCATATTCAGCTGGAACTTCCCATGTAAATCCCCTGTGAGGAGGAGGTAGATGGAATTCCACTGTGGTGTGACAATAAATCTCCATCTCAGCTGTGTTCTCTGGAGTCAGGTGGAAAGACATATAATGAATGTGTTCTTCTGAATGACACATGTATAATGAAATTCATCTTAGAGATTTATTCTTCATTAAAATTCATGGTATTTAAACTTTAAAAGGAGTAATACAGAAATAAAAGCAAGTGTTGCACTTCAGCATTCAGGGGGTGTCTTTATTCCTTAACTGTATCATTTGACCTTACTTCGAGTAAACATTTCAGTGAAAAATCACCCTCAAAAGAATCACAGAATGGCATTGAAACAAATTGTTGTTATCGAATCCTAAAAATGCTCTTGCTCCAGAGTAGCTGCTTTCCTGGAGCTTAAAAATCTCTTGGGCATCAGTTTGGAACAGCAACTGGAGGCATCACAGCAACGTCCCCCAGAGCAGAGCTGCAGCACTGGGCAGGGCTGCTGAGAGTCTCGGAGCAGCCTGGTGCAGTGAGCCGTGTGACTGAGCACGTTACTCTCTCTAAAAATAGCAAAAAAAAAAAAAATCTAATGCCATTCTGAGATGGAACACAAGAATTTTCTTTCAGTAGCTCGACTTCATTTCTTGTTGCTTAGAGGGAACACATGGGATTGCTATTTTGTGAAGAAATTATAAATAAAAAGGATGACCCACGCTGCCTGTTCAAAGCTGGCTGTGAGACATCAGAAGGCTGACACCAGCCTCCAAGGCCTTCGGCCAGGGCTGGTTCCAGTGGCAGCCACATGTATAATTCATTGTTTTCTCTACAGCAACGTGTATTTAATTCGTCATCACTTTATCGCTTGTTTAATGGCAGCAGCTTAATGTTCCAGTCGAAACTCATCCACGCAGTCACCCAACGGGAGACCCAGAGGCTTTGCAGAGTCCACAGACCTGCCTGTTTATGAAGGCAGAGGGACAGAAGTGGTATTTATTCCCACTTTGAGTGGTATTTATTCTCATTCTGAGCAGCAAAGGTGAGTTCAGTGATTTGCCTAAGGTATATCAAGCCTCATTTTAGAAGCTAAATGGATTCAGGTTTTTTTAATGGTAACAAGTCGCATTTTCCAGACCTTCAGTTGCAATCAGAGACCTCGGCAGGTTCACCCCCTCTGCCTCAGTGCAGGGATCACTGTTCATGATGTGTCTCACTTTCACCACAAAAATAATAGGGCTAAAGGCAGGGGAATTGCTGGTGCAGTGATGTCCATGGTGGAGAACACCGGGACCAAAATGGGGCCTTGAAAATGAGAAAGGTGCTGGAGTGCAAAGCAGGAATGCAGAGAGAGATTCCTTGTTTTGCTACGTATCCCAGATTTAAACAAACTGAACCATCTCCGTTCCAAAACCTGTCAAGTTTCAATTTGCTCTTGACCTTGAAAAATTTCTGTGCAAAGGCTCCAGCACAGTCACAAAAGCTGCCAGGGAGAAGGAAACTGATGCTACAACACTAAAAACCAGCACATTTACAGCATTTCACCATTTCCCTGTAAAACGGACCTGGTGCATTTCTTTTTGCTAGGAATCACTGATTCTATAGAGTTCTGAGGTAAGAAACAAATCCAAGTTTTGCTTTGGTTTCCAGTGTTTGAGTTGCATTAGGTCGGAGATGATTTCTACACTCCCTTCCAACCCCAACCATTCTCTGATTTTATAAAATCTTAATTTGGGTTTAATTTATGCTGAAGCTCTGCTATCTGCCTGTAAAGCAAAATAAATCTTTGTGGGTGTGTCAAAGCTGGGTTTTGCTGTAGGTTTGTCTTAGGGATGTGTGCCCTGTCATGAACATTGATCCTTTAGAGAAGAAGAAAGGAGTGATTTTCTGGGGTGTGTGGAGAACTGAGTGAACACCACCTTGCTGATCAATAAAGCCCTTTAAATTCAGCTGGTGCTCTCACTGCCAGCACAACACATCCCTGGCCAAGCAGCCTCCTCAGGAATGCTCGGCAGGAATGATCCCTGCAGATTCAGAGTGAGTGAATTTGGGGGTGGCCTGGAGGGCCTCCCCGGGGGGACCCCACAGAGGCTGGGCCTACAGAGCAGCGTTATGAAATGTCACTGAGGTCCTGGGGTCACCAATCCACTTCCACCTGCTGGGGCTTGGATCGAAAGAGATCAAGACTGCAGTGAAATCAAATCCTCAGCCTTAATTTGATCTATGGACGCCTCAGGGGATGCCAGTCCCAGACCCTCAGCAAGAGGCCTTCCCTGTGGGAAGGTGATCCTTCTCCACAGGGGCAGCTCCTGAGCTGGCACAAACCACAAACTACAAACACCCTGTTTGTACTTAGTCCTTACATATTTTCTTTAGCAGTTTCCAAGCTGCAGCTGTGTTTCAGTTTACTCGTGTGGTGCAGCGTGTGAGCAACCTGCTCCCAGCTCTGGGCCAGAGCTAACCAAAGCCAGGTTTGCATCAGCCTGTGGAAATCAGAGCTTGGCCCAGGGAGGCCCTGCCCCAGCTCAGTTTATCTTCCAGGGCACACACAGGGCAGGCAACCCGGGAGCAGGCTCTCAAGGTGTTGGTCTCTTCTTCCAGGGAACAGGGATGAGAGGATACAGCCTCAAGTGGTGTCAGAGGTTTAGGTCGGGTGTTAGGGAAAACTTCATCACTGAATGGCTCAGTGCTGGCACAGGCTGTGGGGTCACATCCCAGGAGGGATTTCACAGCCCTGTGGATGTGGCACTTGGGGACACGGTCAGTGGTGGTCTTGGCAGTGCTGGGGAAGAGTTGGACTTGGTGGGCTCAGAGGGATATTCTGACATCAGTTATTTCATGATTCTGTGATGCCTTAGTCTAACGGAGAAGGCTTCACTCGTGACCCCTCAGAGGCTGGTGTGAGGGAAGCAGCCACATGTCCTTCATTTCAACACCAGTTTGGTTGAGCTGGCAACAGGAGCTTGAGAGGTTTCCCCTTTATGCCTGGAGCTCACCAGTTAAGGATGTGCTGGCTTTTACATTTTAGACTGGGATTTTCAGTGGTGTTTGATGGACCCCAGGGGCCAAGCCTTTCATTCCCCTGGCTTCCACGCAATGGACCTTACTGGACCTCCCAGGTTGGGTGCAAGAAGAGAGTGAACACACACTGAAATACACCCTGTTGCATTCTTTTGAGGCAACACAGAATCCCAGCATGGTTTGGGTTTGAAGGGACCTTAAAACCCATCCCATTCCAAACCCCTGCCATGGCAGGGACACCTCCCACTGTCCCAGGCTGCTCCAAGCCCCAATGTCCAACCTGGCCTTGGGCACTGCCAGGGATCCAGGGGCAGCCACAGCTGCTCTGGGCACCCTGTGCCAGGGCCTGCCCACCCTCCCAGGGAAGAATTTCTTTCCAATATCCCATCTAAATCTCTCTCAGTCTGAATGTGTTGCCACTTGTCTCGGCATTCCAGGCCTGTGTAAAAAGACACTCTCCTGCTCTTTTATGAGTCCCCTTTTCATGACAGCAATAAAAAAATGATCTTACGCAAATGAACCATTTCTTACAGAATTAAGATTTGCTCATCTTTGTCCCTGTATCCAGCGTGAGTCACTGTGACTAAGACGTGTCTGTGTGTCTAAGAGACACCTGGAATAGCACTCTCCTTCCAGAAGAGCTGCCAGAGCCACGGCCAGGTTCAGCCTCTCCCACCCTGGGGAGCACTGAGCCTCACAGGGTCTGATGCTGCTCCAGTTCCCTGCAGATTCCTGCCCGTGGGGCAGAGCAGCTCCTGGACTGGGACCAG
Organism: Monarcha castaneiventris obscurior; assembly: GCA_026261815.1. Taxonomy (NCBI): domain Eukaryota; kingdom Metazoa; phylum Chordata; class Aves; order Passeriformes; family Monarchidae; genus Monarcha; species Monarcha castaneiventris. Next base: position 49,613,243 of record JAMPIT010000566.1, on the reverse strand, counting down.
CTGGAAGGGCCTGGAGGGCAGCAGGTAGGACATGGCTCCTTGGTGTGTCCCAGCTGGAGACAGGGCTACGGGACAGTGCCACCACCAGCTCAAGGGAAGAGATTTCACCTCTTGATCAGCGACCACGTCTGGAAGGCTTTGTCTGGTTGTGGATCCTCCCAGGCATGCGAAAGGGAAGATAAACTGTAAGCAAGTCCAGGTGGGACCACAAGAGGGTTGGGTGGATGGTGCAACTGGGGCTCCTGACCAGCAGAAAAGAACCCAGAAGCAGTGTCCAATTAAGTCTTTCAATTCCTGAAAGAGAATCCGGGGGAAAGATGGAGTCAGACTCATCTGAGGTGAAAAGACAAGAGGGTGAGTGGAAGAGTTGCGATAGGGGAAAATTCTGTTGTAAAATAAAGGAAAAATCCTTCCTCCTGTGGGTGGGACCTCAGACCCTTGAAAATATAAGACTTGGGTACACCCAGAGCTCCTTCTTCAGGCTGGAAGCTGTTTACTTGCAAGGGCATAACAGGTTTCCACTATAAAAACTTGTTTTCCATTTTAAATTTCTATCCCAGACAATCCTGAATGGGAACTGCCCAGTACAACCTTCTCAACCCTCAGAAAGTCCCCATGCTGCCCCCGAAGTAGAGAGCACATGTACACATATCTCTATATTTTATTGTTACCATCATATTTTATTTCATAAATTGCTCAGCAGTGGATAATGAACACTCCGTTGAGTATTTTACCATTTTCACTGTTGTCTCTGGGATAAAATATCCATGAATGAGAGACAAATTTAGGCAAAAACTTAAAGGAATTTGTAAATTTATCAGCTGCCTCAATATTTAGAAGTTCCCCACAGCAATATTGGTTTTTTTTTTTAATACTACTATTTTAGAGTCATGATTAAAGCCCATGTGTCCATCCAGCAGTGAGTTTGACTTTCCCAGCTCCTCTGATCCAGATTTTGTCTTGAGAAGGTGAGTGACTCAGAATGACTGTACTGAGGATGGTTTTTTTCACAGTAAACATGAAAGTTCTGATCCAAAGAACTTGTAGCTGTTCATCTGTTAAGTATTGAATAATGTCTTGAGGAAAAAATTGCGAAAAATTGAAAATAAAATCAAAATTAAAAAATAATATGAAAAAAATGAATGCAAATTTCACCTAAGATACCAGCAGAGAGAAAGAAAGTCCAGAGAGAGACTTGACTTACTGGGTTCAGACAAGGTGAGAGTTAAAAGAAAAGCTGAATTGATCTAAAACTTGTCCCCAGTCTTGTGTGGTGGCTGTGATGCCTCTCCAGTACCACCCCCAAGCCTAACGTCACTCAGTGACAGCAGAGTTGCACAGAAATGGGATGAAATGAGACACTGCTGGTTGGCAAATCTGAAAATAAAAAAAGACAGATGACAAATTCTTTGTTTTTTGGGACCCTGAAGCTGAGGACAGAAGTTCTTTGGAGATGCACGCGTTGCCTGAAGCCCATTGCAGGGGTTTGGTGGGTAAATGGGTCATGAAATTCCTCTGGAAATGCGGCGCAGGATGTCAGAACAGATCACAGTGATACCTTCCAGATCTAATATTTTCTAACTCTGCTGTAACTAGGAACAAACCCCACATGAATTAACGTATTAATTAGAATAGAGAGAAGGGACTAAACGCTCTTTCCATACTTTGCCCTTGAGTCCCATCAGTGAAACCTCTCAGCAGTGACATCAGGCTCTGCAAGCGCCCCCTGAGTGACAAAACCTCATGGCACTGCCGTATTGTTTTGGAAATGTCCCAGATGGGACCTCCATGGTTTCTGCTGTGTTGTTTTGGAAATGTCCCAAATGGGACCTCCATGGTTTCTGCTGTGTTGTTTTGGAAATGTCCCAGATGGGACCTCCATGGTTTCTGCCATGGTGTTTTGGAAATTTTTGTCCCAAAATCTGCATGGCTGCGGCTCAGTTTGGGCTGTGGTGAGGAAGTCCAAGCCCGACTCACCGAGACACAAATGGCCACTAAAATAAGTGGTCAGGGGGTCTGTTGAGGCCTGGCAGTTGGGTGATGCTCTCAATGCTGCGTGCTGGGAGCTGAACTGGGGTGGGCAGAGCTGTCACTGGTCACTGTTCTGGGTGTTTTGTGGTGTTTAGAGTTCATTAACATGCCATGGCCAGGTGAGGCTTGTGTGCAGCACTGCTCTGATCAGCTGCAAGTCTGGAATTTCTTTGTGGAAAGGGTTGTCCATCCCTGGCACAGCTTCCCAGGACAGTGGGGGAGTCACATCCCTGGAAGTGCTCAAAAAACCATGTGGATGTGACACTTGGGGACGCGTGGTGGTGGCCATGGTGGTGGTGCTGGGTTGGTGGTTGGAATTGATGATTGTAGAGGTCTTCTCCAGCCTTAGGGATCTCACAGTTCTATGATTCTGTAAAAAAGCTACATCCCAGCATAACTTGGGGTTCCCAGCATCTGGAAGGACATCAGGGTATCTGTACTGCCCTCTCATTTTTGAGGGTGTTAGACCTAATAAGCAGCATTTAAAATGACACGTCACAGGGCCTGGGTACCTTCTGGCACCAGGACCACCATGGACCAGCAGCTCCTGAGGCAGAACTTCCTCCTGTCAAGTGGGAGGATGCAGAAGTTGTTTCACCATGGCTGGGTGAAGATGATGGTGAAGGACTCCCACCTTCCTGGCTCCATGGGCTCTCCCTGCCCAGTGTCCTGTCACCTCACACTCAGTGATGCTCCACAGGGCTGGAGCCCCCTCCAGGCAGCTTCTCTCACTGTCCTGGCTCTGGGGTGGAGGTGGTGTCACCCCTGGCGAGTTGAAGAGCCCCCGGGGAGCCCTGTGCTCCCTCTGGCTGGTGCTGTGACCTTGGCAGTGTTCAGGTAGGAAAAAGCACATGGAGGGCCTGGGGGGGTCACTTCTCTGGCAGCTTCCATCGACCTGAGCCTCTGGTGCTTCCTGAACCAGGAGATCTGTTTTGTGGGGAATATTCTTTGATGGATTTGTTTTTCCTGTGCATTTCTCTCACCACTTGGTGAAGCCTCTGCAGACTTTTGGCGTTTGCAGTTTGCTCTGACAAAATGTTCCAAAGCTTAATCCTGTTGAGGGAAAAATTCCTCCTGTAACTGGTTTTAAATTTGCCACCTGCTATTTTATTTAATGCAGCTTAGTTCTTGCATTAAGGGAGAGCAAGCAATTAGACCTGAGTGTCCTCTTCCAGCCACCCAGGATACCACAGAGCCCTTCTCCATGCTCCAGTCATTCCTCTTCCAAGCTGGAGACTCTGGGTTCACCCACATCTTCCTTTATGGAAATTATTTTACACTTATTGCTTGTGTTTGTTGCCTGCTTCCAAAATCCTTCTGCTGCCTAAGACGATAAATGGAAAGTGAGAGCATCTGTTTCATCGAGTTTTCAGATCAAGACTTTTGGGGCTCAAGGGAAAGAGAAACTAACTGTGAGAGATGCAATACAAGTCTGGTAGTTAATGGGAACAACAGCTCTCTCTGACCATTCACATCCACTGAATTGAATTGTTTTTCTCCAAAGCATTTGCCAAAATACTAGCCAGTTGAATTCTAAAAATCCTGAATCTGGAGAATTTGGCACGTTCCTGATGTTTCCACTAACTTCTTCCCGTGGTTAAACACCACCTCTGCAGAACACACAGCTGTGGGTGCTGACATGGGCTCTGAAGCAAAGTGCTTTTTGACCCTGGACTCTCATGGTGCTGGAAGTGGGATGGAAAACAAAACTACCTCAGGGAAGTCCTCCTGTGGGTTGGTTTTGAGCTCTGCAGAGGAATCAGGGAGCTGCTGGATCCAAACATGGAGAGGAATTAAAGTGGCTGCTGGGCTTTGGGGTTTGCGGCACTGGGAACAAGGGGAGCATTTGGGTTTAGTGTGAACAAACGTCCCTTGTGCAGAGGAAGGAGTGAACCTCACGACTGAAACTGGATGAAAAAGTCAGATTTCTATCCCCCTGAGCCCTCTCGTCCTTGGCTCACGTGTCTTTTCACCTGAGAGCAAGTGCTGCACAGACAGATGCAGGGAATGTCACAGCCCAGGTGCCACGGCAGGTCCAGCTGTGCCAGCACGGCTGCAGCGGGTGCCTGGGTGCTGCCAGCTCCTCAGACATTCCCTGCCTGCACCGACTGCTGCCTGGAGGCTGCCCGGCCCCACCTGTGCCAGCCCCACCCGTGCTGGATGCACACCTGCAGAGCTCCCTCCTTGCAGGACGTGCCCTGTGCCGCTGGGGCCCTGCTGTGACATCCCCAGCACTGTGCTGATGCCTTGAGAGACCTCCTAGAAACAGAGACTGGACAGGATAAGGGAATCAAGGTCGGTATTTATCTGAAAGGCCTTCAAAGGTACCCCTGGGAGCCAGAGGCCACTGCCGAGATGGACCCCGAGATGGACCCCAGATCACAGGTCCTTCACACTTTTATAGGTGTGGTTCATTTGCATATCAGGGTGAATTCTCCAATTAAAGCTTCAGTTTAATGATGTAATTCCCCTCAGCTTGCCCCCTCTCAAAGGCTTTTGGTTTACACATTTCGGGCCTAGGACGGCCTGGGTGTCCTTGGAGAGCAGGCCCGGAGAGGCTTTGTTGTGTCTGCACGAGAGAGCAGAAGTGAACAGGCTACAGGAAACTTCAGAATTACACACTGAGCAGTTCAGGATTTGAAAAACATAAAAGTTAAAACCTAAGGCAGTGTGGGGCAGGGAGCTTGTGTCTGCTCACATCTCATCCCTCGCACAGCCCCGCAGACCTTCCCTTCACTCCCCCAGGCTGCCCTGGGTGTCAGACATGAAGGAGAGGGACGATTGTCTGGATGCTGAGGGGGTGCTGAGCCTCCTTGGGGTCCCTGTCACCTGCAGACTACAGAGATCTGCCTGTGGTGAATCACAGAACCATAAAATGGTTTGGGTTGGAAGCGACCTTAAGGATTATCTATTAGAAGGAAAAGGTTCTTCCCCCAGCGGGTGCTGGGCACTGCCCAGGCTCCCCAGGGAATGGGCACGGCCCCGAGGCTGCCAGAGCTCCAGGAGCGTTTGGGCAGTGCTGCCAGGGATGCCCAGGCTGGGGTTGTTGGGGGCTCTGGGCAGGGCCAGGGGTGGGACTGGATGGTCCCTGTGCAGGATCCTGGATGATCCTTCCAGCTCAGGCTGTTCTGTGATTCTGTGAACCAGTTCCATCCCTCTACCATGGGCAGGGGGGAACACCTTCCACTCCCCCTGGCTCCCTTCAGGAAAATCCCAGATGGCACCTGGCACAAGGTGAAAAACAAATCTTGAGACAGGATCCATTCACATTGTTCCCAGGTGTTTCTCTTTAACCACATTCCCATTTTGGAAACCAAAATCTTAGCTCTTCCTGGAAATTCTAACCCTTCTAGGTTGTTCTGTGACACAAGCTGGACTGGGAAGTCCCAGAGTGTGTTTCTCCTCCTGGAGTGATGAGTGCCAGCTGTTTTGCACAGGGGACAGTCGCATTTGAGCCTATTCAAAGACCTGAGTGTTGGGTGTAAGTGGCTCTGACAGCAGGGCTGGGGATTGTCAGCGGAACCAGGGAGAAGCTTCCCTGCTGCAGGCTGTGTCTGTCAGGAAATGAGCAGAGCTGGGGCAAAGAGATCCAAGGAGAAAAGAGCGGAGTGATTGGATGGTAAGGTCTGGGCTAAGAGCAGGGTGAGTTCTCTGAAGCACTTCTTGGGTATAGAAATCCTGCTTTTGGCCACTTTCACTGCTGAACTGCTGCTTTTTGCTTCTCCTTTCAGCTGCAACAACATCTAGATGAAGGATGATCTGTGCCCAATGGTCAGCATTATGGGGGTTTTTATTATCCAACTTATCTCATAATTACCACAAATTCTGGGAATTAAACCTTGTGGGGTGACATTTATCACTGACCTCTGCAGTGGCCCGGACGCCGAGAGCCTTCGGATCACAGTGACTCACCCTGGCGAGCAGAGCTGCCACAGCAGTAATTATTTCATCCTCACTCATCAGAGGGATGTGGTTTTGCTGCGGGGGGTCATGGATTCAGGGTTAGAAAATGGTTCTGGATAAATTTTGGAAAAGTGAATCATTTTAATGCTGGGCCACTTTCCCCTCCGGCAAACAACCACAATTAATGATGCATATTTCTGAAAATTGGGATTTTATCAGATGCCTGACCCTACCTTTTGTATTTTTATTTTTCAAGAGAGATAATTTCTTTCATTAGCCCAAAGGCTGGAGTTGGGAGATAAATCTTGCAGAAGAACCTTCTTCCTATAAAATGTGCTAATGTAAAAAACAGCCTCTGGTCACACTTTGCTCTCTGCTTGAGCACTTATGCTTTTAGGGGTCCTTGTGGCCCCACAGGGGAGTCAGGAGGGGAAACCTTGTCTGCATGGAGAGATCTGAAGGGAAAATCCATGTGCAGCCAGCAGTCACAGAACCCCAGGATCCCTGAGGCTGGAAAAGCCCTTGCAGGCCATGGAGGCCCAGCTGTGCCCAATGCCCACCTTGTGCCCAGCCCAGAGCACTGAGTGCCACGTCCAGCCCTTCCTGGGACACCTCCAGGGATGGGCACTCCAAACCTCCCTGGGCAGCTCTTTCCAAGGCCTGAGCTCCCTTTCCATGGGGAAATTGCTGCTGGTGTCCAACCTGAGCCTCCCCTGGCCCAGGCTGAGGCCGTTCCCTCTCCTCCTGTCCCTGTTCCCTGGGAGCAGAGCCCAACTCCCCCGGCTGCCCCCTCCTGTCAGGGACTTGTGCAGAGCCACAAGGTCCCCCCTGAGCCTCCTTTTCTCCAGGCTGAGCCCCTTTCCCAGCTCCCTCAGCCACTCCTTGTAGGACTGACTCTAATAACTCTCAGTATTACTGCGGTGACATCTTTGCTCAAAGTCAGGTCCCCAGTCTAAATCTGGACAAGAATCACAGAGTGCAAAGTCTGGCTTAAATCCTGGATGTTAAAGAAAAACAAACAATTTCCCCCCCAGCTTTAGGTATGTGTTTATTTTTTTAAAGCTGAGAAATCCAACCAGCCCACACGATTTGCTGATGCAAATACAGGAAGTGTTGGTGGCTCTTTGCCAAGACCCAACTATTTATTATCACAGAAATATCACCCAGAAGATGGTGGAACTTTCTGGTGGAAGGAGCCCTGCCCATGGTGGGGGGCAGAATGAGATGATCTTTAAGGTCTCTTCCAACCCAAACCCTGCTGGGATTCTGTGAGTCAAGACCCCCTCTCACTGGTAGTGAAGATCAACCCAGCACCAGGAGGAGAAGCTGTCCTGGATGTACATAAGGAAACTCAAAATGTACCACCAGCAAATGAGATGTGCAGGGCAGTGGTGGGAAATAAACATTTAACACGAAATTTCAGATGGAAATACGAAAAGCAGGAATACAAGGACACTTGAGAGATTGTGTAGTCCATCCTCCCCCTGGAAGGACAACAGCTCACCCAAACCAGCCCCGAGGAGCGTTCAGTAAACCTGGTCTAACATTCCTGGATGGCACCTCCATAAAACCCTTGTGTCTGAAAAGGAGCCCTTGTGCTTCACACCCTGTGTGATTTTATTTATTTTGTTGCTATTGGGTCTTTGTGTTCCCTCATAGACGGTGCCTCCACTTGGGTTTGGTGCTGACGCAGCACCAGAGGGAGGCTGGAGTTACACCAAAAATTGTAGGCAGTCTGGCAGTACTGAACTAATAAACAGCCAGTGTGGTGCATTCTCATGGAATACATGGATTAAAGGCCGGAGCATTCAGGGAAGATCAGCTCTATGTCCCCAGGACGACATGGCAACAGCAGCATTCACACCCCGAAAAATGGCTGTTTCCTGAAGAGCTCATTGATGGAAGCTGTGAATAACTGCAGAAATCAGACCACTTCCTTCATCTTCGGCAATGAATAATTGATAACTTCATTTTCCAAATGAGTTTTGTCCTCCCTTTTGTGGTAGTTTCATTTGATCGTTCCCTGCCGTCTTGTTTCCGAGGGCATTGTGTGAGACGTGTCCCAGGCGTGACTGCAGTCGGGCCCGAGTTAATTCCCTGCTGTGCCCTGGCAGCCGGACGTGCTGCCCCAGCTGGAGGAGAAATTACTGCACTTTGTCACAATTTGTTCCTAAGAAATCCACAGTTGCTGCTGCCACGTGTGCTCCATAAGGATTGGCCTTCTCTGTTTCACAATTTTTCAGGAATTGAAAGTTAATCCAAGTGGTTCGTTGCCCTTTTCCACATCTCCTAGGGCAGGCTCTGGGGTTGCCTCACTCCACGCTGGTTTTCATCCCATTTATCTTCTGTTCATCCTCCAAGATCTCTGCCAGCAGCCCGTGGGCTGCTCCTGCCCCTCTGTTAGTGCTCCCAGGGGAATTGTCACCCTGCCCTACTAATTTTAAACCATCTGTTTTATTATTTTTTAAATTTTTTTCCCCTATTCCCCCTGATTTCTAACTTTGCTGCTGATGTTAGACTACTTCAGGAAAGATAATTTATAACAAAAAACCAAGTAACTGCCATGCCCGGTGACACCATCCATCACTCCATGTGCTTCCCCAGCATTTGAATAACAAAGCAGCTCGTACATCAATCTGCCCCTCGCTGAATGCAAATCACTTCTCGCCTTCCCAGCCTTCTCTTTTGCTTTCCATGCTTGTGCCATTTCCTTCTGCAAATCATCCCTCCTGTTTTTTCCTCATGGCAGGGATCACCACAAATTTGGGAATTTATGCCTGGTGCCTTCGAGTGCCCTTCTTGCCTACTCATTGCATCGGTGAGGTTTGGAAAAAGAAAACCTGCTACTTTGACTCCATCTCTAATGAACCTTGTGGGTTCCTGAAACGTGACCTCCTGGGCATCGTCCTTGTGTGATGCAAGAATCATGGAATGGTTTGGGTTGGAGGGACCTCAAAGCCCACCCAGTGCCACCCCTGCCATGGCAGGGACACCTCCCACTGTCCCGGGCTGCTCCAAGCCCCAGTGCCCAGCCCAGCCTTGGACACTGCCTGGGATCCAGGGACAAGGAGATACCTCTGCCTCAGTGTTCCCAAGCCCATCCTGCTGAGGTCTGGAGCTTTCAGCTACAAAAACCAGACAAACAAAAACAAATAAAACACCCCACAGAATGAAGATCTTTAGCAGGGAAGGTCCTGCTCAGTGGCACTTCTTCTCTCCTTGAAGTAATCACCACGGACACCATGGGGAAGGTAATATTCCTACATGTGCCCATAGGGCTGTTCAGGCAAATCCACGAGATGGACAAAAGTCAGATATCCCAGGGTGTAGAAACTATTTTGGGACAGGGCTGAGACCAAACAGTTTCTCTTCATCTTCTTCCCAAGCTCTGCCTCTCTGCCTGTGGTGCATCCCCAGCTCTCTGTCCCCTCTTGTCCAACCCCACCTCAGCCTGGCCTCTGCCACGGCTCTGCTCTGATGACCCTGCCCAGGACCTGCCCTCCCCTCCACACCGCCAGTGCCCCCCCAGCTCCAACAGCATCCCCAAGCCCTCGCTGACCCCACCCCTGGTCACCTCCTCCAGAGCAGCCACCAGCTCCTCTCTGACCCCTTGCTTTGGCACCACCTTCCTCGGCCTGGGCACATTTCCCTGCATAAAGCCACCATTTCTGGGGTGAAAAGCAGAGCTGGGAGAAACTGCTGAGAACACTCAACCCTCAGAAATGCCCAGGGAGTGTCTGCAGCTGGGAGTGCCTTGAAGAGGAGCTGGCTGCAGCAGCTCTTGGAGCTCATCCCAAAGTGACTTTAAACAATAAAACTGTGAATGGTTGGAAGCCATGAGGTCAGATCTCCTTCCAGGCACAGGGCTCCCATGTGGATTTGGGACAGGAGGAGACCACACTGCACATCCCAACCTACTTCTAAGGGACAAGAACCTGGACATCTGTTGGACACGGTGGCAGAGCTGAGCAGAACCCACCAGGCACCAAGTCCACAGGCAGCAGGAATTTCCCAAACCAGAGTGTCCTTCCACCCAAGCAGCTTTGCCTTCTGAGCTGTTTGATTTGTGTCCTTTATGGAGGTTGCTGTCACAGGAATCAGCTCCCTGTGCTCCCTCTTCCCTGTCCCTACCTGGGGCAGGCAGGGCAAACCTCACCCCCACACATGGGCTAGAAAACATTTCTAAGCCCTGGTCAGATGTGGGCTCCACCCTCAGATTTTGGAGACAACATAGTACGTTTAGAACAATTAGATTAAATTCTTCATATTTAAGTTAGAGAGGGAAAGTGCTTCTCTGTTCCATGTAGAGGAAGGAATTAGTGATCTGCTGTGACTGAGGCTACATCATTGGGAACATTTTAAAATAAAAATGAGCCAGAAAAGCTTCTGGAAACAGCTGCTCTGATCTAAAAACTCCTGAAAATATTTGAAGTACTACAAAGCTCTGCAGCCTAGACTTGGGCTGGCCTGAGCAGCCCTGGCATTGCTCCATGGGAGAGAAACTTTATTGTGGAGACCCTCCTACTGAGTTGTGAGGAGCAGAAAGGACCCCCAAACACTCCCCACAGACCCCCAAAACCACCCCCACCCAGACTCCATGGCTTCCTGAACTCCTTCCCAGAGAGGAGTCTGGGTGTGGCTGGATCCAACCCCAGCCCCAGACTTGGTCAATGATTTGTGTCTAAAGGATTGTGCAGCTGTGATTGAACCTTTACGTGACTTAGTCCTCCAGGATTAAGGATGGGAAGCCAAATATATTTAGATAAATAAATAAATTATTATGATAGTGATTAGACTAAGAGACCTTAATCAACATTATTGACTGCACAGCGCAGGTAGCTACAACCACCAGTGGAATGCACTATTTGAAACAAGGCTGAAGCAGCTCAGTTAAAGCCAGCAAGCCCCATTACTGAGCAGAGATTGATGTCACTCACCCAGACCAAGGGCCGTGGGCAAATTGCTTGGGCTCAGCCTTGAGAAGTGACCTTGAGGGGCATCCCTAGAGGGTACTCGGGCAAAGGGGGTGTTAGAAGATGTCCAGATTTAAAAGTTTTTTATGGGATAAAGCCCCTGCTCTGGCAGTCAGGTGTCTCTGGGCTGTGCCAGCTCAGCAGCTTTAGGGAAGGTATCAGTGGCAGCACCTGGGGGTTCCTTTCTCAGGTACTTCACCAGCTCTGCCTTCACCTCACTCAGGATGCTGAACTTTGGGATTGAGGAGTCAGGCTGGTTTCAGCTTTATCCAACCCCAAAAGCAGCAGGACCCCTTCTCTATCCCCACTCCAGGCAGGGCATCCAGCTCTTCCCACCCCCTGCGCTTCCTTTCAAGGAGCTGCTGAAGTTCTGCTGGAGTTTCTGCTTCAGAGGAAGAAAAACCCCAAGCAAGCACAGCAGCAACTCTTTGCACAGATCCTGCAGGTCGGGGAACCTTTACCCTGCTTTGAAGCAGCCCAGCTCTTGAGCCCACCCAGCTCCTCTGGGCTGCAGGGAGGGTCCTGTGGGCAGCCTCTGGCCAGGGGCACATCAGGACAGTTCTGCCCCTCTGCCCCAGCCAGGTAAGACCCCACCTGTGGAGCCTCCAGCCCTGGGGCCCAGCACAGTGAGCATCTGGAGCTGCTTCAGAGAGTCCAGAGGAGGCCCCAGAGCTCCTCCAGGGCTGGAGCCCCTCTGGAGCCAGGCTGGGAGAGCTGGGAATGTTCACCTGGAGCAGAGACGGCTCCAGGGAGAGCTCAGAGCCCCTTCCAGGGCCCAAAGGTGCTCCAGGAGAGCTGGAGAGGGACTGGGGACAAGGGATGGAGGCACAGGACAAGGGGAATGGCTTCCCACTAACAGAGGGCAGGGCTGGATGGGATCTTGGGCAGGAATTGTTCCCTGGGAGGGTGGGCAGGCCCTGGCACAGGGTGCCCAGAGCAGCTGGGGCTGCCCCTGGATCCCTGGCAGTGCCCAAGGCCAGGTTGGACACTGGGGCTTGGAGCAGCCTGGGACAGTGGGAGGTGTCCCTGCCATGGCAGGAGAGTGGAGAGAGCTGAGCTTTGACATCTCTTCCAATCCAAACCATTTACAATTTCATGATCTTTCCTACCCCCCAAGCCAATTCCTACACTTACAGATCCCACACCCACCCCCACCCAGCCACCTCCCTCCACCCTCAGGATGCTTCTCCCTCCTCAGAAATATTTCACCTCAGTACAGCAAGGCTGTTCCAGAGCAAGGCTTTATTATCAAACTCACCCTTCAGGGAGTCTCAGCAGCCCAAAGGACCAGACACCAGAGCTCAGCCAGCCCAGCACAGGGCCATGGGCTGGGAACAGACGTGCAGAAGCTCCCACACCAGAGCAGAAATTTTATTGCCTTTCCCTCAGTGGCAAGAAAATCTCTGTCCTGGTCAGCAGCCTCAAGAGGTGGGTATCAAGATCCAACAACACAACCTGTGCTGAGCACTGGACAGACTGACAGAGTCACCTGTGCCATTTCCTCGTGCAGGGCAGCTGGAGCAGTCCAGGCCATGCCCCATCACAGAGCTGCCACAGGGCCCCCCATCCGTGGGATCCCACAGCCCCCAGCAGCCTCAGGGAGCAGCACGAGGGCCAGGGGCAGCAGGGCCAGCACAGAGCACGGCAGGGCCTGCACAGCTTGGTCCCTCTCAGGAGCCACGTTCTCCACCTGAGCACGGGAGCATATCTTTTTCCAAGAGTAGTATCTGGCCACAGCCACGTTGGGGTTGCCCTGGGCAGGGTCGAACCACATCTGGATGCAGCGGCCGCTGCCCCGGCGCTCGGGGCTGTACTTGTACGAGTTGGACCAGATCTTCTCGCACAGGTCTTTGGGTCGGGGGAAGACCTCGCTGAAGGGCCGGCACATGGAGCCCCAGGGACAGCGGTTGGTTCCTGGGATCAGAGCACCACAGGAGAAAACCTCAGTGAGAGCACTGGGACAGCCCTTCCCTCCTGTCCTTTCCCCTGGCAGGAGCAGGACACCCGCCCACGGCCCATCACTACACTGCAGCTGGCCACCCGCTTGACCACTCCAGAGAAGTGAGAGAGCTTTGGGGTCCTGGCAGCAGTGACACTGCCAGTGACCTGCCTGAGGGTGAGGAAAGGCTCCCCAGAGCCCACCAACCTGTTGCCCAGTTCCAGCCCTTGTGCCAGTTCTCTTTGCACGTCAGGGCATCCTTGCAGTCCTTCCACCACTCCTCGCAGTCCTCCTTGCAGAGGGGCACATGGAGAATCCTCTCCCGACGCCAGCTGCTGTCAACCTGCAGGACACAGGACCAGCCACACTGGGGAGGGCCCTTGAAAGCCAAGGGCAAGATCTGCCGCATCCCAGATCCCCCCAGCCCCTCCCATGGGGCTCCACAGCTGGTCCCAGAGAAGTTTCAGCCTCAGCAGAGATGTGTCTTGACACAAGGAATTCTTCCATCAGTCAGAGGCCAGAAAAGTCCTTGGAATCTTTCTACCCAGTGAGAAAAGTTGACACATCCCAAATATTGAAGAGAAATCCTTCCCTGGGAGGGTGGACAGGCCCTGGCACAGGGTGCCCAGAGCAGCTGGGGCTGCCCCTGGATCCCTGGCAGTGCCCAAGGCCAGGTTGGACACTGGGGCTTGGAGCAGCCTGGGACAGTGGGAGGTGTCCCTGCCATGGCAGGGGTGGCACTGGATGAGCTTTAATGTCCCTTCCAACCCAAACAGTTCCATGATTCCTTGATCTGGTCCTACCTGGTCAATCCAGGGCCCCAGGTTGGGTGAGCACTCGTACAAGCACGTGTCCTGGATGAAGTGGCGCTTGCATTTGGGTGGCATCACCCCACAGTGGTTCCAGTTGAAGTTGTACAGGTTGGATTGGTCCTTGTGGGCTTCTGAGCTGGTGTTGGCTGTGCAGCAGGCGTTGTCCTTCCAGGGAGAGCACTACAACAGAGCAAGGGTCAGGCTGGGCCAGGTGGGCAGGCAGGGGCTCAGGGAGGGCAGGGGATGCTGCAGGTGCTGGCTCCCTGCACAGCCCACAGCAAGGAGCCTGCAGCACCCAGAGGATTTGATCTTCTTCAGCGAACTCCTGGTCACTTTGGGCTCAGGAGTTTGGCACTGCAGCAAGGCAGAGCTGGAGGGAGAGCAGGAGATCAGATCCTCAGCAGGAATTAGTGCCAGCTCGAGGAACAGAAACAAAACCCCTTTTCCTCCACCAGGAGCCTGGGGCAGAACAAGAAGAATCTCCAACACCAAGAGGGAGCAGAGGAGAGTTTCTCTCCACCATCCTTTCCCTTGCTGTGCTCTGGGGTACCTGAACTTCAGGAGGGGGTTAAAGAGGGGTGGCACTGAGCTGACAAATCCCCACACCACTGCACCCGCTCCGGCCATTTGCTGAAAGGAGGCAGCAAACAAACAGGCCTCACACCCAGCACAGGCTTTCTCCCTCAGGCAAGTGGTGGCCAAGCCCAAACCAGTCCATAATGTGGGGAGGCAGGTACAGGGGGCCCAGACAGCCCCACCCAGCCCACCGGCAGCTCCTACCTGGTCATGCAGCTTCCCCTCGGGGCCAGGCGTGTGTTTGTGGTGCTTGGCATCCATGCAGATGTTCAGCAGTGGGTTCTTCTCCGGCACCGCGGCGTCGGCAGCCAGCAGCACCAGCAGCGCCAGAGCCACGGCCATCCCCACAGCCAGCCGGGGGCAACGGAGCTCTGCGGAGAGGGGACAGCTCAGGATGGGTGCCAGAGCTCTGCGGAGAGGGGACAGCTCAGGATGGGTGCCAGAGCTGTGCGGAGAGGGGACAGCTCAGGATGGGTGCCAGAGCTGTGCGGAGAGGGGACAGCTCAGGATGGGTGACAGAGCTGTGCAGAGAGGGGACAGCTCAGGATGGGTGACAGAGCTGTGCAGAGAGGGGACAGCTCAGGATGGGTGACAGAGCTGTGCAGAGAGGGGACAGCACAGGACGGGTGGCAGAGCTGTGCGGAGAGGGGACAGCTCAGGAGAGAGTTTGGCACAGGCAGCAGTGAGGGAGGTGCTGGGGAGGCCGGGCACTCCTGAGGACCTCCAGCAGCTCATGGCACCAAGGACACGAGCGCAGCCCCCTGAGCCACGCTGCAAGGTCAGCGGCACGTTATCATCAGCACAGCACCGCACTGGGGACAAACAGCCCCGGGAGAGCTTGGACCAGCCAACAACTCCTCTCCCCTGAGGGAAGAGGGGATGCTGTGTGAGACCACTCAGCTTGGGGTCCTTTTACCACCCTACTGCTTCAGAGAGAAGCTTCCAGCCCCCAAACCTTCTGCACCAGGACATGGGGAGTCCAGGGATCTCTCTGGTGAGAGTCCAGAGGGGCAGGGAAAGCAGTGGAACCCCAGCACCTTGTGTGGACCGTGAGCTGCAGGAGGCCCGTGCTGTCGTCAGGACTATGCTAACAGGGCAGAACATTTTCTTTATCTGCATCTGAGACTTAGAAACCCTCACCTGAGGTCTCCCACGGAGAATCATCAAACAATCACAGAGGGGTTTGGGTTGGAAGGAATCCCAAAGCCCACCCAGTGCCACCCCCTGCCATGGGCAGGGACACCTTCCACTGTCCCAGGCTGCTCCAAGCCCTGTCCAGCTTGGTCTGATTTGAGCAATAAAAGGCATTTCACACCATTGTGCCTTGGCCTCCTCTGCCTGCCTAGAGGCTGGAACAAATTTTATAGTAATTTCCTAAAAAAACCTCCAAAATTCAACCCCAAATCAACCAACCAACCACAAGACTTAATCAAGAAAATTCCTTCCCATTCCTTGTTTACACAAGGGTCTAAACCAGACACCTTTTAAGAAGAATTTTGCAAAACACAGAAGCAAGATGAAGCATTTACGGCATTAAAATAGCACAAAACACCCCCAAAAATGCAGCTATAGGCCCACACACAGAAATCTGAGAACTAGGAAGCAGCTAATGTGCATTATAACTACATTTATGCCCCCAAATCAACCCTCAACCTTACCAGCCATCAAAGCCCCTAAACTCTCCACACCACCTTACAAACACTCAGCTCAGCAGCTTCCTGGGGCAGCTTTAATAGGAAAACTTCTGGCACTGGGGAAGAATTCCCCTTCTGTTTAACGAGCTTTGACTTGTGCCAGGCTTTGTTATCACAAGGGCCAATATTTTGGTGACGACCAGCTCATCCAGCCTCTTGCACAAGCAGCACCTCTCGCCTGGCAAACAATCCAGTGTTTCTTTCCAAAAGCAGGTGTCTTATCAGCCCTGGCCCTTCATAACAAGCCCTGTTTCCTCTACTCACCCTGCATCAGGCAGTTTGGGCCTGGACCAGTGTGAAGCAGAAGAACTCAGGAGAGCCTGACCCAGGGCCCTGGGTGTGGAATAAATAATGGAATAAACGCAAAAGGCAGTAAATGACACACAGGCTGCTGTCTCAGAAGGAGCAATAACAGCTCCCACCACAAACCAGAAATGCAGGTGCTGAGGGGAAGCAATGCCTGAGCACATCCACTGGTGCTAAAAGCTTCACCATAGCCTGTGGAAAGCCCTTGCCCTCAGCATGGGGGCAGAGTCTTCCTCCTGGAGCAGGTTTTGGGGCTGATTTGCTCTTTTCTTCACTCACATCACTGATGTTTCGGTGATGAATCACTTGCCTAAGGAGCAAATCTTTCTAAATTCCATTTGTGAACACTTTAGGCTCCGGGAGACCCTGCTTTGGTGGTCACAGAATCACTGAGGCTGGAAGAGACCTCCCCACCTTGTCCCCAGCCCAGAGCACTGAGTGCCACGTCCAGCCCTTCCTGGGACACCTCCAGGGATGGGCACTCCAAACCTCCCTGGGCAGCTCTTTCCAAGGTCTGACCTCCCTTTCCATGGGGAAATTGCTGCTGGTGTCCAACCTGAGCCTCCCCTGGCCCAGGCTGAGGCCGTTCCCTCTCCTCCTGTCCCTGTTCCCTGGGAGCAGAGCCCGACCCCCCCCGGCTGCCCCCTCCTGCCAGGTAGAAAACAACCTTGTGCTTCTAACCCCTCATGCTGGAGGTGTCACTGAGCAGATCTTTCCCCACCCACTTCCGACCCTTTGCCACCTCTGCTCCCTGCACAAGAAGAGTTTTGCCCCTCGAGGCACAGGACTGTGGCAGTTTCAGATGCCCTGCGCTGTCCTGGCCACGTTTCCTGCTCCTTGCCAGGGAATTTCTAATATCTGGTTTGTTTTTGGAACTGCTGATCACTGAACTGTGTTGCAACATTGTCAGAGCAGTGACAGCTTGTTCCTGAGAGATAATTGTCAGCCACCAGCCTGTCATCTTCCATCTGACGTGTTCTCCCCAGTGCATCTCTGCGTGCTCATCTCAACTGCTTTTTCTTTGAAATCTGTTGTTTTATTGTTCAGTGACTCAGTCGTACCAGGTGTCACGTCCCACTCCTGTGTAGAAGGGAGCACCCAAGAGTCACAGGTGCCCATGGGCACAAAAGAATGGCAGAAACCAGAAGGGTCCAAAAAGCAAAATTCACCAAGTTTTATTGGCCAACTTCACTCCTAGTGTGGAAACTGACGCATGTTTTGCCCCTACTTTGTGATAGTGAGGGAAATGAAAGAGTAAAATGAAAGAGGGAGGAAGGAGAGCGTGAAAGAGAGATTGGATAGGAAAGGAGATCACCACTGCTGGCTCCAGCATTGATCCAAACAGGGGGTCCTGTGGCACTGCCTGGGCTAGGGGGGGCACTTTTCATAGGTAAGTTTTCCCCACCCTGGTATTGGGTTTCTTGCTTGTCATGTATGCATGAGCACGTGCAGTCTGTTCTTCTGTGCCTTTCTGGAAATGCATCGAGGGGCTTTGGGCTTTCAGTGGTCTTGATCCCTCTCTGCTGGCTCTACCCTCAGTCAGCAGCTCGTGCCCGCTCCCTGACCCCACTCCTGCACTGGGGCTGTCCTTGTGTTGCTCCGTCACCACAGACCACAACAGGGAAGTTGGCCCCAGAACGGTGCTGCCCCAGAAAGGCGCTGCCCCTTCCCGCTCACATCCTGGTCTAATCCTGGTTTAACCTTCTTGCTCCAGTGGACATCAGGAATCTGAGGCACAGCAAGGCATTTATTCCTTCCTGCCCATGCTCCTGCACCATGGACTTCTGCAGATTTTTACAGCTTGTCCTGGCGCAATTTAGTGTCATCAGAGACTTGGTTGACTTGATGTTCTCCCCTCCTTTTCCCAGACAAAATTTGTTGAAAAGCAGAAATCATAGAATCAAAGGAGTGTTTGGTTGGGAGGGACCTTAAAGCTCATCCAATTCCAACCCCCTGCGTGGGCAGGGACCCCTTCCACTATCCCAGGCTGCTCCAAGCCTTGTCCATCCTGGCCTGGAACACTTCCAGGGACGGGACTTATCCATGTACCCGTGGTTCAGCCCTGTACTGCATCTCCTGTGACCTTTTCCCACATAGACACCGTGTTTGTGGGTGTGCAGATCTCCCCATCTCTCCAAAAAGCTTTCCAGGCTGTCCCACGTGAATGTGCAGACCTTGTCCTTGCAGGGGGAACTTGTGCATGGGACCGTGCAGAGCACAGGGAATCTCTCCCTGTCACCCTGCCTGTATCCCTGTACACCCCACCTGTATCCCTGTACACCCCACCTGTATCCCTGTACACCCCACCTGTATCCCTGTACACCCCCATTACCTAAATACGCTGCATTTTTCCATGCCAGATGCTCATTCTTTGCTCTCTTTGTCACCTCTAAACCATTTTTGTCCCTCTCTGAGCTTGTATTTCCTTAACTGAGCATCCCAGAGTTGTTTACAGCCGTGAGGTCCCCGGTACCAGCCCGGGCCCAGCTCTCACTGCCTTGTGCTCCTCTGTCCCACAGCCTGAGTTCCCCTCCTGGAGGCCCTGCCATCCTGCCAGGTGAGTATTTCTCTGCACTACCTCGGTGTGCTGCAGTCTCAAACATCTCTCTCCCTCAGCACAGGACTTTGCTGTTCTCTGCACACAGTCAAAGCAATGGGGAGCACAAGAGCCATTGCCACAGTCTGAATCAAAGCTGCCTTCTCTGCTAAAGCTGCTGAAAACAAACCCACAGGACAAGATCACAGAGAGCAAAGCTGGCACAGCTCAGTGCCCTGAGACCTTGCAAACTCAGTACAAAGCCCATGGCCAGCAGTGGCCGTGCCATGGGCTATAGGTTCAGCATGCAGGACCTGTGCCACAGCTCTCAGCCAGGCTGGGGACACAGAATCACAGAAAGATGGACGGGTTTGGGTTGGGAGAGACCTTAAACACACGCAGTTCCCCCTGCCATGGGCAGGGACACCTCCCCCGAGAAGAAAATAGAATTCCAGAGATCAAAAACCAAAAAATCACTTCAGTCTCTGTATCAGAGGGGCTCCCACCTGACATGGGGAGGGAGTTTCCCTGAGGTTTTTGCTGATCGCAGCTCCCTGGGGGAGGCTGGAAGTGGCTTCAAGGCTGTTTGAGGGGGCTGAGAGGGTGGGGTTGCAGACTGAGATGGCTGGGCACAGCTCATCTTCCTGCAATCGAAACAGTTCATGAACTGCAAGATGTGAGGGTGCTTAGAAAGTCAGTCCCACAGAATTCAAACACTCAGCTGAGTCACAACAGCTCGTTGTTATCATTAACCATAATTAGCAGGAATAAACTAGTGCCTGAGGACAGACTGTGCTATTGCCTTAGGCCTGAGCAGACTTGTCCCACAGATTTTGGGTTAAATTTCATTTTAATTGGTGCTTTTATTCCAGATGAGGACTATCTGACCAGAAAGGAGAGCTGGAAAAGGGCCTGGGGTCCTGGCCCCTCTTTGGGGGAGCTGGGGCTCTCAGGCTGCGCAGGACAGTGGCTCCCCAGCAGCTCCACCCTGGTGAGACCCCATCTAGGCCCTGGGTCTGGCTCTCCCAGTGCAGCAGACTGGGCTGGAGACACTGCATGGGCTGGGGGGGTTTATTTCCAATCCCCCTGCTTTAACCTCGATGAGATGTATTCCATCCACACTTTCTCCACCACTGAGGACCAGGGCCTTGAAGACCTGCACCTCTCACACCTGTGCTGTGCTGATCTCCAATACTGCAGTGATCAGCCTGCCCAAGGTTCACAAATGTGTGAAAAATGCTTCTCCCACTGCTGACATTCTCGTGGCTGACATCTGCTGCTGGTGCCATCACCATGAACCCCGTTGTGTACTGAGGGAAAAGCGGGTCAGTCCTGGTCCACCAGAAAGCTGCAAGAAGCCAAATGTGACCCCAGAGTCACAGTAGGAGCTGGGCTGGAGCTGGGAGTCTGCCACGGTGGGCAGAGGCAGAGCCTCCTGGGGGGGTGGGGTCACACAGCTCAGAAGGACAGCAGGAATTATGTTAAAAATTGAAGGGCAAACTCATCACCTGGTGCCAGCTGGAGTAACTGCACAGACCTGGGCAATAAAATTCCTCCTGAAAGTTGTGAATTCCCATGATGCTCAGAGCCTCAGGCTGGGCCAGGTGAGGGTTGGGCTGGACAGCAGGAGGAATTTCCCCATGGAAAGGGAGGTCAGGCCTTGGAAAGAGCTGCCCAGGGAGGTTTGGAGTGCCCATCCCTGGAGGTGTCCCAGGAAGGCCTGGACGTGGCACTCAGTGCTCTGGGCTGGGGACAAGGTGGGCATCGGGCACAGCTGGGCCTCCATGGGCTGGGAGGGCTTTTCCAGCCTCAGGGGTTCTGTTCTATGATTCTCTGATTCTGTGGCCTTTAAGGTCCCCTCCAATCCAAACCATTCCACGATTCCATGACTCTGTGTATGCCGTTTTTATGGTCAGGTGTGGCTTTGTGCATCGCACACCTAATGCGGCAAATTTGGAGAAATGCCCACGCCCTGAGTGATGTCACCGCATAAATATTTGAACCAAACATAATTTCCTCTATTGATTTCCCTCCCACAGAAACGTCTAATGGAGAATGAGGCTGTGCCTGCTTTCTTTGCTAAAAAAAGAATGAATAAATACCTCAGTAAAGTCTAACATGCTGTAGCAGAGTGTTGGATATCCACCGCTATTGTGCCAGGGATATCAGCAATTTCCATCAGTTAATTAGGGAGCAGAGCCCGCAGGGATCACAGGGACCAGGCAGGGGTTATCAGTGAGAACAGCTATTCTTGTGGGCACAAAGGAGAGTTAAAGATTAACCAGCAAAGCAAATGCAGCTCCCAGAGGCTGGCAGCTTTAAGGGCCAGGTCTGTGGGTCTGCAGAGGAGCTGAAAAGGGAGGGAGGTCCCACCTCGAGGTGGGATTCCTGCCTGATGGATCATCTCAGGCAGATTGGATGGACAGCTGTGAGACCCAGCACGAGAGGGGTTTGCCATAGGTCTGCCTGGGGTTCCCAGGCACAGATGTAAAGGCGCATCAAAGAATCATGGAATCATGGAATCATGAAGTGGTTTGGGTGGCAAGTGACCTTAAGGATCATCTCCTTCTGACGCCTTAGGTTTTAACTTTTATGTTTTTCAAATCCTGCACTGCCTGGTGTGTGACTCTGAAGTTCCTTGTAGCCTGTAATTTCTGCTCTCTCGTGCAGACACAACAAAGCCTCTCCGGGCCTGCTCTCCAAGGACACCCAGGCCGTCCTAGGCCCGAAAAGTACAAACCAAAAGCCTTTGAGAGGGGGGCAAGCTGAGGGGAATTACATCATTAAACTGAAGCTTTAATTGGAGAATTAACCCTGATATGCAAATGAACCACACCTATAAAAGTGTGAAGAACTCATGACCTGCCATCCATCTCGGGGTCCATCTCGGCAGTGGCCTCTGGCTCCCAGGGGTACCTTTGAAGACCTTTCAAATAAACACCGACCTTTATTCCATTATCCTGTCCAGTCTCTGTTTTAGGAGGCCTCTCAAAGCATCACTTCCACCCCCTACCATGGCAGGGACACCTCCCACTGCCCCAGGCTGCTCCAAGCCCCAGTGTCCAACCTGGCCTTGGGCACTGCCAGGGATCCAGGGGCAGCCCCAGCTGCTCTGGGCACCCTGTGCCAGGGCCTGCCCACCCTCCCAGGGAACAATTCCTGCCCAAGATCCCATCCAGCCCTGCCCTCTGGCACTGGGAAGCCATTCCCTGGCTCCTGGCCCTCCAGGCTCTTGTAAACAGTTTCTGTCCTTCTTGGCGGTCTTTTGCAGCTTTAATGATTCCATTTCTTGGGGCAGGGAGGTGGTGATATTTACACCCCCTGGACCTCCCCGAGGCACATGGATCCTGTCTCTGACAGAGGCTTCGCTGAGGTTCCTCTGCACAAGCCTTGGGGTGAAGTTCCCCCGCAGAAGCTGTGCAGGAGAGACCCCTCTCATGGGGACTTGGTGTCTGGGCTGTCTCCCTGCTCCAGGAAAAGGAGGAATATGACAAAAGGAAGAAGAACAGAAGAAACAACCTTTCCATGAAGGTCCTGACGTGGCACCAAGAGCCTCCGGGTGCATCTGGCCATGGGGCAACCTGTGTGACTGCATGGATTCTCCAAAGGGGAGATGGTTCCCCTCCCTGGTTACCTGGGGAGCCCCCACCGCAGGCTGAGGCCACGGGGGGCAGCAGGGACCAGAGCATCCCACATCCACATCCACATGGCCCCTCCTGCATCCCATCTGCATCCCACCTCCTTCATCCTGCACCACACATCCACATCCCGCCCCTGCCTCTTCATCCTGCATCCTGCATCTGCCTCCTGCCTCTGGATTCTGCATCCTATCTCCTGCCTCTACATCTGCCTCCCGCATCTGCATTCTGCATCTGCATCCCACATCTGCATCCCACATCTGCCTCCCGCATCCCACATCTGCCTCCTGCATCCCGCATCCCACATCTGCCTCCTGCATCCCGCATCCCATATCTGCATCCCATATCTGCATCCCACATCCCGAATCTGCACTCCGCATCCCACATCTGCATTCCACGTCCCGAATGTGCACTCCGCATCCCACATCTGCATCCCATCCCGCACCCGCCTCCCCCTCCGCCCCCGCCTCGGGCCCGCAGCCCCAGCAGAGGGAAGCATCGAGCCGCGCTCCGCCGCTCGCAGCCTGCGGGGCCCGCGCTGGGGCAGGTCCCGGCAAAGGGGAGGAGGATTTGCAGGGTCCCGGCCCCACACCTCCCCTCTCAGGGGCAGGACGGCACTGGGAGGGCTCACGCTGAGGCAGAGGGGCTGGGAGTGGTGGGCACAATCCCAGAACCACAGAGCCATTAGCTGGGTTCGGTGGCAGAGATGGGCTGAACGGGGCAGGAGGAGGCTCCCGGAGCAGCGTGGCTGGGACAGCCCAGGATAAGGAAATCTGGGGGCAGGGATTTTCGGGGAGGGGGCGCGGGTGCTTCCCACACCTGGCAAAGGTGGGTGCAAACCCCTGGGGAGCAGCTGCCCTGTGGCTCCAGCCTCATGTTTGGGCCACCTCTGGAACTGAGTGGGGTAAATTGAGCCTTGGACTGCAGGGGCAGCTCATCCCCAGCTCTGCCCTGCTCCCTCTGCCTCTCATCACACCCGGACCCCAGCCTAGGCTTTACCTCTGAGGGTGGTTTTGGATAAATCCTGGACTATCAGAGCTCAGCACCAAACCCTGCCTGGCTGGAAAACCCACATCCAACACTAGGGATGGGCTTGGAGCAGCCAAATCCCAGCACCTCTCCTGGAAATCCCGGTCACTGATGGGATCATGGTCTGGAGGGAGCACCTGTCCCGTGCTTGGGGACTGCCTGTGCCTCAGTTTCCCCTGTTGCCCTGCTCCAGCCTGGCCATGGGGTTTCACTGAGACGTGAGGGAGCTGGAACCCCCCTGCTGGCCCCGGGGCCACACGGGGTGAGGGGGCTGCAGAGGTGGCTCTGGTGCCACTGCCCCAGGTCACTCGCAGCAGTGGGGTCTCAGCAGGAACAAACCCGGTCTGCCCCAGTCTCCCCCAGTCTCCTGCTTTTCTTCCCCCCCTGCTTAATCCATGCCTCAGTTTCCCTGCCTGAACAAAGTGGATTTGCTGCTGTTTGCATCAACAAGAAATGTCTGTTGGTCCTTTTGCCTCACCCTGAGGGTCTGTCGGTCCTCTTGCAGCCCCCAAAGGTCCGTGGTGCCCCGTGCGTGAAGCAGCACAGAGGCTGCCCCAGGAAGTTGCCACATTCCAAACAGAAAGGAGGAGGCGCTCCTGGGGCAGCGCTGGTGCCGTCAGACCCTCACTCAGGTCCTGTTTGGAAGGCACTTGTGAAAAACACAAGCTCCTAGGGTCAGAGGAGATCCCGGATGAATTTTGTGCCTTACAATCCATGGAGCTCTGTCTGGACAGCTTCCTGCTTGCCCACACAATCCCTTTGGTGCTGTGGATCATCCTAAGCCACAATGACCCAAAAAGCTCCTCAATCCCAGTGGAAAAGGCGGGGTTTGGGAGCACAGGAGGAGCTTGCCTGGAGAACACCCGGCTCAGCACCCACCACCACCTCCCTGGCCTCGGGCTTGGTTGGTCAAGAGGACACTACACCCCCACTCCCAAGCTGGCTGGGCATCCTCATCCGGTCGGAATGTGGGTAAAAGCCTGGCTAAGGCCAGGTTGGACAGGGCTTGGAGCAGCCTGGTCTACTGGAAGGTGTCCCTGCCCTTGGCAGGGGGGTAGAAATGCATGAGCTTTAAGGTCTCTTCCAACCCAAACCAGTCTGGGGTTCCATGATTCTAAGATTCTAATTATAGAATTGTAAACATGTTAAGGAATTCTATTGATTCTGAGGAAGACTTCATCTCGCTGTGTCCCTGGGTAGGAGCAGGACAGGGGACTGCAAACATGCCCCTTTCCTGAAGGGGATCTGCTCCTGCCATGAGCGTTTCATGGCATTTCTGGAGAGCAGCCACTTTGCTTCGTGCCTCAGTTTCCCCACAGGGAGCTCTGCCTGTGGCCAGCACGGGGGGAGCAGGGGAGCCAGGGAGAAGGGATCCCCTGGGAGCCGTTCTCTGGGAGGAGGACAAGGTGTGAAACTCCCTCTCCTGTGGAAACAGGAAGGGTTTCGGTAGCAGCTGGCACATTCCACACCCCCTCCCCCCGAGACTTGCAACAGGGCAGCAGAGGGGAGGATGGAGAAGAGGGGCTGCTGTCAGGACATGTGCCATGGTCCCTTTGGGAATGGGGATGTCCCGAGCTCTGCCCCACAGACAGAGGGGGGCCCTGAGCCCCTCACTGGCACAGGAGTGAGCAGCCCGTGCTGGGTAGTCCAGAGCCGCCCTCCTGGTTCTGCTAAGACAAATAAATAATAAATTTTTAAAAGGTGCCTGTTTTCCCCTGGCTGCCACTCTGGCTCAGCAGAAATATTTTCTGCTGTGTCAGAGTCTGACTCAGCGGAAAGGGGACCCTGCCCTGGGGCCAGGGGCTGCCTTATCACTGCCCACAGGGCTCCTGTTTGTGCCCTCCCAGTTATCGCCCTGATGCAGCCCCTGACCACGGCCAGGCCGGGGCCGGCACCGTGACTCAGCACCCTGAGCCCGTGCAAACTCATCCCACCAGTGTGTGATGGGAGAGCCCACAAACATCCCATAAACTGCAGGGAACGGGCTTGATTCCTGGGCATGGGAGTGAGACCCCTCACCTTGATCCTCATCCTGACCCAGACCCTGACCCTGTGGTTGGTTGGTTGGTCCTGGTCCTGGTCCTGGTCCTGGTCCTGATCCTGACCCTAACCCTGGTCCTGGCCCTGAGCCTGGCTCTGACCCTGACCCTGGTCTCAGAGCTCCCTTCCTGCCTGGGTGTGTGAAGAGGAGCCTCAAGCCCAAGTGTGCCCTGGGCTGGGGTGTAACTGGGTCTGTGGGATGTGCCCTGACCCTGTCCCAGCTCAGCCCAGCAGAGTTTGGGAGTCCCAAGCTCCCAGCTCTCGTTTGGGACTCCCTGGTTCTGCCCAGTGCTGGGTGCTGGGCAGAGCTGAGCAGAATGAGTGACGAACTTCAGGCCAGTCCCTGCTTCACCCACAAGCCCTGGGACCACAGAGGTGCTGGGATGAACCCCATGGTCTCTGTGCAGGCAGTGGGAGAGGCTCTGCCAAGGGCTGCCCCAAGGACCAGGTTCAGTGCCTCACTTGGGGCAGGGGGGAGCTTCTCTCCAGCCCCCAAACAGCCACTCAGCCTCTGCAGAGGGATTGCCTCTGGTTCCACCCCATTTTCAGAGCTGCTACTGGAACAAGTGGCAGGTGCCAGGTTGGGGTCAGGTCTGGAGTCAGGTCAGGTCTGCTCTCCCAAAACCAGTCCCAACACAGGAACAGGTCTGGCTCTATCCCCTGCCAGCTGTCAAGGCTGTAAAGGCAGAACAGGACCCATAAAATATTTTTCTGACCCAGCTGGTGCCATGCCATCAGCAGGAGGAGGACAGTCCTTGCCTGAGCTCAGCAAAGCTCTTGGTGCCCCTGGAGCCATCCTCGCACACAGGAAACCTTTGGTTAGCAAGGGCCCTAGGACTGTGAGGTCTAGGACAGCTCTCGTGGATCCCAGACAACACTGGGGTTTTTGTGGAGGTCTGTGACTAAGGGAATCTCCTGCAAAGCAGTGACAGGCAGGGCCAGCTCAGCCTGGGGCAGGTGCAGCCCTGGGAGGACTCATGATGTCCCTCGGAGCTAACCCGGCCTGGAGGAGGGATGCTGGAGCCTTGCTGAGGGAGAGCCAGGCCCTTACTGCGAGGTGTCTGGGGTTTACCTGGGGGAGGGTTACCTGCTCCCTCACCTGCTCCCCCCTCTCTGCTGCCAGCACAGGCACAACCAAGCATTGTTCAGATGCTTTTCCTGCAGCACCACTCGGCTCAGTCTGTCCATGGATCCCCGAGCTCCCTCAGAGGCCACAGGGGACGGGAGCTCTGGGGAGGAGGGGAGCAGCCTCGTGGCTACCAGGGCAGAGGGAAGGGCTCGCTGAGGAGAGTCTGTTCCCATCCTCCTGGTCCGTGTGTTGGCACACATTTTGTCCTGGTGTGAGCCTGCCTCTGGACACCAGGCAGGGATGGAGGAGACCCTGAGCCCCCAGTCCTATAACAGCTCTCACCTGCCCTGAGAGAAAAACGTGAGAGGAAAACTCAGTGTGGCCCATGGACAGAGAAAAGAGGGCTCCAGGGAGAGCTCAGAGACCCTTCCAGGGCCCAAAGGGGCTCCAGGAGAGCTGGAGAGGGACTGGGGACAAGGGAGGGAGGGACAGGACACAGGGAATGGCTTCCCACTAACAGAGGGCAGGGCTGGATGGGATCTTGGGCAGGAATTGTTCCCTGGGAGGGTGGGCAGGCCCTGGCACAGGGTGCCCAGAGCAGCTGGGGCTGCCCCGGATCCCTGGCAGTGCCCAAGGCCAGGTTGGACATTGGGGCTTGGAGCAGCCTGGGACAGTGGGAGGTGTCCCTGCCATGGCAGGGGTGGCACTGGATGGGCTCTGAGGTCTCTTCCAACCCAAACCTTCCCACGATTCCGCAGCAGAACCGCGCCCTGCTGTGACTGATGTGTGGATGGGGATCTGTCCCTCGGTCCGTGCCGGTGCCCCTGCAGTGACCCTGCCCATCGCTCTGGCCGCGCACAGCAAGCAGCCTGTGCCACCCGGCCCGGCCTTATCTCCCTGCAGCGAGGGGCTCTCGGGAGGGGCTCTGGGGAGGGGTCGGGGCTGCCGCGGGCGATAGGGGGGAGCCCGGCCGGGCTGATAGCTCGGTGTGTGCCGGGGGTGTGACACCAGCCCGAGCCCTGCAGCGCCAGGACAGCTCCGCAGCGGGCACCGGGCTGGGCTCTGGTGCTGGGCACAGCTGGAAAACCCCTCAGCCCCATGGTCCTTGCCCTCCCTTCCTACCCCCGCCGACCGTGTCCCTCCCCGGAGCTGTCCCCTTCCAATGTCCTCCAGCCCAGGGCCGAGGGTCTGGAGGCAGCCACAGCCTGAGTCCCTCTTGTGCTGAGAGATGGAACCCCAGCGAGGGCAGGGGGGAGAGCGAACCGTCGAGGAAAAAACCTCTGCACGTCCTGCAGGCAGCTTGTCTGGAATAAAAATCCTGTTTTCCCCCATTTCTGGATTGTTTTGCCCGAGTTCTTGTGGTGAGGGATAACTCAGAAGATGTTTCACTAAAATGTAGCTTTCCCCCAGACAGCCTGGCCCTTATGCCTCACCTCGAGCCCCTCCTTCCTGCTCCACACTCATCCCTGGACCCCGGAGCCTGTGGCACTGCAGTGGCTTCGGGGCTGAGCACATCCCTGCGGGTGCCCTTGCAGGGGCACAGGGACAGGGATGGGCGAGTAGGGCCAGGGCAGGTCTCCTTCTGTGCCCAGGAGGTTCTTGGTGCACTTCTGCTCCATCCAGCCCCCAGTCCCCAGCACTGTCACCTGGCACCCACATTCCAGACCCAGGAGACTTCTGATAAAATTAAAGCAATACAGTGAAAGGTTGCAAGTCAATTAAAACGTGTTTGTATGAGAAGTCAGGCTGGGATTCTTGGGGTGGTGCTGTGCAGGGCAAGAAGCTGGACACAATAGTCTTTGTAGGTCCTTTTTCAGGAGGAATTTCCCCATGGAAAGGGAGGTCAGGCCTTGGAAAGAGCTGCCCAGGGAGGTTTGGAGTCCCCATCCCTGGAGGTGTCCAAGGAAGGCCTGGATGTGGCACTCAGTGGCTGGGCTGGGAGGGCTTTTCCATCCTCAGGGATCCTGGGAATCCATCTCTTCCAGCTCAGGATATTCCATGTTTCTGTGATTGCATGGCATGAAGGTCAGGCTGGAGCAGGCAGAGCAAGGGGTGCTCCACACCTCTGGGAGTCAGACCTAAAAGATGTCAAGGGTTAAATCTGCATCCTGAAATGAGAGAACTTTGTTAGGGGCAGAGAGGAGTTAATTTAACCCCCAGTGCATTTTCCCTTATTGTTACAGCAGGGAAACAAATGGGAACGTGTTTGTGCCAGAGCAGAGTTCCTGGGGCTGAAGGAGACAACTCTCCTTGTGGGGATGACAATGCTCTGAAATTCCAACCTCCACTATGGAGCCCCCACACCTCTGCTGTCTCTGTTGTCTCCCAGTATCCCTGTCCCTTCTAAGGAAAAAAACTGCATTTCCAGAAATTCTTTTCTTCCATGTTCAGGCAACAACCAGTCCCAGCCAGGCAAAGTTGTACAAACTGTGGTGATTCAGACACACTTGTTGCTGCATTTCCCTGGGTTCATCATTGGCCACATCCTGAATGGCTTTAGAGCAGCTGCTCTGCCCCTTTCCCTAAGGTTTGGGAGCATCTGACTTTGCTCTGCTCCTGAATTTGGGGCAACCTAGAATCCCAGAATGGTTTGGGTTGGGAGGGATCTTAAAGCCCACCCATTCCCACCCCTGCCATGGCAGGGACACCTCCCACTGTCCCAGGCTGCTCCAAGCCCCAATGTCCAGCCTGGCCTTGGGCACTGCCAGGGATCCAGGGGCAGCCCCAGCTGCTCTGGGCACCCTGTGCCAGGGCCTGCCCACCCTCCCAGGGAACAATTCCTGCCCAAGATCCCATCCAGCCCTGCCCTCTGGCACTGGGAAGCCATTCCCTGGCTCCTGGGCCTCCATGCCTTGTCCCCAGTCCCTCTCCAGCTTTTCCAGGGGCTCCTGACATCCCTGTTGCCCCGGGCACCACGCTGAAGCCACCCCTTATTGGGTACCTGCAGTAGCAGTGGGGTGGTGGGAAATTAGCTCTGGCCTCCAGGCTAATCCAAGGCGCCAGTCCCAGCCTGGCCACAGCCAAATGGGCCAGTGGGGCCCTGTGGGGCAGGATTGGCTGGAGCTAATACAGAAATTTACAGCCCAGAGTGGCTGCAAAAGGCCATTGCCATGACAGACTCTCCCCATGCAGAGGCCACAAGACCCTAATCCGATTAAGTGGCTGATTCACCTGCTGTTATTCCTTTTGTACTGTGCCCATCTGAAGGGATTTAGAGGTTGAAGAGCCGCTGTGGGGATAAACCATTAAAGGGATCAATACAGGAGAGCAGCATGGAATGGGCCTGTGTGGATGAAAATGACTTCAGCCTCTCTTCCTCCTGTTTCCTCTGCCTTCCTCCTTCCCCCCTCAGCTCTTTATGGCCATCATTAACCGTCCCATGAAAAGTCACCCTGCTCCCACACCAGTAAAACCAGACCCTGATGGGTCACAGTGTGGGGCCAGGCCTGCAAGCTTCTTGCCACAAGCCAAGGCTCTGCCTGTTTTCCACAGGCTCCAGAAACCCAACATTTATTAACCACATTTTACAAATAATATTAATGCTGCAGTTAACACTCTCCTCCAGCCTCTGTGTTTGATGTTGTCCTGCCTGTCCCACGTTCACCCTCCTGCTGCCCCTCCCTGAGCTTTTCCCTGCTGCTGGTTCAGATGCAGCAGAAAAGCATCATTATCTTTTCCCTTTTAAAGTTCAGCCTTGCAGAGCTGAAAATGAATCTCCTATCAGAGACGAGGCTAAGAACAGCCCCAGATGCAGCCTGGGTTTTAATTTCAATGCCAGGGAATTCAGGCTGCAGAGAAGTAATAAATGCAGAGGCCACCGAGGCCGTTTATTGTCATCCCCAGCTGGGCAAGCAGCTGCCAGCCAGTGCTGCCTGCCTCACGTGATGGGAATGTCTGCCTGGGAATTTAGGGCTGCACGTATTCCATTCCACTCTTTGTAGCTCTGTTTGATGAATTTTGACAACTTCTGGAGTCTTCAGATCTCTTTAGAAGCCAGGGTGTGTCGTGTCTCTGCTCTGTAGGTGAGGAGCTCAGCCAGCGCTGGGCACCTGACGATACCTTTATCTGCTCCCCACAGCCCCACTCCCCGGGCTATCAGAGCCTGCCTGGGGCTGCTGAGAGGGCCTGGGCCTCTCCCACCATCCAGAAATGGAAAAAAATTAATAATGTTTCATAGAACCCAGTGGTGAGGAGCTAAAATGTGACTACGGATGTGAATCCCCCAATGGGATCAGAGTGATGGGATTGTGCCACCGTGTCTCCAGTGAGATCACAGAATGCCAGACGGGGTTGGCTTGGGAGGGACCTCAAAGCCCATCCAGTGCCACCCCCGCCATGGCAGGGACACCTCCCACTGTCCCAGGCTGCTCCAAGCCCCAATGTCCAGCCTGGCCTTGGGCACTGCCAGGGATCCAGGGGCAGCCCCAGCTGCTCTGGGCACCCTGTGCCAGGGCCTGCCCACCCTCCCAGGGAACAACTCCTGCCCAAGATCCCATCCAGCCCTGCCCTCTGGCACTGGGAAGCCATTCCCTGGCTCCTGTTTCTGCCTGCCCATGTAAAAAGTCCCTCTCCAGCCCTCTGTGATCGATAGACCAATATCAGTCTGTAACTGGAATATCTCAGAGGTCTGGATCAGACTTCCTAAGCTGCCCACACACAGACCCAAAGTCACAGATGCAGAGAATCATGGAATGGTTTAGGTTGGAAGAGACCATGAAGATCACCCAGTTCCAGCTCCCTGCTGAGGACAGGGACACTTTCCACTAGACCAGGTGGCTCCAAGCCTGGCCTGGAACAATTCCAGTGTCCGTGGCTTTGTCTGGATGCCTGACACCTCAAGCATGCTGGCCTTGCCTTTCTGAGCATGGGAGCACAGCTTCACTGGAGGCCTGGAAACCAGGAAAAAGCCAGTGCAGGTGACAGCCAGGGCCCAACAAAAGCCTTTAGCCAGGCCTCGCCCTGCTGGAAATGGATGTTGCTGATCGGGCTCTGACATGGCAGGGTCCTGCTGGCCTTGTGCAAGACTTTGAATTCCCAGCAGGGAGAGACCATGCAGGGGCTCACACTGGACACACATGGAAAGAGCAGAGGGGCCTGTTCACAGCTGGGGCCCACCCTGTCATCCCACACAGGTATTCTTGGAAACCTGGAGCTGAGGAGGCCACTTCTGATTCCCTGACACCATCCCTGCAAGCATCCAAGGCCAGGTTGGACAGGGCTTGGAGCAACCTGGTCTAGTGGAATGTCCCCTGTCCATGGCAGGGGGTGGAACAAGATGAGCTTTATGTCCCCTGTCCATGGCAGGGGGTGGAACAAGATGAGCTTTAAAGTCCTTTCCAACCCAGACAATTGCATGATTCTAAAGCACCTCTCTGAGGTGTCTGTGCCTGCTGCAGGGATGGGTGGAATGTCCATGCCTGTGGTGAACAGGCAGCCAGGGGTGAAGGAGAGGGAGATAAGAGGGTCCTGTGTCCTGAGCCGGCCTGTTAAGGGACTCACAGGGCTTTCCTCGAAGACCACACCTCGCTGCAGAGTGACCACTGCACGGACAGCCTGACCCTGCTGGGGACCCCCGCCCGTCCCAGCCAATGGCTCCGCTGCACGGGCCGGGGAGGGGCTGTGGGCAGCCCATAAAAGCCCCAGCGGGGTCTGGGCCCAGCTACAGGGTCTGTGTCCTCCTGCAGCCCAGCACAGCCGCCACCATGGTGCACTGGTCAGCCGAGGAGAAGCAGCTCATCGCCAGCGTCTGGGCCAAGGTCAACGTGGAGGAATGCGGGGCCGAGGCCCTGGCCAGGTAGGCCCAGCTGCAGGGACCTGCCCGGCTGCAGCCGCAGGGGGAAACCGCTCTGGCCATGGGAGCGTTAACGTGTCTGTGTCTGCTTGTGCCCCTCCATCTCTCCCCAGGCTGCTGATCGTCTACCCCTGGACCCAGAGGTTCTTTGACAACTTTGGGAACCTGTCCAGCCCCACGGCCATCATCGGCAACCCCAAGGTCCGTGCCCACGGCAAGAAGGTGCTCACCTCCTTTGGAGATGCCATCAAGAACCTGGACAACCTCAAGGTGACCTACTCCAAGCTGTCTGAGCTGCACTGTGAC
Source organism: Monarcha castaneiventris obscurior (assembly GCA_026261815.1). Lineage (NCBI taxonomy): Eukaryota > Metazoa > Chordata > Aves > Passeriformes > Monarchidae > Monarcha > Monarcha castaneiventris. Next base: position 49,580,600 of record JAMPIT010000566.1, on the reverse strand, counting down.
AAGCTGCATGTGGACCCCGAGAACTTCAGGGTGAGTTGTCCTTGGAGCTTGACCCTCTGTCCCTCCTTCCTCAGAGCACCTCAGTGCCTGGGGGATTTCAAACAGGCATAAATAACTTGTATTTTAGTTGCCAAACAGGACATGGATGACTGGAGGGGGAACTGGGGGAGAGGGGAAGGTTGGGAGTTTAAAGATGCAGGGTATTACTAGGCAAGGACAAATTTGGTGACAAACACAGGGAGATTCTCTAAAAGTCTGGGGGCTTGTGCAGGCATGGCTGGAGAAAAGGAGCAGGATGTCGGCCTCTGCTTCAGCCTCTGTTTAAGCCTGGCTTTGGGGATGCAGCCAGTGGGCCTGGCACTGACCCTCAGCTGAAATAGGTGTGGGGTTTCACAGCAGAAAAAGAAAAGGCAGAAAAATGTCCAGAGGCTGGAAAACATGAGGGGAAGCAGAGATGGAGCAGATGGATACTCGTGCCCACGGCCAGCACAGGGCTCTTGTCCTGCACGAGGGCTCAGCTGACAGACCTTCCCTGGGTCACACCCCCACGACCTACTGGGAGCTGGGGTCCCCTGGTCCCGGGGTGCTGTGCAGGGTGAAGGGGTGCCCAGCACCCTGCTGACCTGATTTCCCTCCTGCCTTCCTCTCTCCAGCTCCTGGGCGACATCCTGATCATCGTCCTGGCTGCGCATTTCACCAAGGACTTCACCCCCGCCTGCCAGGCCACGTGGCAGAAGCTGGTCGGGGTGGTGGCCCATGCCCTTGCCCACAAGTACCACTAAAGCCTCGGGAGGCAGCTGTGTCTGTAACAGGCAATAAAAATCACATTTTCTGGAATTCTTTGTGTTCTGTGTCTCTGCGTCTGCCTGTAGGCCCTGGGCCTCTCCTCCTGGGATGTTTGCAAGGATATGACTTTGTAGAGATTCATTGATTAGGCAGAAATTTACCCCTCCATAGTTTGCTACTGATGTATTTTTAAGAAGCTGATCAAAAGCATTTTCTGCATCAGTGATGCAAACTGGTGCATCCTGATCAGAGTTTGGTATCTGAAATGTGTAAGGTCCCAAGAGCAGGGAATGAGGGATGAGGGCAGCTTTCAGGCAGGATGGATTAGAGCCTTTTTTTACTCATTTTGGCTTAATGGAATCACATTTTTCACTGGAATAGAAGGATTCTATGTAAGCATCTCACTTTCAGCAATGCTTTTCCAGGAATAGCCTAAAAAGCAACAAGGAGAGACATGTTGGTGTCTCAGGATGATGAAACCCTTGTTTTGCATGATTTAGGAATAAATATTCTGCCTTTCTCCTGATAAAGCAGGGATTTTCACTTAACCCCTCTATCCTGCACAGCCAGGCAGGCAAAGGTCCAGCCCTGCCAGCAGCACCGAGGGGCTGGGGGGAAAAAATTAGGAAAAAAAGCCCAAAATCTGGATCCAGCTTCCCTGCAGCACAGCTTCTCCCTTCGCCCAGCAAATGGGCATTTCAGTGGAATTGCAGGAGGTGAGCCATTCTCAGCACCTTGTTCCAGTCCAAAGCCTTGGGATTTTCCAGCACACACAGAGCAGCTGATTGTGGGTGCACCCAGCAGCACCCTCAGGCTGGGGTCCCAAACCAGCACCCAGGGCAGAGGTGTGCAGTGGCTGGGACTTTTCACCTCAGTGTCCATATCTTGATCGTTCCGTTGCTCCTCTCCTATGGACATGTTCCAGTGGTGATGTGGAGCATGTCCTGCTCTCTGGCCAGCACCTGGATGTTGTCCTGGATGAGGGATGGTGACACGGGTGTGGTGCTTGTGTTGCAGAGCCAGCGTGTCCCACTGTCCCAGCGACAGCTGTCCCTCTCTGGTGGGACAGAGCAAAGTTACAACTACCACCAGCCCAGCTGACCCAAAAACAGGTTAGGAGAGTAGAGGAGAGCCCTGGATGCAGGATGCCCCTGGATCCCTGGCAGTGCCCAAGGCCAGGCTGGACACTGGGGCTTGGAGCAGCCTGGGACAGTGGGAGGTGTCCCTGCCCACAGCAGGGGGGGGCACTGGATGGGCTTTAAGGTCCCTTCCAACCCAAATCTTCTGGGATTTTAAAATAGGAACAAAGGCACCCTCAAGACCTGCTGGCTTAGGACACAAGGCCCTGCATATTCTGGAGGAGAGTGGAGGCTGGCCTGGCTCCAGAACAGAGCCTGGGCACAGATGCCACTGCTGCTGATAAGGGCTCTGTAAAGCTTGGCGGGGACACTGCTGCAATCAGGGACCAATAAACTCTGCTTGGGGCAGAAAGGCCCTCACTGGAGCTGCCTTTGGCCCTCGTTGGGATGGCTTGTCTCCGAAAGGGAAGGGTCTTGTCCATGGAAGGGGGCAAGTGTGTGGTCAAGACTGGTCTAGCAGAAGGTTCCCTGCCTACAGCAGGGCAGGGTGGAACGAGATGATCCTGAAGATCCCTTCCAACCCAAACCATTCCATGATCCTATGATTCCCTAAGTTTGGAGATCTTCCTCCCACACCAAAGGGAACAGCCAGCTGGACGGGTACTTGAGGGAAGGGTCCTGAGCACAGTGAAACCCATCACAGGCTGGCAGCAGGGCCGTTTTCTGCCTGGGGACCAGCTGGCAATAAGCTGTCAGGTGTTGCTGGGGTTGCACTGGGGGAAAGGAGATCTCCCTCTGACTCTGCAGACTCAAAAAGAGCTACAGAAATTGCCCCTGCTCAGCACACTGTGACAAACATTTCCCCTCCCAGCCTGTGTCCCCAGAGAGCTCCCTCAGCAGGCAGGCCCTGTGCTGGGAGCTCCAGCTCCCACAATCTCCCAGCTAGGCCGCTGCCTCCAAGGCAGAAAGCAGGGGATTTTAAAACATACCTAAAATTAACTTTTTCTTGTAAAAATGGATGAGGTGGAGGGACCCTCTGGAGAGCACCAGGGTGAGCCCAAGGCTGGGACTCTCTGGGCTGTGCTGCCTTTGGTTTTCACCAGGTCTCACAGGGTCCAGGACTGCTCAGAGCTAGTGCTGTCCTGGCCAGGCTCACCCTGCCACCCTCGCAGGCACCTGGGGGCTGTATCTGCCTCACTGGGAGCTTCTGTCACTGACAGCGTCCTGGACCAGTGCCCGCTGCTGCAAACAGCCAACACAGCAGGCTTCCTTAAATTTTTCCATGGCTCACTGATCTTCAAATTGAGAAGCCCTTGGAATTCTTTCTCAGGGAGTTTAAACTTATGTTTTTAGTTTATCTCAGCTGGTAAGTGCCCTGTGACACCAATGCAGCTGCTGGAGAGGCTCCCTTGATGCCCAGGGAAGCTCTGGCTGCCCTGGCAGTGTCCAAGGGCAGGTTGGAGCAGCCTGGGACAGTGGATGGTGTCCCTGCTATGGCAGGGGTGGCACTGGATGGGCTTTGAGGTCCCTTCCCACCCAGACCAGTCTGGGATTCCATGATTCTATGTGCAGAGCACTTTGGAGAATTCTCTTGGCAGGATGGGATGATGTTCCCCAGGAGGGACACACGGCCTGTGCCAGTCTGGAATCCCAGAGCCGGGCTGGAGCCGTGCTGGCAGCTCCACCTGTGCTCAGGGCTGCGCATGGGGCTGGGGTGATGCTTGTCCACTCAAAGACAGAGGGGGAAAGGGCCTCTCTCCCCCTTGGACAGCATCCAAAACCACTATCTTTCCCTGCGCAGCCCCACTCCCTCCCCAGCCCCAGGCAGGGGCTCAGGGAACTGAGATTAGGCCAAGCCGTGTATAAAAATCCCTGGGGCAGCCTCTGGAGCCACATCCTCGGCATTGCTCAGGGCAGCCCCGGGCACCCCTGTGCTGGCACCATGGTGAACTGGACAGCTGAGGAGAAGCAGCTCATCACTGGCCTCTGGGGCAAGGTCAATGTCGCCGAGTGCGGCGCCGAGGCCCTGGCCAGGTAGGTCCAGCTCCTGGGAACCTGCTGGGCTGCAGCTGGAGAGAGGAATCACTCCAGTCATGGGAACATCAATGCCTCTGTGTCTGTTCGTGCCCCTCCATCTCTCCCCAGGCTGCTGATCGTCTACCCCTGGACCCAGAGGTTCTTCGCCTCCTTCGGGAACCTGTCCAGCCCCACGGCCATCCTTGGCAACCCCATGGTCCGTGCCCACGGCAAGAAGGTGCTCACCTCCTTCGGGGAAGCCGTCAAGAACCTGGACAGCATCAAGAAAAGTTTTGCTCAGCTGAGCAAACTCCACTGTGACAAGCTGCACGTGGACCCCGAGAACTTCAGGGTGAGCCATGCTCGAGCTCCAGCCTCAGCTGGGCAGAGGCTCCCAGGCTCTGAAGGTGCTTTGGGGCCTCGGAGGGGTCTGACAGTCAGTGAGACCTCGAGAGAAACCCTGGGGCTGCCTGAGAGCCTGTGAAGGGGAGGGGCTGTGGAGGGGAAAGGAAAATCATATTTGGGGGGAGCAGAGAGGAGTTATGGGGCTGGGATCTGTGAGAGGAGGGAGCCAGGCAGGCGAGGTGAATGGGGAGAAAGGCAGAGACAAATGTGTCCTGGTCAGAAGAAACATCTTGGAGCAGCCAGAAGGGAAGGGACTGAGATGGGATTTAGAGGGAAGAGCTGAGCTTGGTTGTGATGGAGTGGGTAAACCAGAAGGGAAAATAAGCACAGCCACGTTGGCAGGAGGGTTCTGAGCCCAGCGACAGCCAGGGTGAGTAGGGGTGGAAAAGGACGGGATAAATTCAGTAGAAGCCAAGGGAGGACCCTGCACAGCAGGCAAAGGGAGGTGCTGGGGGGAGGATCCAGCACACCCAGGGATCCTGGTGCATGCCAGACACCAAGCTGTGCCAGGAGCCTGGTGCCCTGCACGGGGCCGGGATAAATCTGGTCCTTGCTCGCTGTGAACTCCCCAGTGACCAGAGTGGGATGTGGGGAGGGAGGCAGGGGCAGCGCCAGCTGACAGCTCCTTCTCCCTCCACTGGCAGCTCCTGGGTGACATCCTCATGATTGTCCTGGCTGCCAACTACGGCAAGGAATTCACCCCTGCCTGCCAGGCCGCCTGGCAGAAGATGGTCCGTGTGGTGGCCCACGCGCTGGCCCACGAGTACCACTGAGCCCCCTGGGATCCCTCCTGCCTGGAGACGCTCCCGGGAATACTCCTCGGGTTCTGCTGGGCTCTAATCACCAAATAAACACCAACTGCTCCAGCCACGAGGAGATGTCTGGTTCTTTGTGGGAATGGGGAGGGGGGACACGGGGGGCTGGGGAAGTGAACGCTCACAAACACGGGATAACATGAGCCACAATCTCATTCATGCAAGTGAAACTTGTCCAAGGTGGAGAGCCCAGGGGAGTGTTCAGGACAAAACCCAAATAAACACCACAAAAAACAAACAGAAACACTCTGGCACTTTTTGGAGACATCAGGTAACATTGTTTGGTTTAATGTTTTAAGACTTTCACAGAGTGAGTGGAGTAGAACTGTACAAAAATGTGCAGTGGGAGAAGTGACAGGGAGATTGGGGCCATCGCTTGTAACTTCCTGCATGTGGGGCTTTGTCAGTTTGGGGGTTTTTTAAAGTTGTTGTAATTCTTAGGTTAGTGAAGGCAGAATGTAACAGACACAACCATCAAGACTGGGTTGGATGGGACTCGGAAAAAACCTGGGCTAGTGGAAATTGTCCCTGCCCATGGCAGGGGATGGGACTGGATGAGATTTAAGGTCCCTTCCATCCCAAGCCAGTCTGGGATGCTGTGATTCCATGGAACATCCCAGTGTTGATTGCAGAGGGCTGGGGAACTGTGTCACCCCCAGGCCTGGCCCAGGGTCCTTTGGCCAAGCCCTCTCCTGCAGTGAGCAGGAACAAACACAAATGCTTTGCTCCAAGGTCACCCAGACCCCACCAGGGCATTCCTGAGCCCCATGAGCTCCATCCCCGTCCCCTGCATCCCACCTCCCCACCTTCAGCTGGGTGCAGGAGCAGCCCCAGAGACCCAGCTGCCTCTCCCACCTCTCACTGACCATCCAGCCGCTGAATCCCTGGGTCAGGCACTGTCTCAGGCTGCACAGCTGTGCAGATGTTTCTTCTCCATGGAAAGGGAGGTCAGGCCTTGGAAAGAGCTGCCCAGGGAGGTTTGGAGTGCCCATCCCTGGAGGTGTCCCAGGAAGGCCTGGACGTGGCACTCAGTGCTCTGGGCTGGGGACAAGGTGGGCATCGGGCACAGCTGGGCCTGCATGGGCTGGGAGGGATTTTCCAGCCTCAGGGATCCTGGGATCCCGTGGGATCCACTATGCCCAGTCTTCCCACCTCTCCTCATGCCCTGCGAGCCAACACCCTGCAGGCCGCTGGTTTGCCCTGGGATATAACATCTCCCTTCCAGCCTTGCCTGACCTTTGCCGAGAGGTTCTTTGAGACAGGAGTTCCCTCTTGCCTGCAAGGCCCTGCTATGGTTTTAGCAGTGTCATCCTGAAGTTATCAAACTCTTGAAGAGCTGATGGGAAAGAAAAGGGAGAGCCCAAAGCCTGACAGGTCCTGCAAGAAGAGGAGAAGGAGAAACTGGTGCATTCAGAGGGGGAACCCAAGAGGCCCAGGTCTGAGTCTCCTTCCTCAGGTGCTGGCACCATCCAAGGGGCACCAGGCCTGTCACCTTCCCTGGGGAGCTGCTGCGGAACTTGCAGGGAGTCGTGCTGGGACTTTGCGTGGAGATACTGCCACCCTTCACAGGGCTGGAAATCAGAGACAGGGGAGGGCGGGTGGCCAGCCAAGCCCGGCGCTGGATCTGGGCATCTTGCCCTGGGGCCCCACCCTGATGCTGGGTCCCCTCCCCTGGGGTGCCAGGGCTGCGGGGCCCCCCCGGGAGCCCAGCCAATGGAGGGGTGCACAGGGGAGAGGAGGGGCCCAGCGCAGCAGATAAAAGCAGGGACGGGGAGAGTGGCTCACCAGCGTGCGATCCTTCGGGAGCAAGAGCCCAGACTTCCTCCGTACCTGCCACACGCAACCCTCCTGCCAACACCATGGTGCAGTGGACAGCTGAGGAGAAGCAGCTCATCACCGGCCTCTGGGGGAAGGTCAATGTCGCCGAGTGCGGCGCCGAGGCCCTGGCCAGGTAGGTCCAGCTCCTGGGAACCTGCTGGGCTGCACCTGGAGAGAGGAACCACTCCAGTCACGGGAGCCTTAATGTGACCCTGTGTGTTTGTGTGTCTCCCCAGGCTGCTGATTGTCTACCCCTGGACCCAGAGGTTCTTCGCCTCCTTCGGGAACCTGTCCAGCCCCACTGCCATCCTTGGCAACCCCAAGGTGCAGGCCCATGGCAAGAAGGTGCTCACCTCCTTTGGGGAAGCCGTCAAGAACCTGGACAGCATCAAGAACACCTTTTCCCAGCTGTCCGAGCTGCACTGCGACAAGCTGCACGTGGATCCCGAGAACTTCAGGGTGAGCTGTGCCCCTGACATGTCCTCCCCACCACAGCGTCTCCCCCGTCCCTGATCCCCACCAGGAGAGGGATTCACCCCGGACAGGGCAGTGCGGGAGGAAGAGGGGCTGGTGGTTGGCACGAGGGGGAGATGCAGAGGGATGGAGAGGGAAGGGACCCAGTGCAGCGTGGTGGGAAGGCACCGCACAGGCTGAGAGGTGACAGGGGCGGTGTGGAGGGGGCGAGTGAGGGCGGACGGGAAGGGGAGGACGTGGTTTGAGTGCGGGAGTGGAGGGGGAAGGAACAGAGCAAAGCTTGGCACAGAGGAGAACAGAGAGATGAGTGAGGAGCAGGAGATGGCGGCTGGATGCCAAAGAGGATCTACAGCGAGAAAACTTTGGCTCAGAGTGTCTCAGTGGGGAATTAACCCCAATATTTGTCGCCGGGCTGGGGCTGGCAGAGATTCCCCTATGTCAGCATGAGCTCGTTGTTTGTGCCAGGGTGCTCTGCGGGGCCAAGCGCCGGCTCCTGCTGCGCTGGGAGCTCGGCTGGGTCTTCTGCTTGGGAGAAATCCCAGAACAAAGCCAGAAGGGACAAAGAAAAATGTAATCTAAAAAGATTGTGGAGAATCTTTGGTTATGCTTCCCATATGGTAGCAGAACCTGAACCTTTAGAGTAAGAGCAGAGACCAGAGTTAAGGTGCATCTTAAAAAGGGCTTGGGGGAGGTTTTTAAGACTGCAGATTTCCTGGAGGCTTCCCTGGGGGTAATGTGAGTGCTTGTGTGGGGATGTACCCGCATTGCTAACCTGAGGGTGCTCTTGTCCCCACAGCTCCTGGGTGACATCCTGATCATCGTCCTGGCCGCCCACTTCGGCAAGGATTTCTCTCCCGACTGCCAGGCTGCCTGGCAGAAGCTGGTGCGTGTGGTTGCCCACGCTCTGGCCCGCAAGTACCACTAAAGAGCCGCAGGAACGCCCCGGCAGCGCCCCCGGTGTCCTGCACCCGCTGCCGTGCCGGAGCCAACAGCTTCTAGCAGCCAAATAAAGCTCATCCTGTGAAGTCTCCACTGCGTCTGTGTGTCCCTGAGGGTCTGGAGGGCTTGGGGGGACAGCTGGGCTGGGCTGTCAGCTCGAGCAGGGTCCCAGAAAATACCCCCTGCCTTTGTTCTGGGTGGTTTTGGTGGTTTGTGTGGGATTTGCCTCTGGAAATTGTGCTTTCAGGATATCGGGTTGATAAAGTCCTGCCACCCCCGGGGTCACACACCAGGGACTTTGCACGGAGGATCTACTCAGAATTTTACTGTAAAACCTGCATGTCTCTCCTAGACAAGGGAAATTGAGAGGATTCATGTTTTTTCTGGGGGGAGGATGAACAAATTGAAGACTTTAATCTACCCTGGCTCATCCCTGGCATAAAACCTACCCGAAATCAGCTGAGTCACGCAGGCCCAGCAGCCAGCTGGGTGGGGGCAGGTTTTAGATAAACATTTTGCTATCAAGGCCTGTCCAGACTTTGTTTATTCACATCCCTCCCACCCTGTGCCGCCCACTCTGCAATTTGGGGGGGGCTGGCCAAGAGCAGCGACTTAATTTCCTGGATGCGAGTTTTGGGTGGGTTTAGGTGTCTGCAGAGCAGGACTCCTTCGGGTAGGGTTTGTTCTTGGCATGGGAAGCACATCTGAACAGAGCATGACGCAGCATTGGCTGAAAGGATGAGCTTATTTCTAAGGGAAAAAAGTGGGCAAAGCTGTTTATCCCAGGGTTTCTGACACCCAGTTTGCACCGTGTTCTGTCTCTGCCTCACCCACATCTCTGGGCACTGCACTCTCTGCCCCTGACCCACAGGAAGGTGTTAGAAGCCCCCTGTGATCCATAAATGCCCTTTCTCAGTCACGTCACCCAAAGAAAGAGGCATTTTGTTCCTGGCATCAAGGTACACACTGAGAAGGAGAGAAGATGATTCGCAGCAAGTGCCAAAGGGTTTTTCTCCCTGCAGGGAGACTGGGCAGGCAGAGAGTCACCAAACCCCCAAATTCTACGTGACTTTTCACAGGCTTCGTGACAGATATTAATAGTTTCTTCAGAACATGATTGTTCATGGACTTGAGGCAGAAATGAGTGAACTCTTTGAATAAGGAGGTCTCCTCCTGCAAGCAGGGTGTCTGGGGGTAGGAAGGACAAAACAGTTGGAGAGAGACTGGGGACAAGGCATGGAGGGCCAGGAGCCAGGGAATGGCTTCCCAGTGCCAGAGGGCAGGGCTGGATGGGACCTTGGGCAGGAATTGTTCCCTGGGAGGGTGGGCAGGCCCTGGCACAGGGTGCCCAGAGCAGCTGTGGCTGCCCCTGGATCCTTGGCAGTGCCCAAGGCCAGGTTGGACATTGGGGCTTGGAGCAGCCTGGGACAGTGGGAGGTGTCCCTGCCATGGCAGGGGTGGCACTGGAGGGGCTTTGAGGTGCCTCCAACTCAACCCATTCTATCATTCCATGATCCTACAACCCGAGCAGACATCCAGGCATTCCCTGCACCTGGTGAGACACGGCACGGTGGGAACAGCCCTCACTGGTACTGCCTTGTGGCTTCATTCCCATCTCCATTCCCAGCTGGGGATGCCACCCTGCTCCGGGTGCCCCCAGTACATACATCCTGTGGGATGTCCTCTCCCCATGCTGCTTTTCCTGCTCCCATTCCACGGTGTCAGAACATCCCCGTGGGTGCCAGCACCCCTTGGGTGGTGCCCAGTGCAGCACTGGCAGCACCCAGGTCCTGGTGCGATTGGTAAGGGGGTGCAGGAGGGTGGGCACTGGTGGTAGCCTGGCGGCCTTTTCCCTGCATATTCCCCCTTCCTGCCTGTGCCAGGCTGAGCTCGACTTGATTTGTCATTGTGGTCCAGCCCCCAGCTGTGGGGACTGGATTTACTGGAGAAAAGGCAAATGCAAGCAAATCTAATGAAGATTATTCATTCCTGTTCCACTGAAAAAAAATCTACAACTGGAGTGGGGAAAAGATATTGTCAGGCTGGAGACCTCTCTTGCTATTTTCTTTCTTTTAATTGGTTTTCCTGCCATATTTTCAGCGCAGAAGACACTTAGCAGGAGATGGTGTCTGGAGGAAGTGCTGATGTCTGAGAGGAGCTGGGTTAGCCCTGTGGCTCTGCTGCAGCCTGGTCACCCCCTCACCTGCCCCCAGCCTGACAGGACCCAGCAGCTCTTCCTCAGCCCAGTCCAAATCCTCTGGAAAACAACAGCAACACAGTGCATTGGCCCTTGCACCTTAGGATCAGGATCAAAACCCTGTGCTTTCAGCAAGAACGGCATTTCTTGGGGTTTATGCAGAAAAAAAAAGAGGAAATCGCCCCAGGGCACTGCTCCTGGTCAGGGTGCTTCACCCCGGGTATGTCCAGGGTGCGTCAGGGGAATCCAAACATCCCCTCCAGGACAGTCTGGCCTGGCTGAATGTGGCTGGGGAATGTGGAACTTGGCAGGTTCAGAAGGGGCAGGCCCTGGGCTCCCCCACAATCTGGACATCCCTGAGCTGAGCTTTTGTTGTTTTTAGAGCCCACAGCAGAACTGAAGCAACAAACCTCGTGCTCCAAGCCCGTTTCACTGCTCTTTCTGGACATGGCTGAAAGCAGGGATGGGCTGATCCTGCTTGGGCCCTGCTCCCCACCCACAGCACTGCATCGGGCTGGTCCTGCCATGTCTGAGGGGACAGCACCTGGGTGGGCCTCACACGGCATGGATCAGCTTTAGGGTCCTTGCAGCCCAAACCATTCTGAGATTCTGCCTCAGAATATCTTGGGTTGGAAAGGACCAATCACGATAATTGAAGTCCAGTTCAGAAGTTGGACTCCAAAGTCCAGCTATGATTCTTCCTGCTGTGCAAGGCACAAATAAATCGAAGAGGTCAATTTCTGTTACAGGAGGAGGATAACGGGGTTAATGCAGATTTTGGCTGCAAAGCCTGAGCATCCTCTGAGCAGCTCCGGTGGTGCAAGGACACCCAAGCCCCTGGGCAGGGCAGGGCAGGGCAGGGCAGGGGCCTGCAGGGTTTGCTGGGGGCAAACCCCTCTGTGTGGCCCTGCCACAGGCTCTGTGCCAGCCTGAACATTCATCACTTCACCGATGCCAGGCAGAGCCCAGTGTTCAAAGAGCTGAGGCACAGGGCTCACAGGCCCACGGGTCACAGCCCTGAGCCCACGGTCCGTGGGGATGGAGCATTGCTGGGGCTCCTGCAGCCCTTTCCCTGCAGGGGCCTGTGCTGGAAGGTGGAAGAACTGCCCTCACAGAGGGGAAGGGATGAAGCTCTGGAGCTCAGGATAACCAGAGGCCCCTTCTTGGGGGCCACGCCCTGGCCATCGCCCCCTGCTCCCCGTCCTGGCCCCGCTGCACGGGCCGGGGAGGGGCTGTGGGCAGTGATAAAAGCCCCAGCGGGGTCTGGGCCCAGCTACGGGGTCTGTGTCCTCCTGCAGCCCAGCACAGCCGCCACCATGGTGCACTGGTCAGCCGAGGAGAAGCAGCTCATCGCCAGCGTCTGGGCCAAGGTCAACGTGGAGGAATGCGGGGCCGAGGCCCTGGCCAGGTAGGCCCAGCTGCAGGGACCTGCCCGGCTGCAGCCGCAGGGGGAAACCGCTCTGGCCATGGGAGCGTTAACGTGTCTGTGTCTGCTTGTGCCCCTCCGTCTCTCCCCAGGCTGCTGATCGTCTACCCCTGGACCCAGAGGTTCTTCTCTAACTTCGGGAACCTGTCCAGCCCCACGGCCATCATCGGCAACCCCAAGGTCCGTGCCCACGGCAAGAAGGTGCTCACCTCCTTCGGGGAAGCCGTCAAGAACCTGGACAACATCAAAGGCACCTACTCCAAGCTGTCTGAGCTGCACTGCGAGAAGCTGCACGTGGACCCCGAGAACTTCAGGGTGAGCTGTGTCTGCAGTCCCAGCCCTTCCCTGGGCTGTGTGGGGAGAGCCAGACTTTGCTGTTGCTCTGTCCAGGGATATTTTCTTGGGCTGGTGGGGGAAGAATCCCTGTGTAATACACAAGAAAGGTGATGGTTTGTACAAGGGTCTTTGCAACAGTGTCTGTGACTTTCTCCCTAAAAAGTCCCATTTTTGGTGCCAGCACAGCACCAGGGAGGGGGAGGTGTGGAGAGTTGGTTACCCAGAGGAGATCCAGCTGGGGAACGACCCCAGGGGAAGGTGCAGCCTGGGCTGGAGGAGTTGGAGCAGAGGGAAGCTCAGCAGAGCATTTCAGGAAATCTAAGCTCCCACAGCAAGATAGGCAGAACCAAGGAGCAGGGTCCTGCCTTGCCCAGCACCAGGCGTGGGACACTACCCCGTTCTCCAACACTTTTATTTAAAAATGGATCATTCTCTTCATTTATGTCTAAAGACAAAAAGAAAAAAACATAGTATTTTCCAGGGTGGGTCTCAGGCCAAATCCAAATGCCTTAGCATTCCAAAAATAGGGAAATAGTTGAAGGTTCTTTCTTTCTGGTTTCGTTTTATTTTATTTTATTTTATTTTATTTTATTTTATTTTATTTTATTGAATGAAACAAATGTTTTCCCAAAACCCAGAGCTTTCTGTGGAAAGGCCAAGGATTCTGTTGCCTCAGGGAACTGGGAGTGAGCCATGCCCAGGGGCTGAGGAGGAAAAGGAGGAGGAGTGTGCCGTGTGTGAGATCCTTTCAGGAGAGCAATTCCGCCTGAGGGAGAAGCCGAGGAAGGAAACCTGTGGGCTACAGGGGGTGTCGGGGGGGGGGTGGACAGGAAGGAGAGGGGGAAAATCTGCCGCAGAAAATCCGGGGAGAGGTAAAGGAGAAGCTGTTTGGAGCCAAAGGCACGGCAGGACGCAGGAGGGTGCTGAGGGGGCTCCAGCAGAGCCTCGGTGGCAGCGGGTCCGGCCGGGATGTCCCGAGCTCCCTGCCCAGCTCTGACTGACCAGCAGCCCCCAGCAGCGCTGACCCGGGCCCTGCCCGCCCTCCTTTCTCCTCCAGCTCCTTGGAGACATCCTCATAATCGTCCTGGCGTCCCACTTCGGCAGGGATTTCAGCCCTGCGTGCCAGTTCGCCTGGCAGAAGCTCGTCAGTGTCGTGGCTCACGCTCTGGCCCGCAAGTACCACTGAGCACCGGGAGCAGCCGGAGCCCGGGGCACCGCCGGGAGCCCCCGACCGCAAATAAACCCTCCAGCGGCTCCGCTGCGGCGTGTCCTGTGTCTGTGCTGGGGAGCGGGGCCGGGGCTGTGCTGGGGCCGCGGTGCCACCCTCCTGGGCGATTCCCGGTGTCCCGGGGCTGTCCGGGATTCCCTAAATCCGCAGTGCTCCCTGACGTGCGGGAACGGGGGGGGGCTGCCCAGGATTCCCTAAATCCGCAGTGCTCCCTGACGTGCGGGAACGGGAGGGCTGCCCAGGATTCCCTAAATCCGCAGTGCTCCCTGACGTGCGGGAACGGGGGGGGCAGCCCAGAGAACCGCGGAGTCACAGAATATCCTGGGTGGGGTGGGACCCACGAGAACCATCGGGTCCAGCTGCGGGCCGCGCACAGAACAACCCCAAAATCCCACCATGCGCCTGAGAGCGTTGCCCAAATCTGCTCTCCCAGCCCCGCAGTAATGTGGGCTAAGGTGGAGCCAGCAGTACCCGGAGCACGCAATTCCCTAATCCAGGGGCCGCTGCCCTCAGGGAACTGGTACCTGCTGTGCCCATCCCGAGGCCCGGGGATGCACCATCTCCTGTGAGAGCACCTGATCCAGGAGAAAGTCTGAACTCAGACCCTTGGGAGGTTCAGAAGATGTTGGAGAGGGACTGGGGACAAGGCAGGGAGGGCCAGGAGCCAGGGAATGGCTTCCCAGTGCCAGAGGGCAGGGCTGGATGGGATCTTGGGCAGGAATTGCTCCCTGGGAGGGTGGGCAGGCCCTGGCACAGGGTGCCCAGAGCAGCTGTGGCTGCCCCTGGATCCCTGGCAGTGCCCAAGGCCAGGTTGGACATTGGGGCTTGGAGCAGCCTGGGACAGTGGGAGGTGTCCCTGCCATGGCAGGGATGGCACTGGATGGGCTTTGAGGTCCTTTCCCCACTCAAAGCAGTCTGGGATTTCCATGGTGGGCTCCAGGAGGAGAGGTGCCACCTCCCAGTGGCTGAGGAATCACAGGCACAGATCACGACTGTGATTTCTATAATTTAACACTATTTCCCAATGCCTTTTGCTACCCATTTTGCTGAAGAGCAATCCTCCTCTCCCGAAATCTGCTCAGTCATTACTCTCTGCTGTTGTTGTGGACATTCCCTTCCTTTCTTTCCCAAGCAGCACCATGTGCAGCTCATTCATCAAAGTTTTGTGATGCTGTGAGAGAAGAGAACAATCCATCATCCTGCTGGGGTGAATTTCCCACCATTCCAGGCTGCCTGATGCAGTTCAGTGGGACTCAGGAGTTTTCTGTCTTGTCTAAACCACACCTGAACCAAATCTGTGCTGATTGCAACTCCCAGCATCTTTTAAGGAATTCTTATTTAAATGTCAGGAGCAGGGGAACCAGGAGACTATCAGGTGTAATTATTTTTATCTGGCCTTATCCCCACAATTATCAACATTGCAGGAGCAGAAAAAGTCCCCATTTCACTTCTCAGCACAAGCCAAAAATACTCTTTAGGCAGCTCTGTGCTGCCCCTGCCGGGGTTATTTATCATGTATTTATAGGCACGGTTTTACACCTCTTGAGGGAATTCTGTCAGGAGTGGCAGCATCGTGGAGCATTTCAGGAGCCCGAGCTGGTGGGGTTGGAATGCAATCACCACATCAGCTGCCCCCAGGACATGCCTGCTGGAAGGAGAGGGCCTGACTGTGTCCTTGCTCTGATGCTTGGAAGATGCTTCATCGCTTTTGAGAGGTAAATAAAGATGTTTTCCGCAGGAACCACAGTGGAAATTCCCGACTTGCCCAAAGAATCCATGTTCCTACAGTGACTGTTTGGGCAGTTTGTGATGCTGTGTGTTATGTCACAGGGATATTTGGACAGAAAATCTCTCTGCCTGTGGCACCAAGGGATCCTTGCAGATTTCCTAGGATGAGCTTAATCCATGTGGCCAAAGCAACAGGTGAGACTGGAGGGATGGGACCAGCCCTCCTGGCTCTCTTCCACAAGCCCTCTGTGCAAGGGCTGGCTGGGAGCAGGATCACAACTTTTTCCTGTGCCACTGCCACGATCTGATGTCATGGCAACTGCAGCAGTGCTGCAAAGCCCCTCAGAAATAGCACGTGGATGTGAAAAGGTTTTTGATCCCTTGGTGACTTTGGAGAAAGGAAGGTTGGAAACCCCAGAGGGACTTGTCAGAGCTGATCTGCCTCATCTTTCCTTTGTTCCACCCCCTTGCCTCCTCCCCGCTCTGTCAGTGCCCTTTGAGCCCAAATTCTCTGCAGCAGAGAACCAGACACGTGCAGGAATCACATTTCTGAGCTGCTGCTGAGTTTCTCTTTCCTACCCCAAAGTCTTACCTGAAGTGCAGGAGTTCTGACTGCCTGGCACAGAGTGACCTCGGAGACCAGACCCTTCTGCTGTTTGACTTTGTTGGCAGCGTTTTTACCGTGTCTCCCTCAATCTCTCCTTGCCCAGGTTGGGTGATGGCTGCTGTGCAGATGGGTCACCCTGCTCCTCCTTCTCCTCAGCCCCTTCCCAGCCCTCTCTCCCCAAAGCTTTGCCATGGGAAAACTTGAATCTTGTCAAGCACATGGAGAAGGGAGCGTGAGGCTTTTGCACGGAATGTGACCAGAATCCCAGAATCACTGAAGGTGGAAAGCCCTCCAAGGGGATAGAGTCTAGCCTGTGATGATCCCTGCCTGGCCAGCCGTGCTGAGTATGCCTGGAGATGGTGACCCAGTTCCTCTGGGCTCACTGGGAGCCTGGGATGCACAGCCCAGCAGGGCTTGTGCTGTCCACAGGCTCTTCCATCGGGGCAGGAGCTGAGCATCCTTGGGCGTGGAACGGCCGCTGCTCCCACTCAGCACCAGGGTTGTGGGGATTCTCCCCATCCCTGTGCACACTCAGCGCTCTGTGTCCCACGGGGACACAGCAAAAGGGCCATGGGAGGAGCAGGTGAGGAATATTCATGGGCATGGGGGCAGGATCTGCACCCTCCAGGGCAGCCCCGTGGGGGGGAGGATGTGACTTGTCCCAGTTTTTACCCATTTATACCAAGACCAGAACAGTGGGTGATGCACAGAGTGAATAAATCCATCCAGTTACTTTTGTGGGATGTTGCAGAGGATGAGGATGCGGTGCACGTCCGAGTTGGCACACCCAGATTCAAACACTTAAATCTGGATTTTCATGTTGAGGGCCATAGAGCACACTGGAAAGCTGCCTGCTAATTTAACTTATCAGGCTAATTATTGAGTTGCTGAAGTGAAGAGTGGAGGCACAGATGTCTGGAGCTTTGTCTGAGATGTGGGGCAGTTGCAAATCCACCAATTCCATTTCTCATGGCATGCTGATGAGTTTAGTCCTCAATTAAACAATGCCAAGTTCCCTGTCTACATAGACAGATTGAGTGTGAATTCCTTGAGTGCTGGGGGCTGGAAAAGTTAAACTTCTCCCACATTAGCCCTTAAAAAGAGCAGTGGGCAAGTCAGGAACTCATTAGTGTCAGCTTGAGGGGCATTTTATAATGTGCTTTTAATTTTTTCCTTACAACCCCTAAGGCACCATTCTACATTCAAAGCTGGAGCCCTTTAAGCATCTCTTTTCTGTTATGATTTGTATTCCACAGAGCACAGCATTTCCCTGAGGAGTCTGTGGGCTGGGTGGGAAGCCCTGGGCTGACAGTTCTGTAGGAGAGACGAGTGCTGGATTTGTGCACATGTTGCCTAATTTTCCTCACAGCTGTAGCTGCAACAACAACATTCCTGATAAGAATTATAGTTGCTGTGTATTTTCCTAATAAATATTGGCTGAAATGCCTGGTACTGGGAGCCGCTGGGGTCACAGCAATGGCAGCAGCAACTGGAACAGTGAATAAACTCGGAAATGAAGGGAAACAAAAGGTTCTGGATTTGCCACTGCCCTAGTCCTGCAGGAGTGACCTGCGCCCTCGGGGGCTGGCGTGGGTGACATAAATTCTGGTAATTGCTGCTGTTTCTGTAGCTCCTGGGAGCACAGCTCCTCAGTACCAGGTGCTGCACGGACACAAAGCAGGCAGACAACTGCAGCCTTTGCCCTTGTCCTTCCTCTGAAGGGTGTGATAAGAGATGGCAAAGGGTGCAGGTGAGGGACAGGAGGACCAGTAGAATCATGGAATGGTTTGGGTTGGGAGGGACCTTAAAGCTCCTCTTGTTCCACACCCCCACCATGGGCAGGGCCGTGTTCTGTGGGGCAGTGGCTCCAGCTGGAGGCACCCCCACACTCACGGATGTTCCAAATCCCACCACTGAATGCTCCTGATGAAATCACTCTGTAGGGGGAGTGGAGGAAACTGGGATTGCTGCAGGACCTGTTTTGCTCTGCACTGTCACCAGTGAGTGCGTGGAGGGCACAGGGAACTCCCAGAGCTTGCACAGGTCAGCAGGGCAGGCACTGGACAACTGTCTGGTTTTTTATAGGGCTGCTAAAAGCCCAGTTCCACATGGAAGATGTGCTTCCTTCTGCTGCAGCAAGCTCTGTACAGCCCAACACAGCCAGAGCCCCCCGGGACCTGGTGACAGCAGGCTGTGACAGGGCAGCACTGGGATCACGAGTCCTGCAAGAGCCAGTCCCACTCTTGCCCTCTTGCCACTCTTGTTGGGTGGTGGTGGGTGTGTGTCACACATCTGGTGATGTAGGAAACCTCATGGAAATTTGTCAAACCCAGTGCTCAGCCCCAAAACCCTCAGAAGGGTCTCAGGCTGAGGAAGATGGTGTCTGGTTTTTGGGTCACAGCAGCAAAATCCTATCAGGTAAAGCACAGAGGAACTGTCAGCGCTTGGTCTGACCAGGACTGTTCAAGCTGCATTTTGTTATCTTTCTGTGTATTCTCAGCAGATACCCCTTGGGTGTTGTTGTGCCCCTTTAGGCTTCCTGGCTTGTTCTCGGCAGTGACAGCTTTATGTAAGGAAAAGAGGACACCAGGATTGATTTTGGCTGTTCCTAGCCCCTCCTGGAGGGTGGATGCTGCACAGTGAGGAAGGCACCAGCCCTTGACTGCACCCAGCACTGCCAGCAGTAATTCTGGTCTCTTTTCAGGGCATGGCACTGCTTTGACTCTGTTTTCTAACCTTGTGCCAAAGCAATCCCACATGGAATTCAAACACATGGAAATCAAAGCAGAGGGAGGTGTGGGGAGAAGACAGGATATTCTGGGGTGAAATCCAGAGTGCCCATCCCTGGAAGTGTCCAAGGCCAGGCTGGATGGGGCTTGGAGCCACCTGGTCTGGTGGAAGGTGTCCCTGTCCCTTCTAAGCCAAACTGTTCTGTGGTTCTGTAAAACCACCCCCAGCTCCCTGCTCCAGGCTCTGGCTGGAATAGATCTCCTGGCTGACAGCAGCTTAAACACCCAGCACGCAGGAAGGCCGCTCATTTCGAGAGTCCCTGACCCCGTTTTGGGTGTGATTCTGCACAAAGGCACTTCCCTCAGGCCTCTGGGCCTGGCAGTCGGGAGGGAGCTCACCCGTCCTCGCTCTGGCTTTTCCAGAGGAGGAGCCCCATGTGTGTACCAGTGATGCCGTGATGATTTTTTGCCTTTTCTTTTATACCTTTTTACAACTTCTGCATTCTTGGTGCTCTTTCCCTACAATCTTGGACCTGTTTGTCAGGCTAGGAGAATGAACATTTTAGAAGCTTCGTAGTTAGGGGTCAGTGTGCCCAGACCCCAAGGTCCTCTCCAGAACACATTTTGTAAACTAAGATAAAACCATCCAGGGGAGGGTTCCTTGGGGAGGGGGGCTCATTCGAGCCTCTCATTGGGGAATTTTTGATAGATATGCTAATTAGTGACACCTATGATGTTATACCAGATTGACTGTGGGTATGCATTGCAGTGGGCATGGAGGTGCACTCGACCTGGATGTGCTGCACCTAAGGATCCTTAAAATAAATACCAAGGTAAAATCCCTTTTTCCCTTCTAACAGTGTCTGCCTCTTGATTTTATGACCAGGAAAAGGCATCACCAGGACCTGGGCTCCGACATTGCCAGGTGATCCCCTTACCTGGAGATGTGAGTGTGGATTCCGTGCTTTGTGGAGGAGATTCCTGAACCCTTCTGTGAGGGTGCTGCAGAGCACATCTTCCCTGCTGGCTGGGAGCCCCATCCTCATTTTAGATGTGTTTTTGTCACTATTATTATAATTATCTTAAATCATTTGCACCTCTGTTTTCCTTCTTTCTGTGCATAAATCTCAGGCTTGATGATCTTTTCCTTCTCTAAAAATAACCTTGGCAGCAGAGGCCTGAGGGAAGTGCCTTTGTGCCAGGCAGTTTCTGCATCTCAGAGCTGAGCACAGCTGAGAGCCCGGGCAGTGCAGCAAAGCTTTGCCAAGCACCCAGCAGCTTGTGGATGCCAAAAAGCAGCACTGTGAACATCTGCCAGCCCAAGGGTGGCGGATTTTGGACTTGGATATGCCTGTATGTACAAACTCGAGCGCTGTTTTCCAGCATGAATGAAATCAACAATAACCACATCACCCTCTCCTGGAGGGGAGAGCTCTGGCAGCTCCCTGTGCTGCCCAGGAACTACTTCAGCTTGCTGGGAAGAGGAGATTTCAGTCCTACTTACCCACCTGGCCAAGCTGAAACATGGGCAAGAATTGTCTTTCCTTACAGGTTTCTGGCCTCTCACCAGGGTGCAGGTCCCTGCTCTGTGGGAAGCAGAATCTCAGTTGGTTGTCAGGGCCCATTGATCCCATCACGGCACATCTGGCACTGCCAAAGGCCGTTTGTGTCGCCCCTGGGCTGCCCTGGCTGGATAAATGCTGTGCACAGCTCTTGCTGACAACATAAAGGGTCTGAGGGCAACAGGCTCTTCATGCCATGGGCACCCTCCCCTTAAAACTGATCATCACTGCAACTACAGCAGCACTGTCAAAGTGATCTGATACTTAGAGCTGACATGTAAAAAGCAGCCCAGAAAAGCCCAGATCACTTTGCCTGAAATGTGAATATTGAAATGGATATTTCTGTATCCATGCCCAAAAAGGAGCTGCCTGAGCATTGTCCCTCCAGGCTGCCAGTGAATGTCTTCATAGCCCCCTCCTCAGGGTCCCCCAGGACTCCCAGGCTCACTCCGTGCTTCTTCTTCATTTTTCTGGCTGCTCTGTGGTGTCAAAGGGGATGAAGCTCCTGAGAGGGAATCCCAGTGTCCAGCGGGAGCTGCTGTGGGACTGCCTTGGGCTGGCACCAGCAGCTAAATTGGACTGGGAATGGTGTCAGAGCAGGATGGGAATGTGGTGTTGGTTTATTGCCTCAGCAAGGGAGTTGAGGCAGGAGGAAGCTTTGCTGGGAGACCCTCTGTGGGGACAAGAAGGAGAGATGTGAATGCACCAAGAAGAGAGACTGATGGTGCAAGGTGGGGGAGAGCTGGAGAGGGACTGGGGACAAGGGATGGAGGGCCAGGAGCCAGGGAATGGCTTCCCAGTGCCAGAGGGCAGGGCTGGATGGGATCTTGGGCAGGAATTGTTCCCTGGGAGGGTGGGCAGGCCCTGGTACAGGGTGCCCAGAGCAGCTGGGGCTGCCCCTGGATCCCTGGCAGTGCCCAAGGCCAGGTTGGACATTGGGGCTTGGAGCAGCCTGGGACAGTGGGAGGTGTCCCTGCCATGGCAGGGGTGGCACTGGGTGGGCACTGCCTCCTCTGGGCTCTCTCCAGCAGCTCCAGGGCCCTCCTGTGTGATGATCTCCCCGTGACAGGTTGTTCCAAATAATTGCAGCAGTGAGGATTCCTGATCTCTTCAGCAGGCTTTGTGTCCACACAGTGCATTTGGAATCTGCTAGCACAGGATTATTGTAGTTTTTGCCTTCTTTACAAAAACAAGGTTAATGCTTAAAATTGAATTCTACCCATGTCCTACAAGGATGGTCACCATTCCCATGTGAGCGCCTTCCCACGGAATAACGGAGTCATTTAGGTTGGAAAAGAGCTTCAAAGTCATTGAGTCCAACCATAAACATAAGACTGGCAAGGCCACCACAAACCCATATCCCCAAGTGCCACTCCTAGAGGGCTTTTTAATGCCACCACACAGTCCAGGAACACTCTGCATAAGATGAAATCTGCTGCAGGAAGGTCTTTCAGAACTACTCAGCCTTACAGTGAACATAATTAATCAGGAGAGGATTTGTTTTTAATAGCGAAAGGATTTTAGCAGTGAGGAGTTTAACTCCTGGGAGGGGTGAACACTGCATTCCCAGTGGCGTAGAAGTCAGACTGAATGTTTTTATGCCAAGTTTCACCACGCAATGGGTGAAACCTCCCGGACAGCAATAGCAGAGGGGAGAATCAAGTGATTTCTGCAAGAATGGATCTCTTAAACTCCAGGTAGGGAGGGAGGCTCCTCCCTGAACAGTGTTATCTTTTGTTCAGTTTCCCCGCAGCTGCAGTAAATTATGAGCACAGTTTGAGGCACACACAGAATCATAAAGGTTGGAAAAGACCTTTAGGATGATGTGGTCCCCTTGCGCTGGAAGAGGATGACCACCCTGTCCCAGAGCTTCTTTGTTCTGACCCCATACACAATGGGGTTCAGCGTGGGGGGCACGAGCAGGTACAGATTGGCCACCATGATGTGGACGGGGGCAGGGAT
This sequence comes from Monarcha castaneiventris obscurior, assembly GCA_026261815.1. Taxonomy (NCBI): domain Eukaryota; kingdom Metazoa; phylum Chordata; class Aves; order Passeriformes; family Monarchidae; genus Monarcha; species Monarcha castaneiventris. The sequence goes on along the minus strand of JAMPIT010000566.1, from coordinate 49,558,493 downwards.
GCCCTGCCCAAAGCGGTGGGCGAGGAACGTGAAGAGGGCAGGGGTGTAAAAGGCCAGGATGACACAGAGGTGGGACGTGCAAGTGCTGAAGGCTTTCAGCCGGGCCTCTCTGGACGGCAGCCTGGCCACCACGCGCAGGATCATGGCGTAGGACACAGAGATCAGCACCAGGTCAGGCCCTGTCACCACCAGAGCCACGAAGAGGCCGTAGGTGACGTTGGGCCGGGTGTCCCCGCAGGCCAGCTTCACCACGGCCATGTGCTCGCAGTAGGAGTGGGCGATGACGCGGTGCTGGCAGAAGCGCCTCTGGTGCAGCAGGAAGCACGTGGGGCTCACCAGCAGCACCCCCCGTGCCAGCACCAGGCTCACCAGGGCCACCACCACGGGCACCGAGAGGATGCTGGAGTGCCTCAGCGGGCAGCAAATGGCCACGAAGCGATCCAAGGCCATGGCTGTGAGCACGCCCGACTCCACCGTGGAGAAGGCGTGGATGAAGAACATCTGAGTGAGGCAGGAGGGAAACCCGATCTCCCTGAAGCCCAGCCAGAAGATGCCGAGCATTTTGGGCAGCGTGGAGGTGGACAGGACCAGGTCAGTGAAGGCCAGCGCGGCCAGGAAGAGGAACATGGGCTCGTGCAGGTTGGGCTCTGCCTTGATGATGAGGAGAAGGGTGATGTTCCCCAGCAGGGCAATGCCGTACATGATGCAGAAGGGGAAGGCAATCCAGAACTGCTCCTCCTCCAGCCCAGGGATGCCAATGAGGAGGAAATAGGGAGGGTGGGAGAAATCAGTAGAGTTCAGAGACATGAATCCTTCTTGGCTCTGGCCTACGCTGAGGCCTTTCTGTCCTGTGGAAAAACAAAAGCATCAAACACTCGACCTGACCTGGCCAGTGCCACAGACTGGCATGACAGTGGGTCTGGAACCTCAGATCTCCCCCTCAGCCTTTGGCAGCTGCTTGCACAGGGCCAGGAGATCCCCTGTGAAATAAATGTCCTGGCAGCTTCCACTGGAAGTGTCCTGTCCCTGCTGGTGGGGTTCTGCTGGAGCACACTGGATAAGCTGGACAGGAAGATGCCTGAGGTGCACACTTGCTGCTGCCCGGTGTCCAAAGGGTGTCCAGCCCAGCAGACCAGAGGAAAGCTGGTCTGCAGTAAACCTTCCTGAAGTGTGGTTAGTGGGAGGATGGATCCTTGTCACCAGCCCCGGAGCTCTAAGGACATTTGATAGCACCCTGCTGCTCATCAGTGTAAACTGAGGTGCCAAGGGCTCATCTTGGTCAAGAAACACCGATTTCAGGGCAAAAAGTGCCAGTGTCACAGTATGTGACAGCCCCCTCCCCCTGCTCCAGCGCTGCCTGTTCTCCCCCAGAAGAGTGGGACTCCCTCACACCCTGCACATTGCTCAGCTCATTTTTCCCTGATACCTGGGAGAAAGGATGCCTTGAAGAGCCCTGCAGAGCAGATCAGCCTGATGTCCCCGGCCTGACAGGAGCCTTTGGAAGCCTTCCTGGAGCTGATGGAGACCTGCAGGTAGCAGAGGGATGAGCAGTGCCCCAGAGCAGAACCAGGCTTTTCCTCCCCGAGGCTCTGATGCAGCCGAGCTGGGCTCTGTTCCCACTGCATGTGGAGACAGAAGTCTCACTGTGACTGTCCCAGCCCGTCCCAGCACGGCCACCAGTCACCAGCTGGGGCTGGGCTGCCAGGGCCACGCTGCAAACCTCACGGATGCTTTGGGCTGGGGGTCACCTGCGCTCTGGGGACATTCCCCATTGTTTTCCATGTGGCTTTAAACATCCCGGGAATCCAAAGTCCTGACAATTTTCTTCTTCGCCTCCTTCCTGGCTGCTGCCTCTGTCGAAGGTGCTCTACCTAAAACTTGGTTCTTCTGTGGAGAGCACAGGGGCAGGGAAGAGCTCCAGGCAAAGGCGGTGGGGGACGGCGGCGGGGCTGCCCGGAGGGGCGATGGCACCAAAGCCCTTGTGCAGAGCAGCAAAGTGCTGCCCCAGCCCTAAACACTCAACCCTAAACGCCTCCGCAGGTCCCGAGGGGGACTCTGCTCTGCAGAGACCAGGGATGTTTTTCTGCCTGACACATCAATCCCAGCAGGGAGCTCTGCATCTCCCCCGCTACCTCGGGATTAATTAGCGACTGAAGTCAGAGAAGGCGGCAGTCTTTAACCCCCTCAGTGCCGCAGCCCCGTGTGTGTCCTTGTTGCCTCTGTTGCCACCTCCAGGCTCCTGTGACTCCCAGTCCTCTTCCCACCTCTCCCATCCTGCTTTTTCCTCCCTCTCCTTGTCTCAAGCCTTCCCTTTTGTCAAGTGAGCCCAACTCTTCCCAGCTAAGCTGGACCATCTCCACCCCTGGCTCTGGCCCTGCTCCTGGAGGAGATGTGGGTTGGGTGTCCCCATGTTCTGGCTGAGGTTCTCATTCTGCTGCAGGAGAGGTGGCCTGGGGCTCTGCATTGGGCATTCCAGAAGGAAAATGGTTGCTTTACTCATTGCCACACACATGCCAAGGAAGCAGCCATGTTCTGTTCCTCAAAAACGCAACACTCCATGGCTAAACTTTGGAAAACAAGATGTGAGTGAGTTTTTACGTGCACCCAGGAGAAATCCATCATGCCTTCCTGCTCTGAAGCTCTATTAACTCCCGGAGAAATAAATGAGTAGGAAATACAATGCAGCATTTCCAGGGTGGTTCATTCATTTTTCTTTATTAATTTTTTTCTCAGCACAAGAGGAAAAAAAGGAACATATGGGGAACGAGCAGGAGCCGTTTCTCAGTGCCATGGCTACCTGAAAAGGGTTTAGACCCACAATGCTTCTGAAAAATTCACTCGCATTTCCCAAATCACATTAGGCAGGTACAGATTGTTTTCATTTTTATGAGATTTTTTTTACCCTTCTAAGCTCTATTAAACCACAATATGCCAAAAGTGACAGGGGACAGAATTGCCTCAAAGTCCCAGATGAGAACTGTTTGTAACTCACCTAAATGAAAGTATTTATTTTGAAATAAATTGAGGTTGAATTTAGCAGAAAAGGCTATACCAAGACTGAAGCTGTACCAGCACAGACTACAAAAATGAGGCCCCATTTTACTCTCAGTGTTTGTGGGCACTTGGAAGAAACTGCACCAAACTCCAGCAAACCCTGCAGCTACTGGAGGCCCTGACAGGTGACCGAGGCTTTGGTGAGATCCCTCATCTAAAACCATGGCCAAGAGCCCCTGAGTGCAGCACTTGGACCTGTCCTTTGTCCCAGAGAGTCAGTGCATGAGGACTCCTGAGGGAGCTGGGAAGGGGCTGGAGAGTTCCTGAGGGAGCTGGGAAAGGGGCTCAGCCTGGAGAAAAGGAGGCTCAGGAGGGACCTTGTGGCTCTGCACAAGTCCCTGACAGGAGGGGGCAGCCGGGGGGGGTCGGGCTCTGCTCCCAGGGAACAGGGACAGGAGGAGAGGGAACGGCCTCAGGCTGGGCCAGGGGAGGCTCAGGTTGGACACCAGGAGCAATTTCCCCATGGAAAGGGAGCTCAGGCCTTGGAAAGAGCTGCCCAGGGAGGTTTGGAGTGCCCATCCCTGGAGGTGTCCCAGGAAGGGCTGGACGTGGCACTCAGTGCTCTGGGCTGGGGACAAGGTGGGCATCGGGCACAGCTGGGCCTGCATGGGCTGGGAGGGCTTTTCCAGCCTCAGGGATCCCGGGATTGTGTGATCCCAACGGAGACATTGGTGTTTGAGAGCACCTGGCTCTCCTGAGGGAGTGCAGCTCAAACCAGTGCTGCTGTAGTTCCCTGAGAAAGGTCTGGGCAGGGCTTTGTGCCTCCCCCTTGTGCAGCAAAACCACCCTGATCCCCGTTTTCACCTCGAGAGTGAAACCCCAATTCATGATAATGAGAACAGTGAGACAGGTTCCCATCAATCCCTACAAATCTCTCCAAGGGGTGCCAGAGGATGGTGCCAGACTCTGTTCAGTGGTGACAGTGAGAGGACTTTTTAGGAATTCCCAGTGTGGAATCAAAGGTATGAAACACCTTTGGCTTGGAAATGAGACTTCCTTTCAGCTTGGAATCATCACTGACATTTATAACTTGCTTATTTTTTTCCCTTGAGATGTTTTCATTTTATTGGATACAATTATTAATTTAAATTATTTTTACAATTGCGACCAGTAACTCTGAGTCTGAGGTTTTTCCATAGCACCTACTATGAGGAGGTTGAGGGGTCTTGACAGAGCACACAACAGGTCAGAACAAGACCACAGAGGTGGAGGTTCTTCTGAAATGCATTTCTACATCTGGAATGTCACTTTGGACAGGCGTCCTGTAATTATTTTACCTACAGAATGCTGCTACGTGCAAATTTTCTGGCAAAAATTTTGGAATGTGAATGTGCCACATGTGAAAACAACGAATTAACTAAATCCTGCCAAACCACCCAGCATTTGCTCTGCTCTGCCACTGTTAGAAGTGGGATGAGAACCAAAGGTGCAATGCTGGGACATCTTTATAAGTTTGCTGAGTCACTTTTCCTTCCTTGCAGAACCTGCTGGGTTGGCCTTGGATTTAGATCATTGCAGTCATTTCTCATTAAGTTTGGTGAGGGCAAACACTCTTGGAAGGAGTTGACAATCAGGAGTTAACAATCAGGACCTTACAATCAGGAGTTTACAATCAGCTTTTGCCTGGTGGCAGCACCTCAGAGCACACGGACAGGACAGTTCTGCACCACAGACTGAGTGTGAAACAAGATGAGCTGGCGTGAGGACGCAGGGGACAGCGGCCAGGCTCAGGTCACCGGGGAGTTCTGTCATTAACATGAATCAAACTCAGGATCCTCCTCTGGATCTGCTTGGTCCTCACCCCATAGATGATGGGGTTGAGCACAGCGGGCACCAGGATGTAGACGTTGCCCATGATGATGTGGACCAGTGGAGCCAGGTCCTTGCCAAACCTGTGCACCACAGAGAGCCCGATCAGGGGCACGTAGAAGGCCAGCACCACGCAGATGTGGGCGATGCAGGTGCTGAACACCTTGAGCCTCTCCCTCCACGCCGCGAGGCGCAGCACGGCCTTGAGGATGAGGATGTAGGAGAGGCAGATGAGGACGGCGTCCAGCCCCATGACCAGCAGGATGGCAGTGAGCCCGTACACCACGCTGGGGGTGGTGTTGGCACAGGCCAGGTTCATCACGTCCTGGTGCAGGCAGAAGGAGTGGGACAGCACCCGGGAGCCGCAGAAGGGAAGGGGCAGGAGCAGCAGCGGCAGGGGCAGGAAGAAGAGCACTCCTCTGGCCATGGCCAGCAGCCCGATTTTGGCCGTGGCGGCGTTGGTGAGGACGGCAGCGTGCCGCAGCGGGTGGCAGATGGCCACGTAGCGGTCCACGGCCATGGCCAGCAGCACGGTGGACTCGATGGCCGAGAGCGAGTGGATGAGGAACATCTGGAGCAGGCAGGCGCCGAAGCTGATCTCCCTGCTGCCGAACCAGTAGAAGGCGAGGATGCGCGGCACGGTGGCCGTGGCCAGCGCCAGGTCGATGGCGGCCAGCATGCAGAGGAAGAAGTACATGGGCGCGTGCAGGCTGGGCTCCATCCGCACCACCAGCAGCACCGCGCAGTTGCCCGCCACCGCCAGGACGTAGGCGGAGCACAGCGGGATGGCCATCCAGGACTGCGCAGCCTCCAGCCCCGGGATGCTGGCCAGGATGAAGGACGGGCTGAGGTCAGAGCTGTTGGAGAAGGGCATGGCCCGCGGCGCCAGGGGCACTCATGCTATGCCAGGGCACTTCCTGCTGCAAGGGAAACACAAACGGGACTTCTCGTAAACCCTTTCCTACGGCTTGGGATCCCCCAGCGCCGTTCCTGGGATTCTCAGAGTGGCCACACTGATGCAGAGCGCTCCTCCCGCAGTTTTTTACCCCATTACGGCTCTATGCAACAACACATGCAGTGACAAAATGCTGACATTTGAGTTCGAACAGGAATTGCCTGAATTCTCTAAAAGACAGAACACCTTAAAATCAACCTTTTGAGTAACAAACCCATCAGCTGAACTTGTTTGCTTTTCTTTTTAAAGGACAGATATAAAAATAATAACAAAAAACCCCAGCAGATTTTTAGTGCCTTCTGTAAAACTTCAGTGCTGCTTGATGTTTTCCATATGTGCCGTGGTGCCCTGTCAGAAATGTGCTCAGTGAGGCTGAAGCTGGCAGTGCTGCCTCCCACAGCCCAGCCCTCCCCAGAACAGCACACAGGCACAGGCAGACATGGATCTTTCCTTTTTTTTTCTTTTTGCACATACAAATTGGATTTTCATCTTATGAAAAACATGTAGGGGAAAAAACAGAATATCTGTGGAAAAAAATAATCAGATTATTCATCTTATTCTGTGTCTGTAGATTTTCCAGGAGTGCTGTGATCCAAGGATAATGGCCTGGAGATGCACAAAAAGCTTTGCTTTAGGCACCTTTCTATTTTCAGGCACCAAGCCAGTACCTGGCTGTACCTGTGCTGGAATAAACCCACCATCCCTCCTGCCCTGGATGGACAGCACAAGGTCAAGAACATAACCTGAGCTTTCTGGTTATTCCTTTCAAGCCCAATCCATGCAAACCAATGATGCAAAGTGGTTTTATGGCAATCTCTGCAGGTTATTAATGGCGTTGTTTTATAAGTAATGTTGGGTTGAGATACATGAGGTTTTTATTGCACATCTGTGGTGAAGGCCTAAAATAGCATCAGGCTTTATTCTCCTGACGTGGGGCTTTTCCATCTCAGATGTATAACAAGTAGGACTCACATTGTATCTTTTTATACCCGATTTACACACAGCGTGGGAGGGCTGTTGCTGTCACTGTGCCCAAAATCTATTCCAGGGATGACGTTGGCAGCCAAGCACTTGAATTAAGACACAAATGGAATGAACAAGGAGCCTCAGTAATCACCAGCAGGTACTGAGGCACCTCAGCTGCCAGCCCTGACGGAATCACCTGAGTCTCACTGGGAAACCTCTGCCCCTCTGATCATTTCCCAGAGGGAATGGGGTTGTGAGACAGGCACCGAAACAGTCCCTGATGCTTCAGTTCATCTCTGATTCTCTGGCACCAATAAATGTACCCAGGTTCTCAAAGTGGCTCAGGATTTGGCACTGCTGGTGGGCAGAGCGGGTGCTGTGAGGGCCTGGGTTTCTGCAGAGATGGAAACTTTGTGTCTTTGAAACACCAATAAATGCAGATTTATTTTCCTGGGGGGATCCAAGCATCAGCCCCAGCAGTAAATCACAGAATCAGAGAATCACTGAGGTTGGAAATCCAGGATCATTGAGTCCAACCTTTGACCAATCCCCACCTCGTCAAAGAACCATGGAATGGTTTGGGTTGGGAGGGACCTTAAAGTTCATCCTGTTCCACTCCCTGCCATGGCAGGGACACCTCCCACTGTCCCAGGCTGCTCCAAGCCCCAGTGTCCAACCTGGCCTTGGGCACTGCCAGGGATCCAGGGGCAGCCCCAGCTGCTCTGGGCACCCTGTGCCAGGGCCTGCCCTCCCTCCCAGGGAACAATTCCTGCCCAAGATCCCATCCAGCCCTGCCCTCTGGCACTGGGAAGCCATTCCCTGTGTCCTGGCACACCAGGGTCTTTTCCAAAGTCTCTCTCCAGCTCTCCTGGAGCCCCTTTAGGCACGGGAAGGGGCTCTAAAGTCTTCTGGAGCCTTCTCTTCTCCAGGCTGAACGATCCCAGCTCTCCCATCTTTCTTCTCCTTCTTCTCTGCCTTCTCCCCATTTCCCTTCCCCTTCCTCTCCCCCCAGCCTTTATCTCTCCCTCTCTCATTGCCCCTCCACCTGCTCTCCAGCTGTGCTGACAGATGTGCTGATAAGTCCCTCACCCTTTCCCCTCCAACTCCCCCCCAAACATTTTCTTACTGTGGCAAAGGCGTCTCAGGCTTTTTGTTTCAGAGCCATTTTGGAGAACAGCTGCAGCTGGGAAGCACAGACATCCAGGGATGAACTCTGGAAGTTTTCAGAGTGGGAGCAGACTCAGAATCTTCTCAGAGTTCTCAATCATCAGTTTCAGAACCCTGTGTGAGGATGCTGCGAGCCAGGTCTCCCTCCAGCAGAGCTCTTTTCTCCTGGATGTTGTTTCCTTATGTTAATTTTCCCTGCAAGCTCCAGTTTAGATCAGAGATAATTGAGCAGAGCTCTCCCCTTCCCCAGTGCCAGTGGGAGCTGCTCCCCAGGCTGAGCTCCTGGGGCTGTTGGTGTTCCACCCTGGGCAAGGGCCCCTGGGGACACAGCGAGATAATGAGCACAACACAGAGCAAAGAGTGGCCTGGGAATCCTCCCCTTTGGAATCTTCCCTGCCCTCTTTCTAGTTTTTTATGAAGCTGTTTCTGCATTATTTTTTTTCTCTCCATTTTTTTCTCTCCAGCTCCTGCACATGTGGAGCAGAATGGAAAAAAACTGATCTGGGCTGGTGAAGTGCTCAGTGTCAGGTGAAACCAGGCCAGTTCAGGGGTGGGATCCTGCCCCAGTGCCTTTGCTGCTTCATCCTTCCAAGGTAAACACTGACTGTTGCTTCTTATTCTCCACCGTGCTCAAGACTGGCCAAAATATGGTTTGAGATCAACAGAACTACAGCTCTGCAATCTGGAGGAGTGAAATATTTACAACTGGACGTGGCACTTGCTGCTCTGGTCTGAGTGACAAGGTGGGGATCAGTCACAGGCCTGGGAAGGCTTTTCCAACCCTAGTGGTTCTGTGATTCTGTTCTAGGATTTGGGGACATTTTATTCTGTCTGTGGGAGGACACGAGCCAGGAGAACCACAAAGTTCCTCATGCCTGGCTGAGAGCCAGCCTCCAACAGAGCAAGGAGATGCTGGGACATGCTGTCATCTCCCACCTGGGGATGCCCCTGGAGATCTCCTCCCATCCCTCTGAGGGGCACAGCCAGCACTGGCAGGCCTCAGGTGGAAGGCAGCAGCATGTGGTCCTGGGTGTCAGGAAGTTTAGCCATTCCTACAATGTTTTTGAACCCCCTTTGTTGCAAGAGAAATTCCACTCCACCAGGCCCCGAAGCCCATCCAAACACACCTGACCCACAGAGTCCTGCTCGTCTGCAGAACATCCTGAAGATTTTAGGCAACTCCAACCTAATACTTCTGCATCATAGAGACAGAAAAAAAGGCTTCATCGAATCTTACGACCTTTCACAACGAATAGATGGATTTTATTGCAGGTGCTGCACATACATGGCATTCAATCCAGAGCAATGACTGGGACATTAATTAGACTTGGCAAGCTGGTAAGACTCAAAGATATCCAAAAGAGATGCAAAAGCAGCTGTTTTCTGACTGGGGATGGACACAGCACTCCAGACACACGGATGATGGCTGAGGAGGGCTGAGAGCGCTCTGGGCCCCTCAGCAGGACCCAGTGAGAAATTCTCTGTGCTCAGCCTGGCTGTGTTGTTAATCTGGGGGTGTCTGGAGGAAGGGAGGAAAGCACACAGAACACGAAAGTTCACAGCTCTGAGTTGGGGGACAGCATCCCAGTGGATCTGCTGTTCTTTCCTCTGGAAGTGACCTGCATGGATGGAGCACCAAGAGACCAGTCCACCAGCTCTGACCAGGAACCCAGCCCCAGAGCTGTGACAGAGAACCCAGCCCCAGAGGTCTGACAGAGAGCCCAGTCCCAGAGCTGTGACAGAGAGCCCAGCCCCAGAGGTCTGACAGAGAGCCCAGTCCCAGAGCTGTGACAGAGAACCCAGCCCCCGAGGTCTGACAGAGAGCCCAGTCCATCAGCACTTTCTGGCACAACTGGTGGAGGAAACTACCAGTCAGATCCCCGCTTCCTGCGCAGGGCCCTGAGCAAAGCCTCCCGGATGTGGGTGGATTTTATGCTGTAGATGACGGGGTTGAGAGCAGGGGGAATGATGAGGTAGGTGTAGGCCACCAGGGTGTTAACGAGGGGAGGAACGTTCTTTCCAAAGCGATGGATCATGGACAGTCCGATCATGGGGATGAAGAACACGAGGACAGCGCAGATGTGGGAGACACAGGTGTTGAGAGCCTTCAGACACTCCTCCTTGGTGGTGAGGCTGACGACGGTTCTGATGATGAGGATGTAGGACAGCACGATGAAGATGAAGTCCATCCCCACCGTGGATAAGAGAATGATCATCCCGTAGAAGACATTGACCTTTATATCTGCACACGCCAGGTTCATGATGTCAGGATGGAAGCAGAAGGAGTGGGAAAGCTCCGTCTTGCCGCAGTAGGTCAGTCTCTTGAGCAGGAAGGGAATGGGAAGGAGCGAGACCATCCCTCTCAGCACGATGGCCAGGCCTATCTTTAGGACAGTGGTTTTGGTCAGGATGGACGGGTGTCTTAGGGGGTGGGAGATGGCAATGAAGCGGTCAAAGGCCATGGCCAGGAGCACTGAGGACTCGATGAAGGACAGGATGTGGATGAAATACATCTGGGTGAGGCAGGCGTCGAAGCCGATCCTGCGCACGTTGAACCAGAAGAGGCCCAGGGTGGTGGGCAGGGTGCAGAGAGCCAGGCCCAGGTCAGTGACCGCCAGCATGGACAGGAAGTAGTACATGGGCTCATGAAGGCTTTGGGTCTTCCTGATGATGAACAGGATGACGCAGTTCCCCAAGAGAGCCGTGAGGTAGAGGGCACAGAAAGGGATGGAGATCCAGGGGTGAAGGGCTTCCAGGCCCGGGATGCCCATCATGAGGAAAGCTGAGGGCTGATAGAAGGAGCCATTGAATTCCCACGGGCTGTGTGAGTCATGCTCCATCCCAGCTCAGCTCTCACATGGCCTAGACCTAAAACAAACCAACAACACAAACTCCACATAGCTGGGCTCTCCACTGAACAGAGGAGCTGCACATCCCTCCACCTCCCCACCAGCCTCTGCAGGGATCCCCGTGCCACTTGGGAACAGTGTCACATATGGCTATGCTCTTGTTTATCCATTAAATCCCAAAATGAAGGAAAAGGATGGACAATTTTTCTTGAAAAGGAGAAAAAAAAAAAAAAAAAAGAAAGACTTTAGAATGAAAAGGAAAGCATTCCTGGGAGTGCTACTATTTCACAGTCGTCCCCAAACTCCAGAGTTTCAGATGCTCTGTGGAGTGAGCAAATACCTTTTCTATGATCATCCCAACCACAACCAAGCTGCTAAGCCAAGGCTTCTCTTTTATGCCAGTTGGAGATCAAAAGGCGTGAAAATTGTGAAAGTTTAACCCTGACACTTCTTATTTAGGAAATCAGCACTGGAAACAAATGCAAAATTTGTTGGCACTGGTGCAGGCTGCCCAGAGAAGCTGTGGCTACCCCACCCCTTCAAGTGTTTAACACCAGGTTGGAGCAGCCTGGGACAGTGGGAGGTGTCCCTGCCCGTGGCAGTTGTTGGAACAGGATGGGCTTTAAGGCCCCTCCCACTCCGAACCAGTCTGGGATTCCACGATTTCCAACAGAACACAGAATCAGCCTCTCAGACCCTTCTGCTCTCAGCTCAGGAGATGGTTCCCAGGGCAAGCTGGATTCAGCAGTTATCACACCCAAGCCCTGCTCATTTCACAATCTTACTGCCAGCTGGAGGGGAATAAATGAGCCAAACCCCACACGGGCACAGGCTCTGTGCGGTGCCCAGGACGTCTGGTGGTAACAGGCACACACGAGGCAAAGCACAAGATGTTCCAGGTGCAGAGCCCTGGGGAGGATCCTGGGAAAGTCTCTGGGCCCCATCTGGAGGCGAGGGGTGCATGGGATACGGTGGGTGTTCCACACAGGGATCAAGAGCAGGAGGGGAGTGAGGGGAGCCTTGGCAGAAATCTGGCAGTGCCTGCTCCAGCGAGGTCAGCGGGACCTCACCGAGACAGGTGGGGGTGGAGAATGCCCTGGAATAAGAGATCCAGGAAAGAGGCTTCTTCAGCCTGGACAAGAGAGGCTTGCAGGGACCCTGCAGCAGCCTTCCCCCACCTCCAAGGAGGCATTGAGGAGGCTGGACCAGGATCTTCACAGCAGAGCATGGAAGAAGGATGGGAGGCAATAGGTGTAAGATGAAAGGAGGGAGGTTTAGACTGAATGAAATGAGAAATGTTTCCCCATCAGGCATCGGAGCGCCTTGCCCAGAGGTTGCACATCTCCATCCATCCACGGAAGTTTTCAACTGGACAAAGCCATGAGCCCTCCCAGCTGGCCCTGCCTTGAGGCAGACGTCGGACTAGAGATCTTCAGAAGTCTCTCCAACATGAATTATCCACTGAACCTCCAAGCCTTGGCACAATCCAGGTTCCTTCATTTCCTGTGACAATGCTGGAGAGGCTGCCAGGGTTCCTGAGCCCCTCAGTGACAGAATGACCCACTGGGTGGGTGGGGGAAAGCAGCAAATGTGCAAGACAAGAGCTAATTAAAGCAAAAAGATATTTGTGACTTCAGTCTTCCTGCACCTTACTCAGGATACAAAAGTCAGGCCACAGAGTGCCTGGATTATGAGCCAGAGGGTTTGCTGTAGCACAACTCGTGTTTGAATAACACACAATTCTTCCATGACGTATTTATTAGGTTCCTAATACGATTTTCTTCATTAGATTCTCAGCTTGAGAGTCCAGTGTGACAATAAATCCTGAAGCTCAGCAAGGACAAACATCTTCCTGCTCCAGGGCAAAAGCAGCACATAACTGATGGGACCCGGGGAAAACCCGAAATCATTTGATTTTCTCCAGGCCAGGCAGAGTCATGTGCTGGTATCAGAATCACCCTGACCTGCAGCCCCGCCGTGTCAGCTGCTGAAGGGACATCCTCAGCCCTTCCTCAGGAGAGCCTGGGCAGCGCGTGGGGGGCTTGGGCAAGGGTGGGCAGCTGCTGCATCCCCTGCTGCTTCCACAGAGCCTGATGGCACCAAAGGGACCTGCCCACAGGTACCTCTGGCCCTCACTGCGGGCTCAGAGCTCCCCAAAGGTAAGAGGTGCCCCTTTCTGCCAATGCAACAGCATCTGGAGGTGGGCAGGCCCTGGCACAGGGTGCCCAGAGCAGCTGTGGATCCCTGGCAGTGCCCAAGGCCAGGTTGGACATTGGGGCTTGGAGCAGCCTGGGACAGTGGGAGGTGTCCCTGCCATGGCAGGGGTGGCACTGGATGAGCTTTGAGGTCCCTTCCAGCCCAGACCATTCCACGATTCTGTGATCTGAGCAGTGAAATCCATCTGCTGACTCCTGCGACTCAGTCCCATCCGGGGCCTGGGTTAAAAACCTAAAAATTCCGAGTGTGTGCAGGCCTGTGTCCCCGAGCGCAGCTTCTGGCAGATATCCAGAACTCTCACAGACACGGAGATCCAACAGTTTTCCAGGAATATGGAGGTGGATAAAGAGACTGTTAGAGCACCAAGGAAAGAAGGGGCTGGTGAGAACCCCCTGGGTCTGTAGGAGATGCTTCACTTATAAGAAAACCTTCCCTCAAACCTGACTTTGTCAAACACCATCAGCTCCCACGATGCTGTAGAAGTTACTCAGAAATCAGATTTATTCTCTCTGTTCCCTCTGAGCTGCTCTGGTCTGTTACGTGCCCCAACACACTACAGGTACAGATTCCACTCCTGGATGGTTTTACCCCTGCATGTTTTATGTGTGTGTCTGTGAAGGATATATAAAAATATATACGCACATAATGAATGAAATGTATCAACAACCAGGCTTGCTTGTTGATGTTTATGTGCATTTGTGTGTGTGTAGGTAGCACACAGCTCAACTTAGAGCAGGCACGTGTCCACCACAGGGTCACAGAATCACAAAACCAGCTCAGAAAAGATCTCCTGGCTGACTATCATGGGATGGCAATTGCGCCTTCCTTGCGCAGCTAAGCCCTGAGGAGGAAGCAAACCTCCCATTCCTGGAGGATACCGAGTTAAAGGTTCGTGGCAGCCCTGGCAGGTGGCTGCTGAGCCATCCAGCCACAGGGAGGGTGTCTCCTGCCCAGTGCCCAGGGTGTTCCTCTCCCCAGGAGCAGCCCAGCCTGCCTGGGAGAAGCACCCAGGCACTGGGGTGGAAGCCTCATGGAGGACACGGCGCTGTCCGTTCTCCTGCCTTTAAAGCCACCTCCTGGTTTTTGCCTGTCTCTGGCTTTGATGTTCACCAACAATGCAAAATCCTGGTGTTTCACGGGCTCTTGTCAGCCAGGGCAGGAGCAGGGCTTTGGGAGCTGGGGCTGGGGCCGGATGAGACTCAGAAATCTGCTTCTTCCCGAAGAGGAGACGCTGCTGTTTTCACAATGGCATCGCTGCCAACCCAGGCAACCAAGTGAGGGCTCAGCCAAGGGAGCAGGGTCAGCAGAGGGACCCTGGGCATGCAGCACCCAGAGAGCCCCATTGCCTGCTGACTTTGGGGGCCAGGACAGGGACGGGCCATCCTCACAGCCGGGACAGGGACAGGCCATCCCCACAGCCGGGACGGGCCCCGGGAGTGGGAGAGCAGCTGGATCCCACGCGAAGCCACAGCGCCAGCACCGCGATGGCTCCGAGCCCCCCGGCAGCACCCGAGATGCCCCCGGCCCCCTTCCCCCGGCACATCCCGGCCACGGCCACCACGGGGACCGCCCGAGCAGCCCTGGGGCCGCAGCTCCGGCCGGAGCCACCAAAGGGGCTCGGGAGGGCTCTGACCGCAGTGTCCGAGCAGCCCTGGGGTCGCCTCTACGGCCGGGGTCAGTGTCCCACCAAAGGGATGCAGAAGGGCTCTGACCGCAGTGTCCGAGCTGCAATGGGGCCGCAGCTCCGGCCGGGGTCACTGTCCCACCAAAGGGGTGCAGAAGGGCTCTGACCGCACTTACCGAGGGTGCCGGCGGCTCTCGGGCCAGCGCAGGCGGCTCAGCCCTGCCGAGGAGCAGAGCGAGATCCCGTGTCCGTGTCCTGCTCGTGTCCTGTCCGTGTCCGTGTCCGGAGGGCAGCGCTTATAACGCTGACCCTGCCCAATCACCCGGGAGCCGCGGAGCCCCGGCTCCCGTGCGCAAACAGCGGGAGGAGTGTGTGCAGTAAATGAGCCTTTCCATTTATGCTGCTCTCCCAGCAGGCAGGATTTTTCTCCTGATAGTTTATTGGTGACATGTTTATGGCTCCCGGTGATTTATGGCTGGCGGTGCTGCAGCCACGGTGCTGGCAATACACATAATTTTTATTGGGAGGATAAATCTGTAGTGGAAATAATAAATTTTGCAAGAGGAGTGCTTGCAGCATCGCTCCGAGGAAATGACAGAGGGGAAGTTCTGGCTGTCTCCCTCTGACCGGTGAGACACCGCATGTTTAATTAAAATCATAATATACTGCACGGTAAAAGCAAACTGGATATTACAAAGGCAAACACGGCCCCAGGAGTGGGTGTCCCCTCGGGCGGCCCAGGAGCTGTCTGTGTCAAGATTTGTGGTAATAAGTTTATCTTTTCCCCCTCAGCTGTGGGGTGGAAACTGAATTTAACCACTGTTTCTGTGCCTGAACAATCAGTTTGTCTCACGTGCAGTGTGTGTAGTAAATGCAGCCTCTGGCCCTAAAAGACACTTGTGCAGTTGTAAACGCACCTGTGCTGGGGCACTGCCCTCCATGGACACCAGGAAATTCACAGAATCCCAGGATCACTGAGGCTGGAAAAGCTGTACAAGACCATGAAGTCCAACCTGTGTCCAAACCCCACCTTGTCCCCAGCCCAGAGCACCAAGTGCCACGTCCAGGCCTTCCTTGGACACCTCCAGGGATGGGGACTTGTAAAGGTTTTCACGTGGGAGGACAGGACAAGAGGATCAGCCTCAGGCTGGGCCAGGGGAGGCTCAGGTTGGACACCAGCAGCAATTTCCCCATGGAAAGGGAGCTCAGGCCTTGGAAAGAGCTGCCCAGGGAGGTTTGGAGTGCCCATCCCTGGAGGTGTCCCAGGAAGGGCTGGACGTGGCACTCAGTGCTCTGGGCTGGGGACAAGGTGGGCATCGGGCACAGCTGGGTCTCCATGGGCTGGGAGGGATTTTCCAGCCTCAGGGATCCTGGGATTCCATGACCAAGCCTTTTCCTTCCCTCCTCGCCATCCCTTCCCACACTCCTCTGAGCACTGACCCCCTGAACTCTGCCCTGCAGAGTCAATTTGTGAGGACTGGCTCAGCCTCAAATCATAAACACTTCCAGCACAGACTGCCGGGTGCCAAGTGGTGGCTGTGCCCACCCCCAGCTGGGCTCCTGGGAAAGCTCTTGTTATTTCCCTAAAGATGGGAAAATAGATGAAAGCTCCTCACACCCCTCCCCACTCACAGCAATACCCCCGTGTCTGGGAAAGGGGATTAAGCAGAAAACCAGCAAGAGTGGCTTGGTGGGAGCACAGGATGTAGACATCCCTGTGGGAAGCTCGGTGTGGGCAACTCTTGAGGCACAAATCAGAGGAACTGTAAGATTTGGAGCATATCTGGTAAGATGAGATAATCTCACTGTGCAATACGTGTGTGGGTGATTCAAGCAAGTTGTGCCTGCCCCATCCCTGAAAGGGTTCAAGGCCCTGCTCTAGTGGAAGGTGTTCCAGCCCATGGCAGGGGGTGAAACGGGATGGGCTTTAAGGTTCCTCCCCACCCAAACCAGTCTGGGGTTCTATTCTGTTGAGTAAATGAAAGGATCCTCCATCTTGCCATCCTGCCACTCAGAGTGGCTATCAATGGGCATTTAGGAAGGTCATTTTCAATTTATCATTGCCTTGGCACATGTCCCAGCACCTGGCAATCAGTTCAGAGGTTTCCTGAGCAGGAGGCAGCACCTCAGCAATCCTGTTTCATAAAAAAACAATGAATCTCCCACCTATGAACTTGTCTGATCATTTTACATATCCTTTGGGATCCTACAACATCTAGCAGTGGTGAGTTCCATAATTCCATTATAAGCTCATTTTAAAAAGTACTTTCTTTGCTTGATTAAAATCACAGAAAGGTTGGGGCTGGTGGGGACCTCAAAAACCTATTTATAAATATTCTTTAATATATCTTTAACGTGCTGACGTTTTCAGGGTGTGTTCTCCCCTTCCTGGTTCACGTAGTGTGAGTAAAGATGAATAATGATTCCATATGGATCCTCTCCTTCCCATTTTTTATCTTACAGACCTTTCCTGTATTGCTTTATTGTCCCTGCTCAGGGCTGAAAATTCCTTTTCTGACAATCTCCATTTCTACAGGAGCTTCCTTGGAGTGGTCAGGCTGGATTGTTGTAGGTTCCTTCCAAACAAATATTTCCCTTTCTGTTTTCTCTCTCTCTACAAGTCCCTGACAGGAGGGGGCAGCCGGGGCGGGGTCGGGCTCTGCTCCCAGGGAACAGGGACAGGAGGAGAGGGAACGGCCTCAGCCTGGGCCAGGGGAGGCTCAGGTTGGACACCAGCAGCAATTTCCCCATGGAAAGGGAGGTCAGGCCTTGGAAAGAGCTGCCCAGGGAGGTTTGGAGTGCCCATCCCTGGAGGTGTCCCAGGAAGGGCTGGAGGTGGCACTCAGTGCTCTGGGCTGGGGACAAGGTGGGCATCGGGCACAGCTGGGCCTCCATGGGCTGGGAGGGCTTTTCCAGCCTCAGGGATCCTGGGATTCTCTGATTCATCACCTTATGAACAACAGGGTGACCTCAACACTGACCATGGCAGAAATTAGAGGGAGATGCTCCCACTCCAGCCCAGGCTCCTTCTTTCCCCCTGCACAGCTGCAGCTCACGCAGAGGGGAGGGCACTGGGGCAGCTCCAGGGCAGAAATGGTGACTTTAACTGAAATCACCACGAAACCCCAGGTAAAGCCAGGTGGAATCAGCCAATTCCTGTGCTGCCCTGAGCGACACAGGAGCCCCGTGGCCCCCACGCCCCATCCTGCCCAAGTGAATGAGCTCTTCAGGGGCAAACATTGACACAGTTAATGCCTGAATTGGTCCATCAGGGAAATAACCCAACGGGGGGTTCAGAAAATGCAGAGGGCACAGGGAGTGAGGCTGCACGGGCAGCAGACTCCACTTTTAGTGTGCGGGATGGAAAATCAAACAGTCCCAGAGACATCTGCAAACACTGGGTTTTGCTTGCCTGCATCAAACAGCAGAGATGGCAGCGAGGTTCAGAGGCACAGCCCGTGTGCCGTGGGCTGAAACACAGACTCAGAGCAGACGCATCCAGCACGTCCCAAACCTCTGCCGGGCAGGAAAGCGCTGGCTGAGAGCTGCAAAGGAAAGAGATCTGAAGCTCTTAGAGAGTGTCCAAAGGAGGGACACGAGGATGGGAAGGGTCTGCAGGGGCCACACGGGGTCACTTGGACAGCTCAGCCCAGAGGAGCCTGAGGTCAGAGCTGCCCGGGGCTGCAGCTCCTCCCGAGGGGCAGCGCAGGGACAGCTCCGAGCTCTGCTCTGGGACAGGGACAGCACCCAGGGAGCGGCTGGAGCTGGGCCAGGGCAGGCTCAGGCTGGAGAGCAGGGAAAGGCTCTTCCCCCAGAGGGTGCTGGGCACTGCCCAGGCTCCCCAGGGAATGGGCACGGCCCCGAGGCTGCCAGAGCTCCAGGAGCGTTTGGGCAGCACTGCCAGGGATGCCCAGGCTGGGGTTGTTGGGGGCTCTGGGCAGGGCAGGGGTGGGACTGGATGGTCCCTGTGGGTCCCTTCCCCCTCAGGATATTCTGTGATTCTGTGACTCTAAATAGCAACTGGAATGCAATAAATTTACCCTGATGGGGAAGGAGTGTCAGGCAAAGCTGCGAAACTCCTGCTGCTGGGTGGCCCCAAGGACAGCAGTGCCCAATCCCCAAACTCAGCACCACATGTGGGGACCCTTGGACAAATGTCGATCCTGAGGGGCTTCCTCAGAGTCGTGGTTGGCACCTCCCCGAGCTGCCCATGCACAGCACAGCTCCACCAGGGACGGCTGGCAGGGGAGAGGGCACAGCATTGCCTGTGCAGAGACCACTGCTCTGCCAAAGCAACAAAAACTGTCACTGAAAGGCCCCCTTTGGTTTCCAGTGCATTCCCGGGTGCCCAAAATGGGCCAGATGGACCCAGGTGCTTGCCAGGGACAGGGACAGCTACAGTCTGCTCTGCAGAATTCATTTAAGGGTTTCCAGGTTGCCTGGCCATGTCTGGATCAAGGAGGCAGGATTGAGGTGCATGAGTGGTGCATGAATGTCACATATTTCTTCATCCTGTTTCACAAGGTTTAAAGACATCAAAATTCCAGAATATAGAATCACAGAATCCCAGACCAGTTTGGGTTGGGAGGGACCTTAAAGCTCACCCTGTTCCATCCCCCTCCCACTGTCCTAGGTTGCTCCAAGGCCTGTCCAGCCTGGCGTGGAACACTTCCAGGGATATAAGTCTGGAAAGGTTTAAAAGACTCTTTGTTTTGATCTCCTCAAGAGATCTTGTTCTTTAGTTTGAAGTAGTTTCATTCTCATAAGGCCAAATGTGTCCATTGTCCTTTACCACTCTGATATAATGGGATTTTTGGAAAATATTGCACCAGGCATCTCACTAACAGCGCAATGAAATGAGGGCAGAGCTGTGAGGAGAGGCAGTAACAAGATTATGCTGCAATTCTGCAATGATTTCTTCAAAATAAATCACTGGGATGTCACCGAACTGGTCAAAATTCAATCTGGCAAAACATTATCAGATGATTCTGCTTCCAGAAGGGACGGGAGAAAGATCCAGGGGAATTTATAACTGGTACATGAGCAACTGTGATGCTGAGTGATCTCAGAACCTTGTGCTGCTCATGGAGAGATGGGTTTGTGTTCTTATCACAGACCAGTTCTATCTCTCAGGGGGGACCTTGTGGCTCTGCACAAGTCCCTGACAGGAGGGGGCAGCCGGGGGGGGTCGGGCTCTGCTCCCAGGGAACAGGGACAGGAGGAGAGGGAACGGCCTCAGCCTGGGCCAGGGGAGGCTCAGGTTGGACATTGGGAAAAATCCTTCATGGGAAGGATTGCCCAGCCCTGGCACAGCTGCCCAGGACAAAAACTGAGGGTTTATCTCTGCACGACCTACAGAGCTACAAACACTTCCCATGGTCCCACCCACCAGGGGAAACCTGAGATGAAGCATTTGGGATCTAGGATGTGGGTTTGGGGTTAGGATTTGGTTTGAAGTTTCCTTGTTTGAACTGA
This sequence comes from Monarcha castaneiventris obscurior, assembly GCA_026261815.1. Taxonomy (NCBI): domain Eukaryota; kingdom Metazoa; phylum Chordata; class Aves; order Passeriformes; family Monarchidae; genus Monarcha; species Monarcha castaneiventris. The sequence goes on along the minus strand of JAMPIT010000566.1, from coordinate 49,538,377 downwards.
CAGAGTTCTCATCTCGGCTCACCTTAGAGCAGATGAGCTCCACAGCTCAAGGGACCACATCAAGCCATCACCTCCTGCCACGGGCACTTGGACTTCACAGGCAGCCCCAAATTTGAGACACTCAGTGCAGGTCTGGGGAAACTCGGAAGCTGCATTTTGGGAGGTTTTCCTCGTTTGAAAAGCCCTGTATCCCTTTAGAGTGTCCCACATCCATTTCATTCTGGCCTCACTGATGGCCTGCTGCGTTCTCAGGGCTGAGATTAACATATGGAATCTGTTCACCCAGGGCTGCTCTGTCTGGTGATGCGGCTATGGGGGCGTAAACAGAGGATTTTGTGTTCTCAAACTAGGTCAGAACATTAGTCCATGTCCAATTCCCAAGAGAGAACAAACTTTCCCAATGAACGTGGGACCGCCCTCAGGACCACGCCAGTCATGTTGGTTTACAGCAAAGTTCCCTGGACTTTCACAGGACAGTGAAATCCCAAGATACAGAAGCAGAGGAGTTCAATGGCTGCGCCGAAAAACAATAAAAAGGAAAAATATCTCAGTGGAATGCATCAGAGTATCCCAGATCCGACTCTGTTTCAGAGCTGGCCTCCTTAACCCCTTTAACTCCTTAGGGCCCATTTTTGACGTCTTGCAGAGCAGATGAAGTTTTACCATTGAGAAAGCTGTGCTGCTGCAGAGGTGCTTCTCCTGTGCTGGGAAGAAAATCTCTTTCCAATCCATAAGCACAAACTCAGCTGAATCTCTGGAGGGGCTGTGTGGGGTCAGCTGATACCAAAGGAATGTCAGACATGGCATGAAATGTGAGATGGGTGCAAAACACAAAAGCTGACCAGAATAAGAATGAAGTGAGGCAGTGTCATTTATTTATCATCATAAAAAGGTGTGGGTTGGAAAAGACCTCAAAGCCCATGCATTCCCACCCCTGCCATGGCAGGGACACCTCCCACTGTCCCAGGCTGCTCCAAGCCCCAGTGTCCAACCTGGCCTTGGGCACTGCCAGGGATCCAGGGGCAGCCCCAGCTGCTCTGGGCACCCTGTGCCAGGGCCTGCCCACCCTCCCAGGGAACAATTCCTGCCCAAGATCCCATCCAGCCCTGCCCTCTGGCACTGGGAAGCCATTCCCTGGCTCCTGGCCCTCCATGCCTTGTCCCCAGTCCCTCTGCAGCTCTCCTGGAGCCACTTTAGGCCCTGGAAGGGGCTCGGAGCTCTCCCTGGAGCCTTCTCTCCTCCAGGTGAGCATCCCCAGCTCTCCCAGCCTGGCTCCAGAGCAGAAGCTTCACATCCCTGTGAGCATCCTGGAGCTCCTGAACCAACCCCTGTGTGCTGGTGCTGGTGTGAAGGGGATGTTGACAGCTCATATGGTTTGCTGGCAAAATGGGATTTTGGGATGGCAAATACAGTGTGCAGGTCCAGGGCTGAGGAAATTCAGGTGGGGAAAGGCAGCGACAGCTGGAAAGCACTTGTAGAAAAATTGGTCTGTCCATTATTGCTTTGGGCGCTGCTGTGGAAAGTCAAACAGAGCAAAGCAAACAGCGAATGCTGGGAAGACTCATGGTGCTGTCAATGATTAAGTGAAGGCAGCGAATTGCTGTGAGTCGGGAACAGCTGGAGAACAGCCGGGTTTGGGGGGAGCTCTCAGGATGGGAGTGAGGGAGGGCCCCGAGGGAGCACAGGGCAGGACCCATGCCCTGGGTCACTCCACACGAGGGCAGCAGGGCGAGAGAGGGGATTCTGCTCCTCTTCCCTGCTCTCATGAGACCACATCTGGAGTGTGTCCAGCTCTGGAGCCCCAAAACAGGGACATGGAGCTGCTGCAGTGAGTCCAGAGGAGGCCCCGGAGCTGCTCCAGGGCTGGAGCCCCTCTGGAGCCAGGCTGGGAGAGCTGGGGGTGTTCACCTGGAGAGGAGAAGGCTCCAGGAAGAGCTCAGAGCCCCTTGCAGGGCCTAAAGGGGCTCCAGGAGAGCTGCAGAGGGATTGGGGACAAGGGCTGGAGGGCCAGGAGCCAGGGAATGGCTTCCCAGTGCCAGAGGGCAGGGCTGGATGGGATCTTGGGCAGGAATTGTTCCCTGGGAGGGTGGGCAGGCCCTGGCACAGGGTGCCCAGAGCAGCTGGGGCTGCCCCTGGATCCCTGGCAGTGCCCAAGGCCAGGTTGGACATTGGGGCTTGGAGCAGCCTGGGACAGTGGGAGGTGTCCCTGCCATGGCAGGGGTGGCACTGGATGGGCTTTGAGGTCCCTCCAACCCAAACCAGTCTGGGATTCTGTGGTTTCCCTTTCCCTTTCTCCTCCTTGTCCACTCAGCTACAGGGATGAGGAGCAGGTTGGGCTGAAATATCCCAGGGGAGGAGCAGGGAAGACTCAAGGTACTGCTGTGGAGGCAGAAAGGAGGAAGGGGCCTGGCAGGACCCTGCAGATAGGACAAAGTAATGGGGATTTTCCTTGCAGGGAGGATTGTTTTACACAATTCCAGGTGTGGTGAGTCAGGAGGGATTGCCTTGGGATGGGGTGGAGGCTCCTCAGTGACCACTGGGTGCTCTGAGAGGGGCAGCCCAGCGGCCCAGAGTGAAACATGCCACTTGTGCATCTCGAATGTGCCTGAGGGAGTGTGGCCCTGCACAACCACCCCACACATCACAGATGCCTTCGGATGGCACTGCACACCCAGGGCACCCTGGAGCTCCGTTCAGAGCAGCCTGTCCTCACTGGGATCATAACCTGGGAGGTAGGAGAGATTTTCCTGATGTTCCCAAAAGGGTTGTGGGCTGAGATGGTATCATGAGACAGGAAAAACCCCACATTCCCCTTGCAGACCCTTCAAGGACACCACAGTCACGTTCCTGGGTTTGTGTCCCAGGTACTCAGATTTCTGGGTTTGTGTCCACGGGCCAGTTCTTGTCTCCATAACTGCAAAGACGTGGCTCACGTTGGCTGTACAATGAAGGCTGAGGAGTCTGAGAGGGTCACACAGCTCTGGGAACTGACAGCTTCATATCCTGGACTCAACAGGGATATTGCAAATAAAAACACAAGTCTGGTAACACTGTCTGTATTTCTGCAGAGACCAAATCCCCTCTCAGCAGTGAATTCCAGTGAAAGCCTGCTCCCAGTAGCCTTGTCTCTCCTGCACTCGCAGGAAGGGCAGCTTTGCCACAAGGCCACATCAGCTCTGCCCTCTCGCAGTCCTTCGGAGAGCGGAGCATCCCAAAGTGGGGGTGGGATAGTGTGGATTGGCATAACCCATCCCTCCGCGGAGAGGAGCAGAGACCTGCTGCAGAGAGGTGACAGGGACGGGAAGGAACACGAGGGATATCCTCCAGGAGAGATATTGCCCATGAGGACCAGAAGGAGGAGACTGGCATTAGGAAATTGCCACTCTGGGACTCCAGTGCGGAGAGGAAGGGAAGGAGGAGTCAAGCTTTGGGGCACTCTGGGGCTAGGGCTGCTGCTGGGTGCCTCTCCAGCAGAGCAGCAGGAGGATCCGCCTGCGGATCTGCTTCGTTTTCCAGCTGTACACCAGGGGGTTCAGGACAGGGGGGACCAGCAGGTAGGCATCGGCCAGGAGCGTGGGGGCGAGGGGGGGCAGGTGCTTCCCAAACCTGTGGATGACGGACAGGCTGATGAGCGGGACGTAGAAGAGCAGGACGGCGCAGAGGTGGCAGAGGCAGGTGCCGAAGGCTTTGGCTCGCGCCCCCGGGGAGATGGTGCCCAGGATGGCCCTGAGGATGAGCGCGTAGGACAGGAGGATGGCCAGCGAGTCCAGGCCCTTGGTGAGCAGCACGGCGCTCAGCCCGTACCAGCTGCTGGGCCGCACGTCCCCGCACGCCAGCCTCAGCATGTCCTGGTGCAGGCAGAAGGAGTGGGACAGCGCGCGGGCCCCGCAGAAAGGCATCCTCGCCATCAGGGCGGCCACGGGCAGCACCAGGCAGGTGCCCCGCAGCACTATCAGCACCCCCGCCCTGGCCACCAGGGAGCCGCTCAGCACCGAGCCGTAGCGCAGCGGGTGGCAGATGGCCACGAAGCGGTCGAAGGCCATGGCCACCAGCACCCCGGACTCGATGGCCGAGAAGGTGTGGATGAAGTACATCTGGGCGAGGCAGGCCTGGAAGGGCAGCGAGGCGGCCGGGACGCAGAAGGAGGCCAGCACGGTGGGCAGGGTGCACAGGGACAGCCCCAGGTCTGCCAGCGCCAGCATGGACAGGAGCTGGTACATGGGGGTGTGCAGGGCGTGCTCTGCCCGGATGGCCCAGAGCAGGCAGCAGTTCCCCAGCAGCATCAGCAGGTACAGGCAGCACAGGGGCAGTGCCACCCAGGGGCTGCTCGCTGCCACCCCGGGAATGCCCGTGAGGATGAAGGCCAGGGGGCTGGACCCTGTCCGGTTGGAAGAGGACATCTCACTGCTCCAGTGGTCCAAGGGTCTGGAAATTAAAGTGTCTTGGAATAAAAGCCCTGCTGTGAGACATCCCAGCTGGCACAGGGTGGGGAGGGCAGGCTCCTGAGAGCCAAAAAGCCCTGAGCAGCTGCACTCATTCGAGACTATCCCATCGATCAGATACGAGAAAGATATTAGATAATTTCTTCCTAATTTCTAAATAAATTTTAGGAAGGGATTCTTTCCTGGGAGGGTGGGCAGGCCCTGGCACAGGGTGCCCAGAGCAGCTGTGGCTGCCCCTGGATCCCTGGCAGTGCCCAAGGCCAGGTTGGACATTGGGGCTTGGAGCACTCTGGGACAGTGGAAAGCACTGGATGGCCTTTGAGGTCCCTCCCAACCCAAACTGGGATTCCATGACTCTGTGATCAATGAAGGAAAAGCCACAGTGGACCAGCCTCAGGATCACCATCGCCAGGGCTGTGCACAGCAGCAGACAACAAGGGACAGCAGTGGGACACGTAAGTGTTCTCCCCCTGTTGCAGACCCCTTTAAAAACCCAAATTTTCAGGAGATTTGGTGCTCAGCCCTTTGGCAGGTGCCCCAAAGCTTCTCAGCAGCACAGATAAACAACAGGCTGGGTGTTCCTGCCAGGGTAGGAGGAGAGGTGGGATGGAGCCCCTGGGAGCGGGGCTGGCTGCTCCCCATGGCAGCGATGGAGCAGCTTTGGCCGTGCTGGTTCCTGCAGGGATGAGGCAGCCGGCAGGAGAGGGAAGGGAGGATGGAGATGAAGGCAGGGAAAAGTCAATGTTTGTGCTGAACCGAATGCGGTGGGACCACGAGAGAGAACATCTCCCTCAGAGAGAAGCAGCGCCATTATGTGTGAGTCTGTGATTCCTTCCCCTTTGGATTCGGCTTGGCAGAGTGTGTGATGTTTTAGGGAGCTTTATCAGCGAGACCTGCGGGTCAATTATCCAAACCAGCCCCGAGGGAAGGAAATGCCATTTGTACTTCTCAGCTCCAACAAGATTAAATGGAAAGGAAGAAATTCAGAGGCTCAAATAAGACAGAAAACCTGAATCCCAGAATCCCGGGATCCCTGAGGCTGGAAAATCCCTCCCAGCCCATGGAGACCCAGCTGTGCCCGATGCCCACCTTGTCCCCAGCCCAGAGCACTGAGTGCCACGTCCAGCCCTTCCTGGGACACCTCCAGGGATGGGCACTCCAAACCTCCCTGGGCAGCTCTTTCCAAGGCCTGAGCTCCCTTTCCATGGGGAAATTGCTGCTGGTGTCCAACCTGAGCCTCCCTTGGCCCAGGCTGAGGCCATTTCCATTTGTCCTCTCTCTGTTCCCTGGGAAGGTCCCCCCTGAGCCTCCTTTTCTCCAGGCTGAGCCCCTTTCCCAGCTCCCTCAGCCGCTCCTGGGGCTCCAGCCCCTTCCCAGCTCCGTTCCCTGCCGTGGACACGCTCCAGCCCCTCCAGGGCTCTCCTGCCCTGAGGGACGCTGAACACTGAAGATGAAATGATGTTTCACCTGCCCTGAGGCCGTTAGAAAACACCAGCGAATTCCAAGTCTCTCTCCTGGGCAGCCTCACAGCCCAAGCAGGGGGCAGGAGCTGCAGTGCTCAGCAGAAGGAGGTGGGGGCAGCTGGGGGCATTTCCAGAGCAATATTCTGAGCCAGCTCTCTGCAAACTGCAGCTGAGCAGCTGATGGTGGCAGCAGCTCAGCTCAGCCCTCAGCACAGCTGGCCAGGGAAAAGCTGTGGGTCTCTGATCAGCTGGGAATGAACATTTTGTGCATAAATGAGGAGCACAGATTGATTAAAATTTGTCTCAGACTCCTCATAGAATTCCAGAGTGGTTTGGGATGCAAGGGACCTTAAAGCTCATCCCATTCCACCCCCTGCCATGGCAGGGACACCTCCCACTGTCTCAGTTTGCTCCAAGCCCCAGTGTCCAGCCTGGCCTTGGGCACTGCCAGGGATCCAGGGGCAGCCAACACCTATTCATGAACCACTTGGGAGAATGAAGGGAATTTGTAATGATTGTCCAAGGTGGACTTTTAGGGTGCCTTTTCATCAGCACAGAAGCTGCACAGAAAGGCTTGGAGGGACCATAAAGAACACCCAGTTCCACCCCCTGCCCCAAGCCCACCTGTAGATAGGACATCAAAAGGAATATTTAACAAAGCAATTTGCTTCCAGCATTTTCCTTACACGCTGTTTGTTGCTCCTGCCAGAGACTTCTGTGAATTCTGGTGTGAATCAAGCCCTGACAGAAAGTGCCCTTTCAGAGGAACAACATCCCTGTTTCCTTCAGGTAGCCCAGCTCTACTTACCCAGGTGACAGCAGAGGACACAGGGAGGGGACCAGGGCCAGGCCTGGCTGCTCACGCTGCTCTCAGGGCTGGGAAGCTGCATTTAAGCAGCCACAAACCCCACGGGGCTCCCCCAGGGACACACAGCTCGTGTCTTTGTCCTTCAGGGCGTGTGAGCACCACAGGAATGCCTACAAGCTTCTCCTTGTTTTCTCTGAAAAAAACAGCACCGTGCAAAAATGGGAGGAAAGGGAGATCTGGGGCAGTGGATGGAGAAAAAAATAGCAAAAGTGACGTACGCAGAAAATTCACACATTTTCACCCTGCTCTGTGAAAATTTTGCATTTGGGAAAGTGAAGTGATCCAGCCCTGGTGCCCTCCTCCCCTGGCTGCCCCCGTGCAGCTCCCTGATTTCTACCAAGGTAGATTTTATATCTCTGTATTTGCATGTGTGTGTGTATCACATTTAGACACAGAGAGAGAGAGAGATACTGAGAGAGAGAGGGATTAAATACCAGGAAACAAGGACAAGAAGAAAATCCCCAAAAGGTTCCTAAAAAAAGAGCATAGACCAAGAAACCAATCAAAGGATCCATAGAACCATCACAGAATCACAGAATGGTGTGGGTTGGAAGGGACCTCAAAGTTCATTTCTTTCCACCCCACCTCAGCATGGTTCACACCTTCTGATTCATAATCAGAAATGGCATTTTGATTTTTTTTTTTTTTTTTTGATAATGTGATGAATTTCACACACAGATGGGGTACAGAGTTGGAGGGTGGTGTGGTGCTCCCATTGTCCATGGCTGTGGGGGAGCCTCCAGCTGCCTGTTCCACACCTTTGACAGGGCACAGCCCAGGGCTGCAAGTGTTCCACTGCCTAAAGGGGCTCCAGGAGAGCTGGAGAGGGACTGGGGACAAGGCAGGGAGGGCCAGGAGCCAGGGAATGGCTTCCCAGTGCCAGAGGGCAGGGCTGGATGGGATCTTGGGCAGGAATTGTTCCCTGGGAGGGTGGGCAGGCCCTGGCACAGGGTGCCCAGAGCAGCTGGGGCTGCCCCTGGATCCCTGGCAGTGCCCAAGGCCAGGCTGGACATTGGGGCTTGGAGCAGCCTGGGACAGTGGGAGGTGTCCCTGCCATGGCAGGGGTGGGAATGGATGGGCTTTGAGGTCCCTCCAACCCAAACCATTTTGCAATTCTATGATAAAACCAGAACAAGAGGGAACGGCCTCAGCCTGGGCCAGGGAAGGCTCAGGGTGGACACCAGCAGCAATTTCCCCATGGAAAGGGAGGTCAGGCCTTGGAAAGAGCTGCCCAGGGAGGTTTGGAGTGCCCATCCCTGGAGGTATCCCAGGAAGGGCTGGATGTGGCACTCAGTGCTCTGGGCTGGGCACAAGGTGGGCATCGGGCACAGCTGGGCCTCCATGGGCTGGGAGGGATTTTCCAGCCTCAGGGATTCCAGAATTTGGCATTCTGCACAGGTGTGGGAAGGCCCTGGCTCCACTTGCCCACATCACCACGGGCAGCATCCACATCCTGATGCCCGCTGTGCCCACCCCCATCATCGATGGGGTGAGGACCAAGCAGACACAGAGAAGGATCCTGATTCCAACTAAAATTTTAGAGGCAGAACTTCCCGTGGGGCCACACCCAGCCCTTGACTTCACTGGGAAGGTTTGGGGATGGGAAGGGGCTCCTCAGCTGTCCCTGGGCTGGCTCTCGGCACGAAGAGCTGGGATTTATGGCTGCTCATCACGGAGCAAACCCACTGCAGACCAGCACTGGGGCTGCAATAAAGGGCTGCAATAAAAGGCTGCAGCAGCCCAGCAGCTGATGGGTTTATGGGTGCCCCCAGAGCCTGCCAGGAGCTACCCCTTAGCTGGGACATGTTCCTTCCCTTGCAGCACATCCCAGTGCATCCCTGAGTGACGCTCAGACAGACAGCCAGCACAAAACATTCACAAAACATGTGGCGGGGGCACAAAAGGCAGCAACAATTAACCATTGTGTCATCTTTTTCTTGCATTTTATCTCTGCCTATAATTTAGAGAATTATTTTGGGAGAAGCAAATCAATAACACTTTGTGGAAGCAGAAAGTTCTAGCACAAACCCAATTAAGAGCTTCATTTCCTGAATTAGGAACAAATTAACTCCTTATCCACACAGCAAAATCATATTTGCAAACAGCAGCTCGAGATGTTTGTGGGGAGGTGTTTTGGGGTGGGTTTTGGCAATGGGGGGGTGGAGGGTGCCCAGGAGGGAGCTCTGGGCTGTCCTGTGCCAGGCACAGGTGGTTCCACATTGATCAGTAACAGATCCATCACAAAATCATGGAATCATGGAATCCCAGACTGGTTTGGGATGGAGGGACCTTAAAGCTCATCCCATTCCACCCCTGCCATGGGCAGGGACACCTCCCACTGTCCCAGGCTGCTCCAAGCCCCAATGTCCAACCTGGCCTCGGACACTGCCAGGGATCCAGGGGAATTGTGGTGCCTTTGTGTAAACACATTTATTATAAAGGCAGAAAATATCAAACAGAGCAGGTCCATCCTTGAAGGGTTGGCCCCCCTGGGGGACCCCCACCTGAGCACCCCCAGAGGAATGAATCCATCCTGAATTTGACTGTCCAGTTTATCACTTCATCTCTCAGCATCCCAAAGTTCTCCCATGATCCCTCATATCCACTATTCCAGGTGTAGGGAGGGTCACAAAAAGCTTCAAAACAACCCAATTCCATCCTTTCCTGTATGTGCAAAGCTCAGTTCCTGCCTAACTAAATTGGGAACCTCCCACAGGTGTGAAAAATGACTATTTATATAATTTATTTATGTATTTTTTATATATATTTAAACATGATATTTGTATTTTTTTCCTTCTCCTTGGCCATGGGCTCTGTGCTGGAGAAAGAGCTGCTGAGGACACCTTGGGGGAGGCAAACAGAGACCCTACAAAACCCTGTGACCCTCAGGGCAGCATGGGCCACCCGGGTGTGGGGATTCCTGCCCTGCTGGGCTGGGATGGCAAGAGCTGGATCAGGGATTCAACAGTAAAACAGGCCAGATTTGCTCTTGTGCCTCATGAGGAGCCACCTTTTGTATCGGTACAGATTTATAAATATTCCAGTTCTGCAGGTTCCTGTTCTGAGGCTTGGGGGAAATAAAGGAAGTAGGTACATTAAATCAGTGAAAATATTATGGATTTCATTATCTTCAGCATCTCTCAGTGCTGTTGATTTGTATTTGATCTGTGAATCAGCTCTGCAGCAGCCCCACACATCGATAACTAATTCAGGCAACAGAAATTATGTCTAAGTCATAGGAGGACAAACACAACTGAAAAGACAGATAAAAAATCAGTGTTCTCATGTTTGTGTTCTTCCCCATGAGCTGGGAGCTGGTCTCCCTCAGGATCCCAGGATCCCTGAGGCTGGAAAATCCCTCCCAGCCCATGGAGGCCCAGCTGTGCCCGATGCCCACCTTGTCCCCAGCCCAGAGCACTGAGTGCCACGTCCAGCCCTTCCTGGGACACCTCCAGGGATGGGCACTCCAAACCTCCCTGGGCAGCTCTTTCCAAGGCCTGACCTCCCTTTCCATGGGGAAATTGCTGCTGGTGTCCAACCTGAGCCTCCCCTGGCCCAGGCTGAGGCCGTTCCCTCTCCTCCTGTCCCTGTTCCCTGGGAGCAGAGCCCGACCCCCCCCGGCTGCCCCCTCCTGTCAGGGACTTGTGCAGAGCCACAAGGTCCCCCCGGAGCCTCCTTTTCTCCAGGCTGAGCCCCTTTCCCAGCTCCCTCAGCCGCTCCTGGGGCTCCAGCCCCTTCCCAGCTCCATTCCCTGCCCTGGACACGCTCCAGCCCCTCCAGGGCTCTCCTGCAGGGGCCACAACTGGACACAGGCCTCGAGGAGTCTCACAGTGCCCAGCACAGGGGACAATCCCTGCCCTGGCACAGCCCAGGGGCCATCGGCCTCTTGCCCCTGGATACACCTAGGCTCGTGTCCAGCCGCTGTCCCCAGCACTCCCAAGGCCTTCCCCAGCTTTCCAGCCCCTCTTGCCCAACCTGGAGCACTGCAGGAGGTTGTGGTGACCCAAGGGCAGGACCTGGCACTCGCCCTTGTTGGAGCCCAAGGCCCGCAGTGCGCTCAGGGCTGGAGGAAGGGGACAGAGCTCTGCCCTCGCTGTCTGGGGGATCAGGGGATGGCCCCAGGTTTAACTTGCGCCCACCGAGGCTGTTCCCAGAGCTCACGCTGGGAAATGGGAGCCCCCTCCTCCAGGAGATGCTGCGATCCAAGGGCTGGGGCCAGGCCTGGGTGTGTGTGCCAGGGCCATGCAGCTGAGGAAGGGGCATCACCATATCAATGGTTTGGCTCCTCTTCTTCCCCACCTTCATTAAACATCCCAGCAGCACCCATCGCTCTCTGGGGGGACCTGCAGGCCCTCAGCAGCTCCTCAGCACTCACAGCGAGCAGAAATGCAGCCTGTGGAGCTGAAACACGGGTGACACGTACCTCCAGCTCACTGCCAGCTGAATACTCTGAAGTCTCCCAGTTCTGCATGGGCTGACCCCGGGACTGAGCACCCCCAGGCTGCCCAGCAGGTTTCTGCTTGCTATGGCTGTGACTGGCTGAAATGTCACTGTTTTCACACAAATGTACACAAATCACCCAACTCATTACCTTGGAAAGAGATGGGAAACATTTAAAGGGGATCATGCACCGGCTGCAGAACTGATGTGTCTGGGGTGGATTTTTGTGGTTCATCATGTGCTGCAAGTTGCATGTTCAGATCACAGAATTCCAAAATTATTTGAGCTGGGAGGGCCCTTAAAGCCCATCCAGTGCCACCTCCGCCATGGCAGGGACACCTCCCACTGTCCCAGGCTGCTCCAAGCCCCAATGTCCAACCTGGCCTTGGGCACTGCCAGGGATCCAGGGGCAGCCCCAGCTGCTCTGGGCACCCTGTGCCAGGGCCTGCCCACCCTCCCAGGGAACAATTCCTGCCCAAGATCCCATCCAGCCCTGCCCTCTGGCACTGGGAAGCCATTCCCTGGCTCCTGGCCCTCCAGCCCTTGTCCCCAGTCCCTCTCCGGCTCTCCTGGAGCCCCTTCAGGCCCTGCAAGGGGCTCTGAGCTCTCCCTGGAGCCTTCTCCTCTCCAGGTGAGCACCCCCAGCTCTCCCAGCCTGGATCCAGAGGGGCTTCAGCTCTGGAGCATCTCCATGGCCTCCTCTGGACTCTCTCCAGCACTTCCATGTCCACCCAGAGTTAAAATTTCCCCCTCTGTGGACCCAGGATCTGTTTGGCATCCTGGTGCTGGGACAGACATCACCCACGCAGTGGGAGCAGTGCATTTGTTTATAATTTTTCTCCCTGCCTATTCCCAGGCAGCAGCTTCTCCCCCGTGATGATTCAGTCCCTGAAGTCCCAGCAATGAGTGATTAGGCAGATCAGCTTCCTTAAGACACAGAAATATTTCCATGCAGGTCCTTTTGCAGGGTGAGGAGAGAAGCAGTACTTGCAGGTGCTGTAGGTACAGGCAGGATCAGGTCATACATCATCCTGGGTATGTATTTTTTTACTTTTAAGCTGGTGTCGGGGCAGCATTTCTAAGTGCAGTGCCACGCTCTGAGCCAAGTTCAAGCTTTAGCCAAATCAAGGTGGAATATGAAAGAATCTGCCCAGAAAAGCTGCTGGGCAGCAGTGCCAATACATCTAAGTGGGCTTTGTCTCTGATGGAGTTAATGAGCTGCTTCAGCACTTCCAGACACCCCAGATTTAGTGAATTTTGTGGTCAAGACCTGCCAGTCACATACCTGCAACCACCACTGGCTGACTCATTTAGGTTAATTACAACAGTGCTAATTACCTGGCTCTTCCTAGGTTAAACCAACCTCAAACAAGCTGCAGACACGTAGGTGGGACATGTGCCAATCCTGTCACCTGGGGTGACCTGCAGTTCCCTGCTCCCAGCTCCCATCCATTCCTTGCTAGCACACACCCAGGAATGGCAAACACCATGGGAAGGGAATGGATGGCTGGGAAAAGCCACGAGCTCTGGTGAGATACAGGCTTGAAGCAAGTGAAAAAACGCTGGGATGGGTGATGTGGGGAAAGTACAGAGTTACAGCAGTGCGAGAGCCCGACCCCCACCTGGCTGCAGCCTCCTGCCAGGGAGTCGTGGAGAGCCAGAAGGTCCCCCCTGAGCCTGAAGGAGCAGCTAGTCCAGGTATGATGCTTCACACAGGGCTGGGACCTGCTACTGGGCACCTCTGTGTGTGTGTGACCCTCCCTGAAGGAGCATCGATTTAGATGGGAAATTGGGCAGGAATTGTTCCCTGGGAGGGTGGGCAGGCCCTGGCACAGGGTGCCCAGAGCAGCTGTGGCTGCCCCTGGATCCCTGGCAGTGCCCAAGGCCAGGCTGGACACTGGGGCTGGGAGCAAACTGAGACAGTGGGAGGTGTCCCTGCCATGGCAGGGGGTGGCACTGGATGGGCTTTGAGGTCCCTTCCAGCCCAAACCAGTCTGGATTCTGTGACAAGGAAATAGGGCTGGAGCTGCACTGTGAACCAGAAGGACCCAGTAAATCTGAGCCTGGCACCGGTTGAGCAGCATTATTTAATAACCTGGAGGGCTTTGTTACCCAGGATGAAGTGCAGAAACTGCTGCCCAGAGGATCAGACAGGCAGGAGGGAGGGAGGAGCTGTTTTTTCCCAAGCTCAGGATTACAGGATCTCAGGTTTGCCCTTCCCAAACAAACAATTCCGGCACAGACATTTCCTGCTGGAGTGGCTCGTGTCAGCTGCGGGCCCACAGCTGCCAGGCTGGGAACAGAGTCCTCAGAGCAATAAACCATCAGCAGCACCATGGTCTGGGCAGCGCTGTCACAATATTGGCTTTGCAGCCTTCGGCCCCACGTGGCCAAGGGCGATGACTGAGCCAGGCTGAAAAGCCTCTTGGTTTGTGTCATGGGGAGGACTCAAAGGGACTTGGAGGAGAGATTAAACTATTCCAGGGTCAAGGAAGTCAAATGCCTGGAAAGCTGAGGGGATGTGGTCTGGCCCTTTGGTATTTTGGCTGAAGCAGAGGATACAAGTGCCTGAGAAACTCGCATCCCATTCCCAAACTGCCAACAGCCCGGGTTAACCCTTCCATGCCTGTGTTCCCTGTAGAACAGGACAGTTCACAGCACTTCTTGCTTTTGCCAGGGGCTGCAGGGCAGGGAGGTGCACGTGCCGTGGAAGGGGGTGCTGGAGGGGACACGACACTGGTTTTCCTTTCTAACACAGGCACAGGGACCCCGTGGCTGGGATGCCCATCCAGAGCGGGGCTCCAGCAAGGTGATTTGGATTTGGGCTCCAGCAGGAACAGCCCCTCAGCTTACAGTGCTGTTTCACTCAGAGCTCCAGGTCAGGGAAAGCCTCAGCCCGTGTGCAGGAGCATCAGCTCTCACAGCAAATCCCCTCTGGGCAGCTCATGCTGCTGGTGCCCGTCTCCCCAGGTGGGAGTCAGACAGGACACACCAGCCCAGAGCACGGTGTGGTTTCCAGCTGCAGAGGTGTGTGGGTGACCAGAGTCCTGCTGAGCTCCATCCTCCAAGTGCTCTAGGTCTCCTTCTTTTCCTTCTCCCACCTTAAGTTTTTATACCGATGGAAAATAAATGTGCTCAACTTTGAGTTTGCACTTCCCAGAATAGGGAGGGGAGGGATGGAGGCAGCAGCCAGGGGCCAGCCTGGGATGGGAGGAGAGGTGGGACACTCCCAAGCATTCGAGCTGAGACCAGGTGAGTTTGTGCCTTGCCAAGGACAGCTTGCTCTGCACTGGAAAGCTCCTGGTATATGATCCTCCAGGCAATCCCAGCTGAATCTGGTGTGTCAGCACTGCCTGCTCTTTGCTGCTTTCTGGGGAGAAGCAGCAGAAAAATTTTCAGCACAATGAAAGTGTAGATCCTGCCCACCAGACTCAGACTCTTCTTGTCCCTCCAGGACAGTTCTCTGGAGTTTCTATGTTACCTTCAAGCTTCTCGCCTCAGAATAAACCCTCAGAAATTGGTATTTTCCTCTGCCTGCCTGCCTTTGCAGGCTTCTGTCATGGGCAGATGACAGAAGGAAGACAGAGCAGCAAAAGGGAATTTCATGATCACATTTAATGTCCCAGAGCACTGTTTTGCTCTACAAATTTGGAGGAATTTCCTGTGTTGGGCCCATTGAGGGAAGCCAGGGCTGGCAGCTGACCTTGCTCTCCTTGTTCTCTCCTCTTGCAGCTCATTTCAGGATGTCAGCTGAGCCCTGGCAAGCAGCCAACAAAGGAATAAGCCCTTCACAAGCAACAGATTAAAAGTCCCTTAGTCAGCCCTGGTGGCACAACCCAAAGTATCAACTTCTTCACCTCACAGGAACTTTCTAGCCACAACAAGCCCATTTATTCTGCATTTCTGACCCATTCCCCCTAGTTGGTGATCACAGAATCCCAGGATCCCTGAGGTTGGAAAAGCCCTCCCAGCCCATGGAGGCCCAGCTGTGCCCGATGCCCACCTTGTCCCCAGCCCAGAGCACTGAGTGCCACGTCCAGCCCTTCCTGGGACACCTCCAGGGATGGGCACTCCAGACCTCCCTGGGCAGCTCTTTCCAAGGCCTGAGCACCCACCGTTTCCATGAAGAAAGGGTTATAAGCTGTTTCACATTATAATAATTTTGTGGATTCCTGATCCAGCTCTTGCACTGATGCAGGGTCCCCATCTTATCCCCCTGGCACCTCAGGACTCAGAATTGGGTGTATTTTTGTAAACACAAATCACGATTCTCCTTCATGGCTTCTGCTCCCTTCAACAGCAGCTCCTCCTTCATCCTGGTGGGTGTCCCAGGCCTGGAAGCTTTCCCCATCTTCCTGGGCATCCTTTTCTGCTCTGCCTATGTCCTCGCCATGGTAGGAAATGGGGCAGTTTTGCTGGTGCTTGGGCTGGACAAGGCCCTGCAGGCACCTCCCCACAGCTTCCTGGGCATGCTGGCGGTCGTCGATGTGGTCATGGTGACGTCCGTGGTCCCCAAGATGCTGAGCGTGCTCTGGCTGGACTCTGCTGAGATTGGCTACGTGGCCTGCTTCGTGCAGATGTTCCTTGTTCACTCTGCGACGGCTGAGGAGTCGGGAGTGCTCCTGGCCATGGCTGTTGACCGCTACGTTGCCATCTGCCACCCTCTGCGGTACCAGGCCATCCTGAACGGCCGAACCATCGCCCAGATGGGCCTGGCCATCGTGCTGAGGGCCGTCCTTCTCACAGTGCCCCTGATGAGGCTGGTGACGTCCCTGCCCTACTGCGGCTCCCGCGTGGTGCCCCACTCGTACTGCGAGCACATGGCTGTGGCCAGCCTGGCCTGCGCTGACCCCGGGCCCAGCAGCCTCTACAGCGTGGCCGGCTCCTCCCTGATAGTGGGGATGGACATGGCTTTCATTGCTGCATCCTACGGGATGATCCTGAAAGCTGTCCTGGGGAAGGAGTCCTGCTGGAAGGCCCTGAGCACCTGCGGGTGCCACCTCTGCGTGGTGCTGCTGTTCTACATCCCTGGGATTGTGTCCATCTACTCCCAGCAGTTCGGCGGCGCCGTGTCCGCGGGCACCCGGGTGCTGCTGGCAGATCTGTACCTGACCCTGCCCACCACGCTCAACCCCCTGGTGTACAGCATGAGGAGCAGGCAGATCCGCCGGGCTCTGCTCAAAATGCTCTTTCCCAGGAAGGTTCGTGCCTGATGCAGGAGTCCGTGATTTTCCAGGCGTGTTCATCTCTGCACAGGCAGCTCCAGCTGCCCTCCCAGGGAGTGCACAGGGTGAGCAGGAGCAGGGATGAGGGAGGACTCGTTGGCTTTAATGAAGCCCTACTCCGTGACGAGAGTTATTTGGGACTGGGAGCAAGAGCACACACCAGGTCCTCTTTCCCTTCCTCCTCTCCAGGTGATACGGAGCAGCAAGAACCCAACTTTGAGTTTAGAGATGTTCCCAGTGCCAGGAACATCCCTGTGATAATTTCAGGACTCCAGGTGCATTTGTGTCAATACACAGATGCTGATCCAAATGGGGAGATTTCTTCTGTGTTGTCTTCTTTAGTCCCCCTGGACTATCCCAGAGGTTCTCCTCTCTGGGCCCCTCTTGCATAAGAGGCTGAGAGGATCATGGGTCATGGCTGAGCCCTGAACAGCTTTTCCAGGTTTCTGGGTGTTGATGGAAAGTGAGCATATTCAAAACTGAGCTCTTCAAAGCACTCTGTCCCTGCGGAGTCACAGAATCCCAGAATCACCAAGGCTGGAGGACATCCCAGCTGGGTGTGAGGGTGGAGGAGGAGCAGAGGGATGAGGCTGGGGGCTGTGTCCACTGGGTGGTCAGGCACTGGCACAGGCTGCCTGTCGTCCTGGTTTTCACAGTGCTCCATGTTTTTGCCTTTGTAGTAGAAGTTCTCATGCACTTTCTATAAACATAGCTCTTGTTTTCCTAACCGGCTAAGAATGTTTACTGAATGTTCTGATAGTGTTCATACCTTTCTCCAAGGCGGAGAAAGGTGATAGACTGTATTCCTATCCTGTAAAATGCTAGAGGTGTTAACCTCATCCACCAATGTATGATTGTTTTAGAAGAGGTATAAAAGTGAGAGAATAAAGGTGGGAGGCTCTCTTTTGGCCTCGACTTGGATCTGACCTGCGGCTACCTGCTGTTTGAATCTGCGTGTCGTGTCCGAGAGAGCCACAGCTGCCCAGGGAAGTGGTGGAATTACCATGCCTGGAAGTTCGAATAGTGTATGGATGTGGCATGTGGGGATGTGTTAGTGGTGGGCTTGGCAGAGCTGGGGCAATGGTTGGGTTGATGGTCTGAGAGGGCCTCTCCAGACTTAATGACTCCGTGATTCCTGCGAGGATTCCCAAGGAAATCATCAGACACGGGGAGTTTCCTCTGAAGCAAAGCAGGGCGACAAGTCCCATCCTGCCAGACACATCTGGGGCAGAGCTCCACAGGGTCACCCTCAAAGTCATGGCAATGGAAGAGCTGGGTGCAGCATAATTCCTCTGATCCCTTCTGGATGTCTTGGAGCAGCCTGGTGATGTCAGAGAGCTGCCACGGTGCAAGGACCCTGCCCAGAGCAGCTGGGGCTGCCCCTGGATCCCTGGCAGTGCCCAAGGCCAGGCTGGACACTGGGGCTTGGAGCAGCCTGGGACAGTGGGAGGTGTCCCTGCCATGGCAGGGGTGGCACTGGATGGGCTTTGAGGTCCCTCCCAACCCAAACCATCCCATCATTCTCTGAATTGTGCCCTAAAATGACTGTTTGTGTCCACGGCTACAAAGGACCTCTGAAGGACTGGTTGCAGCCACAGCCCAACACCACGTCCACAACTGCCACAAATCCCACCCAAAACACCTTCTTTAGTCTTCACTTCTACATTAAAATCAAAGCTCAGTGGATTGCTTTCTGTTTCAAAACTGGTTTGAATCTGTCGTTCTTCACCTTAAACATATCTTTTTAAACATTTTTTTAAGACATATTTTTTCTGTCTTTGTGCTGTTTATCTGACTTTCTGCTGCACCTTCCCTGACATCTCAAAAACCACCTGACAGAATGTTTCTGCTGCCCTAAATTTGCACTTTTTTTTCTATGCTGAATGTGCACCATTTGGATTTACACTGCCTGGGGCTTGGGAGGGCCTGGTGGGGGCACGGACAGCCCATTCCATGGCATGATCCTTGGTACTGAAAGCCAGCAGAGGCTTCTAGCCAACAGTGCAGCGGAACTGGGAATGAAACTGCTCCAGCATTCTCCAGGCAAACACACAAATGGCTTTTAATTCTGCTGGAGGCAACTTGTGCAGCACATTCCTGTCTGGCTCGGCCATCAAGGCCAGGTTGGACGGGGCTGGGAGCAGCCTGGCCTAAGGAAGGTGTCCCTGCCCATGGCAGGGGTGGAATGAGATGAGCTGTACAGTCCTTTCCAGCCCAGCCCAACCACTCCATGATTCCATCACCTCCCAGCACGTGCCATTCATTAAAGAAATGAGATGAGAGAGACCTGACGGAGGATTAAGGCTGTTCCCCTCCGGCCCTGCTGAGGTTGTTACAGAGGAGCCTGGAGAGGGCTCGTGCCTTTGGGAATGCCCATCCCGGATCCTCCCCCCGGCATTTCCCGGGGTGATTTATGCACAGCCCTGGAGCACACCAGTTGTTTCTTTCTGGTGTGGCCGTCCCCAAGGTGGAGCTGAGCACGGAGAGAGCCAGGTGGGTGCTGGTGGCAGCTTGGGCACGGCAGGTGCCCCAGGCCAGGGGCTGGGGGGACTTCAGCATCCAGCCTGGAGCCCTCACAGTGCGAGAGAGCCAGGAGAAAAGGCAGTAGCTGGAAATTTCTTCTAAAAGTAGTTTTTCATACTTTCTTATCAAACCAAACTGCCATTCTAACACTGCAGAATTCTGATTCTCTAAGTATTTTTTAAGTAAAGCATTTGTGTGGAGTACCTAACTCCCGCAGACAAGAGTTTAAAGAAGTAAACAAATAAACATCAAACCTTTTAACTAAACCCGGAAATTGCTGCAAAGGAGTCGACTTGTTTCTGATTGTATAATTAATCCATACTTAGCTGAATACACATTATTCTGTAATACAAACTGGATTTTCAACCGTGGATAATGTTCTTAACACCTTGACACAAGAGCAGGTATTGGGATGGAAAGCTACGGGGCTGGGGGCTCACCAGCAGGCAGGATGTGGTGAAATAGGCTGGGTTATGTCATGGGGGGCACCAGTTGGGACTGGGGGAGAGGAGAAGGAGGCAGGCAGGGCACTGGAGTCCTGGTTAGGTGTTAGGAAGAGCAGGGTGCCCAGAGTAGCTGTGGCTGCCCCTGGATCCCTGGCAGTGCCCAAGGCCAGGCTGGACATTGGGGCTTGGAGCAGCCTGGGACAGTGGGAGGTGTCCCTGCCATGGCAGGGGTGGGATGGGATGGGATGGGATGGGATGGGATTTAAGGTCCCTCCCAACCCAAACCAGTGTGTTCTGTGATTTTATGATGGTTCCGACAGCTTCATTTTGAGGTCTCTGAATCATCTGGGTCTGATATTTCCCAGGAGTGTCACTGTGCCAGCTCCTCACCTGCGAGCAGCGGGGCAGAGGCGCCTCTGTGCTCACACCCCATTAACGAAACCTTTCACTTGGCAGAAAATGGAATCGGGTTTGTTTGGCAGCAGCTGTTTCCTGCAGCCCGCCTGATTGCCATAATTTAATTTGATTCCAATCCTTTCATTCTTTATTGACCAAATCACCTGTTAAGTTCTCGGGCTTTCTGCTGGGCTCTGACGTCAGGGCGACACTTGCAGCTCATCACGTCAGTGTCCCTGCTCCCCAGGGAACATCCCGCCAAGTGCCTGCAGCCCCAGCCCACCAGGGCTCCTGAAGTTGGGCAGGACCCACCAAAGACCTCTGGAGATGCTTTTCCTGTCACGTAAATTATCCAAGCCAGCTGCTGCTTTTGTTTTCTATTTTAGCAGAGGGTGTTTAACATCCTTCAAAGCTGCCAGTCAAATAAATGACATTAAGAAATAAAATTCTCTGATTGTCTTTCTCTCAGGGAGGACGGCACCTCCCTCCTCCACGCAGAGGACAGATGCCTTTGTGTGCTTTTATCTGACTTCTCCACTTAACAGCTTCCAACTCTCAGCTCAGAGAATCATCAAAGCAGAGAATCAGAAAATCATTGAATAAGACAATCTTTGAATCAGAGAATTGAAGAATATTGGGAGCATAGCATGGTTTGGTCAGAAGTCCAAGCTTGTCTCTGCAGAGGTTCCACAGTGTCTGGCTCAGGAATGGAAGTTGTTCTGTACAACTTCCATCAGTTGTCCCAAACCAGCATAAATAATGTCTCAAAGGAAGCATGTCCTGGAGAGCTGAGGCTCTGGAGCAGCTGCCAGCACCCAGGAGGGCAGTGTTGGCAGCAAAGGGCCAGAGGAGTTTGGGGGTGTAAGAGGGAAATGAAAAAAGTCAGATTATTTCATTAAAAGGTATTTAAATCTTGACAATGTGCAAAAAAGCCTCAGTAAGAGAGATACTGGAACTGGCAGGTGGAGATGAGAAACTGCAGTACTCTAAGCCTTTAGTTTGTGTTAATTTTATATATTTAGTTTGTCAAGGGCTCTGCCGTGAGGGCTCTCTGGCCAAGAGAAGGCAGGAGGAGGATGCCATGGCCGGGAGGAGCAGACAGACAGGGTTAAAGAGGAGGAAAAGCAGGGGGTTAGAACCCTGAGGGTGATTTGCACTTGTGTGCCAGTCACAAGGGATGGAGATTCTCTTCCACCTCTGGATGACCACAAGCCTGGACAGTCCAATTTCTTCCAGACCCACAAGCTTGGACAGTCCAGTTTCTTCCAGGCAAGCATAATTTAGTAAATCCTGTGAGCTGTGGTGCAGGGGGTTTGACAGGAACCTGCCCTGCACAGTTTGGCCTTCAGCCCCACAGGTGGGTGAGTGTGGAGCAGGGGCAGCACCGCTTCCAGTCCATGACTGGGACTTGCAGCCAGAGCTGCCAGCAGTGCCCGTGTCCCTCGGGGCCGGGCCACAGCAGGGAGCCCCATTTCTCTGGCTGCAGTTTCTCTCAGCCCAATTTCACCACAGACATGGTGCAGCTCCTGCACGACACACAGGAACATCAGGATGAACCTGTGTGACCTGGACATGCCTGGTCCTCCCTCTGAGCAGGACATGGGGAGGAAGGACTCGCTTGAGCTCTGCCACAGAAATGCTTCTGAAGGCTGGGCAGGGGCCAAAGAGCCCGAGGTCCTTGGTGGCTCCAGCAGATCTGGGTTAAGGGCTGGACTTGATGATCTTAAAGGTCTTTTCCAATCTAAATAATTCTGTAATTCTGGGATTATGCCCCATTTCTGCCCACTGAGAATGGCAATAGTGGCCAGAAGCCACAGCAGGGCAGGACACTGTGGTGCCAGCCTGCAGACAGACATGGATATGGCAAAGGCTGGAGAAGAGGAGACATCACTGGGGTCTTCAACATCCTCCTGAGGGGCAGCTCCGGGACAGCTCCGAGCTCTGCTTCTGGGACAGGGACAGCACCCAGGGAGCGGCTGGAGCTGGGCCAGGGGGGATTTAGGTTGGATTTTAGGGAAAGGTTCTTCCCCCAGAGGGTGCTGGGCACTGCCCAGGCTCCCCAGGGAATGGGCACGGCCCCGAGGCTGCCAGAGCTCCAGGAGCGTTTGGGCAGCGCTGCCAGGGATGCCCAGGCTGGGGTTGTTGGGGGGTCTGGGCAGAGCCAGGGGTGGCACTGGGTGATCCCTGTGGCTCCCTCCCAGCTCAGGAGATTCTGTGACTCTGTGATCCTCTGGGATGTGCTGATCACAGCAGCAGTTCAAAGCCTGACTGCAGAGAAGAGGTTCTGAAAGCTTTTCCCCAAAGGAACAGAACAAAATCCCCTGATGCCATGGGCACTGTGGTGGCACTGATGGCAGCCCCAGCCCCAACCTGTCTGTCACTGTTACAGGGAGCTGCAGCAGGGGACAAGGATGTAGCCTGGGCTGCCTGTGCCATGTCAGCCCCCAACCGATCCAGCACCAGCCCTCTGCCCTTCCTGCTGATGGGCATCCCTGACCTGGAAGCTTTCCACGTGTGGATTTCCATCCCATTCTGCGTCACCTACATCACGGCCTTGCTGGGAAACAGCCTGGTGCTGCTGGCCGTGGGCCTGGACAGGAGCCTGCATGAGCCCATGTACTGTTTCATTGCCATGCTGGCCCTCATCGACCTCATCTTCTCCACTGCCGTCGTTCCCAAGATGCTGGGCGTGTTCTGGTTGGATTCAAAGGAGATTGGCTTTGAGGCCTGCTTCATCCAGATGTTCTTCATCCACACGTTCACCGCAGTGGAGTCAGGGGTGCTCCTGGCCATGTCCCTGGACCGGTACGTGGCCATCTGCCACCCTCTGAGGTACAGCACCATCCTGACCAGCCCGAGGGCCATCCAGGCAGGACTGCTGTCCCTGGCCAGGGGAGTCGCTGTCATGATCCCCTTGATGTGGCTCCTCACCAGGCTGCCCTACTGCAGCAGCAGGGTGATCCCTCACTGCTACTGCGAGCACATGGCTGTGGTGGGGCTGGCCTGTGCCGACATGGCCACCAGCCACCGCTACAGCCTCGGCACGGCCACGCTGCTCGTGGGGACAGACTCTGCCTTCATCGCCTTCTCCTACTGCACCATCCTCAGGGCTGTGCTGAGGCTGCCGTCCCACAGGGCTCGGCTCAAGGCCCTCGGGACCTGCGGCTCCCATGTTTTTGTCATCCTGGTCTTTTACGTAGGTGGGCTCCTCTCCATGTACCTGCAGATGTTCACTCACAGCTCGGCGCCTCACGTCCAAGTGCTGGTGGCTGATTCCTATCTGACAGTCCCTCCCATGCTCAACCCCCTCATTTATGGCATAAAGGTGAAGCAGATCCAGGCAGGAATCCGCAAACTGCTGGGGCAGCTGGCAGGACCCAGGAGCTCACAAGATGCTAAAGGTGGCTCAGGTTCAGAGAGACAGAAAAGGGTTTCTCCCATGCCAGAAGAGGTGTGAAGTTGAGGGCAATGAATTGTCCCCCACAAAGGTCCATCTCTCTCTCCAGAAAGGGAACCTTGGCCTGACGCTGACATGGCAACAGCCAATCAATAGGAAACCAATGGGCCAGTGCAGGTGAGTTTGGGCAACTGTCCCTTTGGCCAGTGCACTCCTGCCTTCCAAGACACCACTTGGGAATCATGGAATCCCAGGATGGTTTGTGTTGGGAACGACCTTAAATCCCGTCCAGTGCCACCCCTGCCATGGTAGGGACACCTCCCACTGTCCCAGGCTGCTCCAAGCCCCAATGTCCAACCTGGCCTTGGCCACTGCCAGGGATCCAGGGGCAGCCACAGCTGCTCTGGGCACCCTGTGCCAGGGCCTGCCCACCCTCCCAGGCAGCAATCTCTTCCCAAGGTGTAATCAAAGTCTCTCCTCCCTTAGTTTAAAGCCACTGCCCCTTGTCCTGTCACTGTCTGTCCATGTAATGCCCACTGTGCCCCAGTCTCTCTTGCACTGGAGAGTCCAGCACTGGACCCTGTACTCCAGGTGTGGCCTCTCCAGGGATGAGCAGAAGGGAAGAATCATCTCCCTCTCCATGCTGGCTCCTCCTGAAGCAGTGTTGGCCACCTCTGCTCCTGGCCAGCCTGCTGTCCCTTCTCTGCCAAGCTGTTTGTCTGGCCGGGTGGCTCCAGCCTGTGCTGCTGCTGGGCTTGTTCCCCAGTCCTGGCAGGACTTTCCACTCATCCTGGTTGAACTCAGAAGGTTCCTGTTGGCCCATTTCTCCATTCCATCGAGGTCCCTCTGGACACCTGCACAGCCACCAGGTGAACCTGCTGCTTCTCTGTATGCTTACAAGGGCTGATCCTAGCTGAGGCAGGTGGTGGTCAGGATGTGTCCCCTGTGATTTCATGGGAGCGCTCCCACTGCCCGGGCCAGGGCAGTGAGCTCTGTGAAGTGAGGGCTCTGCTCCCTGCAGACAGAACACCAAGGGCAAACCAGTGCTGCAGCAAGTCCCGAGCAGCTGGACTGCTGGCTTTTGGGAATTTTGGGGGACAGAGTTTTCCCCAGCACCGTGGGAAGGTGGATGGGAGCCCCATTGTGCAGGTGCTTGGGACAGGGGTGACATGGGGCAGTGATGGTGACACAGGGCAGCTCCTGGAGCCGGGTTCATCCACCCCAGGCTCCTCCGTGAAGGAGCCGCAAGGAAAGAGGCCCTTCCTTGTTTACCTGCAGAGGAGCTGAGCCCAACAGGGACAGCAGAGTAACGAGCCTCAGGATGATTCCAGCTGGGCCTCAGGACAATTCCAGCTCTGAGCCAGGGCTCACTTGCTAGTTTTGAATCTCTCCTTTGGGTGAAGTGTTCAAAGCAAACAACAGCTCACCCCTGCAGGTGCTGGGCGGGGGCGGGTGCCCGCTGTCTGTTCGGAGATGGGTGGGGGGACATGCAGTCCCTGAGAGGGCAGGGTTGGGCACTGGTGGCCTTGGGCAGTGACCCCAGTCCCGGCCATGTGTGGAAAGGTCTCTGCTCCCTCCACAGCTGGTTGCAGAGTTGCAAAGCCTTTGCATTGCCAGCAGCCGTGAACCACCACGGCACCTCGAGATCATGGAATCAAACAAGGTTTGGGTTGGGAGGGACCTTAGAGCCCATCCAGTGCCACCCCTGCCATGGCAGGGACACCTTCCACTGTCCCAGTTTGCTCCAAGCCCCTTGGCTGGGGACTCTGGTTTGGCTGCAGCTCCCTGGGCAGTGCTGGGACAAACCCCTCAGGCACAATGACCACACACAGAGCCAGCTGTGGGAGGGCAGGAAAGAGCTGGATGAGCAGGAACAAATTCCAGGGTTTCAGCAAGTGCAGCACTGGCTGCTTGGGGCCAGGCTGGGCACAGACCCCAGCTCCCACCCATCCTCCTGCCTGTCCCCCCCTGCCCGGACCAGCCCAGGACCTGCCCCATCCCTCCACCACAGCCCATACCCCAGCCTCGGGTCACTCAGAATTAATGTGTATTTAATTCCAGCTAAATTTTCACTGTCCAGCATTTCCCTGCATGCCTGTAGTGTACGACCTTCTTGGGACCTGCAGCACAAAGAGTCCTGTTTGGTACCACCCAAACTCCGGCTCTGGAGCTGCCACCGGCACGGGTTTTCCCATTTTACAGTGGCATTTTTAGCCCCTAAAACTGCCTCAGCCCCGGGCTGGGTTTGGGGAGGGCGGCTCTGCGTTTTACAGGAAAGCTTCTGCATGGCTCCTGCTCTCGGCAGCAGGAGCTGCCCGCGGGCCCGGGGGAGCTGCAGGGATCCGCTCCCGCGGGATGGAGCAGCAGGAGGGGCTGGGGGTGCCCAGGGACACCCCGGGACAGTCCCTGCCTGGCCACGGCGGGCACCGAGGGACAGCGAGGCACAAACATCCCTCCCTCTGGAAAGGGGACGGGCAGATGAGGGAACAGAGGGGTCCCGGTGCCCTGGTGCAGGGCTGGGGGCTTGGGAAGGAGCTCATCACCGGGGGAGCTTTGTCCGGGACCCGGGTCCGGCAGCCGCGTCCCCCCTGCGACCCCCGATGGGTGCGGGGACAGTCGCACCCAGCTCCAGCCGAGACGCTGATGGATCGTCCCCAGGGAGCGTCCCCGGCGACAAACGCGTAAATTGGCCCGGCCAGCAGCGCTCAATGCTCCCGGGGCCAGAGCTGTAATTACCAGCCCGCTCGTTAGCGCTAATTGGACTCTCCCAGGAAGGGAACCTGATGGAAAAAAACATAATAAACGAAGTTCAATTGCTTTTAACTTTGGCTCCTTGGCAAGCCCGGGGAGGGCAGCGAGTCAGAGGGGCGGCGGTGCCGGGGAGGGGTCGCTGCTGCCGCCCGCCCCCGTCACTCAGCCCAAATCCCTGTGCAGGGTCGGGGGACAGGGCCGAGGCCGACGGCGCTGCCCTCCCGGGGCAGGAGCAGGTCCCACAGCGATGCTCTCTCTCTCTCTGTCGGGTACACAGCAGCTCCGCACCCCGGAGCGACCCCCGGGCGCTGGGTGTGGGGCTGGGCGAGGCCGCATCCCACCCAAACCATTCCACAGTTCCATGAACACCTCTGCAGCAGGACTCCGGCCCTTCGGAGCTGCCGCTGCCTCTGCACGGGGGGGTTGGGAGGGGGATGTCACCGCTCTGCTGACGAGTGACCACAGAGCCCAGGAGGTCACCCTGCCCCACTGCCGCTGCTGGGGATGATGATGATGATGATGACGCTCGCACTGCCAGGCTCTCTGCGAAGTAACAACATAAATGGATGCCTCTCCCAGCCTCTTGCCTGTGCCGGGGGGAGCAGCAGCCGGGCCGGGCCGCCCCGGGAAGGCGGCGGTGACACCGGGCACGGCACTGAGTGTGGATCGCAGGAGGCCCCTCCTGGCCAGAAGGCAGCACTGCCACCTCGCTGCGCCGTCAGCACCTCACTGTCACCCCCTGCCATCCCCGCATTGCCATCCCCGGTGTCCCTGTGCCACCCCTTTGCCACCCCTGTCACCACCCGGAGGTGCCACCACGTCCCCACTCTGAGGGCACGGGCAGCGCCACCGGCACCAGCACAGCAGCTTCGGGCTGGACTTTACAGCCAGGACTTGCCTGAGGACAGCTCTGATGCTGCTCTGGGAACAGCCCTGAGCATGGGACCGACCTTCTCTGCCCCAAGTCAGAATCATGGAATCACAGAACGGTCTGGGTTGGGAGCGACCTTAAATCCCATCCCATCCCACCCCCTGCCATGGCAGGGACACCTCCCACTGTCCCAGGCTGCTCCAAGCCCCAGTGTCCAGCCTGGCCTTGGGCACTGCCAGGGATCCAGGGGCAGCCACAGCTGCTCTGGGCACCCTGTGCCAGGGCCTGCCCACCCTCCCAGGGAGCAATTCCTGCCCAAGATCCCATCCAGCCCTGCCCTCTGTTAGTGGGAAGCCATTCCCTGGCTCCTGGCCCTCCATGCCTTGTCCCCAGTCCCTCTCCAGCTCTCCTGGAGCCCCTTTAGGCCCTGCAAGGGGCTCGGAGCTCTCCCTGGAGCCTTCTCCTCTCCAGGTGAGCACCCCCAGCTCTCCCAGCCTCAGCTGATGCTCTGAGCGCTCCTGGCCTTCAGTCAGGTGGGGTCTGGGCTGTGGCTCACCTGTGGCAGGTCCCTGTCCCCAGCTGGGACCGCCTTAGGGACACTCAGTGCACAGGAACAAACCAGGAGCAGTGTCCAGGAGCCTTCTGGTGCTGTTTAACTCACTTTGCTCCCAGGTGTTCACAGGTCTGGCCAGGATGAGCCCCAGCAGGCCCTGCCTGTGCGAGAGGGGCTTTGGAGCCTCCCTCCCTCTGGTGATAATCACAGGGGACCCCAAGACCAGAGCCAAACCCGGATTAAATACTTCAGGTTGTGCTTTTCCAGCCTGCTGAAGCTCTTACGGATCCTGTGTGCTCCACAAGCAGCAGAGGAAGCTGTGGAGAGGCTGCAGGAACAGCCTCAGCTTCCATGGAAACCCAGAGTGAGCTCACAGGAATTCAGATTCCGAGTGTCAGTCAGGAGCCCTTCCCTGAAGGTGTCAGATGGAGGGAGCTGGGAATGCAGAGCTGCCCAGCCTGCTCAGAGGCACTGGTGGGAGCAAAAGCAGAGACAGAGATTGCAGGCGGAAACCACGAGGATTGTGGAGGAAAACCACAATCCGGTGGAGGTGACAGGGTGTAAAAAAGCACCTGAGCCTGGCACCCAGCCTGGCACCCGAGCCTGGCACCCTGACAAACCCAACATGAACCAAACAGCAGAGGACAAGAGACCTGTGGGCCAGGGAAAACCTCTTCACCTGAACATCCCCGGGTGGTGGCAGAACTCTCCAGGAGCATCCAGCGAGAGGGCACAGCCTCTGCTTGTTTTCCATTTTGGTGTTTCCTCTCAGGGGCTGGGGCTGCAGCACTTGGGGCCGGAGCACAAAGCAGATGGACAAACTCACAGAGCTGGGGTTTGTGAATCGGGATTTGAGGCCTTCCGTGTGCTGCCAGTGGCAGATGCAGCTCAGGGGGATCCAGCCCTGTGCTGGACACCTGACCCCGTGCCTCTGGACAGGCCCCTTTTCCGAATCCCCTGACTGTGGGGCTTGTTGGCCACAACGTCCTGGCTGTGCGGCCATCGACGGGCACTGAGGTCCCTCTGGCCCTGGCAGTGTGGCCATGGTGGCACTCACTTGCCAGGGAGGGCACCCCAGTCACCCGGGGCTGGGGCAACACTGGCACATCCCGGTTTGCAGATTTTGGGTCAGCTCCTTCTCATCCAATTCAAGTACAAAGAGAAGCTGGACAGCTGATCCAAAGCCCACAGCAGCTGCTCACACTGTCCCCAAAGGGTCTGGAGGTGCTTCTGCACGTGCTGCTCATGCTGGGATGTCCAACCTCTCAACCACAACACTCACCCACACCCCTCCCTTCCTCTGCAGCAGTTTCACCTCCATCCCTTAATCAAAGTATTTGCTTTGGTTTATGTCAACTTTTAAGTATTCAATTATTTCCACAATATCTTCGGTTGGGTTATTTTACTTGAGCCCTCCCCCTGCAGTCAGGAATTTTCCTTAGGGACTTTGGCTCTTTTGTTCTAATTAGATTAATGTCATAATTAGCTCTCAGCCTGACTAACCCTAAGCACCCTCTATGTGTGATGTGTATCTGTGCTTATAAACTCCCTGCCAAATCAGGGCTGGATTGTTCCCAAGTCGTGCTCCTCTGTGGCTCCCCCAGTAAATCATGGAATCACAGAGGGTTTGGGTTGGGAGGGGATGGACTGGTTGGTGTCTCCAGCTTCCATCCTGCTCTGTTTTCTGCAGGTCCTGGATTCAAAACCCCCCCATCCCCTCACTGCAGCACAGTTTTGGGTGAGCAGGGACCCAGCGAGGGCTCTCCTCCACCTCTTCAGACCACTGGACTCAGACTTGGGGGGCCCTGGAGCTTGGGGAGACCTTGGCTGCCTCTCTCAGCTGCTGAAGCAATTCAGACCTTTCCCAGCTGTTATCCCTTTGCACAGCAGCCAGGTTTGCAGGGATATCCACGAGAGCCCGGGAGCAGCCCCTGGACAGAACCCTGCCTCCAGCTAACTCCCTCAGCCTCTTAAAAACCACTCCAAGCCTTCCAGCACTTAATTCCTGCCAGGCATCTGAGCCTGGGCCGAAATTAATGAGCAGTTCCACATCTCCACACCTCCAAGGTGTTGCTGTGTGTGGGACAAGGTTTGTAGGGAAGCAGGAGAGAGCGGGAGCTGCCAGATGAATATTAAACCCAAAGAGCTGCTCAGCAATATTTTATGCTTTTACTGAGTTTGACTTCAATACTAGTGGGAAAAAAAAATCCCGGGCAATGCAAGGACTCCAGGGAATTAGTATCTTCCCCCGGCATAAAAGCCTCATTTTTTATGGAACACAAATGAGTTCTGGGCAGACGGGGAGGTCTGGGAGCACCTCGCTGTATTTGCCAGCTGATATTTCTAAGTGTCTACAGAAATTTGGGAGGACTGCGAAGTGATGCATAAAAAATTGTAATTTTTAAAATAGGAAAATAGATGGGAAAGGGCCTGGGAGTGGGGGAGAGCTCCTTGTTTTCCTGCTGCATTGCGGCTGCGGAGTTAAGGATCTCTGTTAGGCTTTGCTGCCATAAATTACAAAGCATCAAATACACAGAGACAAAAAGGCAATGAAAAAAGTCAGAGACCTTACAGCTCCAAGGCAGGGCTCCGAGAGAATTCCCGGGCAGAGCCCACAGCTTCAGCGAGGGGGCGAAACCTGGGGCCAATAGCCAGCCAAGGGCTGCTCTCACCCTGGAGCAGGAGGGACTTCAGGTGACCTTGACAATGGGACAGAGCCCAAAATCCACCGTGTGAAACCCAGCCAAAAGCAGGGGAAGTTCCAGACTTCTCGGGGAAAAGCACAGATCCCAAAGGGAGAAGTCCCTGTGCAGGCAGCCACGGAGCATCCCTCCCCAGAGGAAATGAGGAGCAGGTTCAGTGGGCAGCTCTTGGAAAACCACCTGGATCCTGGCTCCGGGCACACATTCCTGAGGCCATGCTGAGCTGGGGCTCATGAGCCAGAGGCTCCTGCCCGGTGTCCCTGGGACTGCAGGGACAGGGTCTGACACCCCACCAGCTTTCCCTTCCCTGGATTCCCCAGCACCCCCAAGCCTGCAGCCCATCACCTCTGCCTGCTGACCAGCCCGACCTGGCAGCAGAGGATCCCATGGGAGCTGTGGTGTGGGGTTGAGTAGGATGGATGCTTTTGGTACATCCTGACAAGCAGAGAGGTTCATGTACCAGGCAGCTTTCTAACCCCAGGAATAAGTTGAACCTACAAGGCGGGAGAGATCCAGTCTTGGGAGCAGCAGAAATACACAAGGACCTGGAGCTCCAGGGGAGGTTTGGGATGCTCCGGGCAGGGATGGGATGCTCCGGGCAGGGTTCGGGAGCTCCGGGCAGAGTTGGGATGCTGCGGGCAGGATTGGGGAGCTCAGGGGAGGTTTGGGATGCTCCGGGCAGGTTTGGGATGCTCCGGGCAGGGGTGGGGAGCTCCGGGCAGGGGAGGGATGCTCCGGGCATCCCAAGCGTTTGGGGGCTCCGCAGCCCGGGGACGGGGCGCTCCCAACGTGCCCGGTCCCGCTGCGGCCGCGCCACCAGCGACCCCCGGCGGCTGCGAGCGGAACTGCAGGGACCGGACCGGGAGCGGGATGGGACCGGGAGCGGGACAGGGATGGGACAGGGACAGGGAACGGGATGGGACAGGGACAGGGACAGGAACAGGAACTGGGACAGGGACCGGAACGGGACCGGGGTTCGTGTGCTGGGGACAGGGACAGGATCGGGGTTCGTGTGCTCGGATCAGAACCGGGATCGGGGTTTGTGTGTCCCTGGAAAGGTGAGTTCGGGACCAGGGACGTTCGGGGCTCATTGCCTGTTGTTCCCCAGTACCCGCGGCTCTGAGGGAGGGGGGTTTTGGCAAAGCACAACTTGCGACGGCTCCCCCACCCCCAGCTCTGCTCTCGCATCTGTTTTGTTTAGATAAAAGATAAATCCCTCCCACGGCACTGGGAACCCTCTGCTGATGCCAGTTCCTTACTGTTCTCCACAGATCCTTGCCGTGCCCGCAGCGTTTTCCGTGTCTCCGGCTTCCCAAAGCCCAGGGTGCCCACCCGGGCAGGTCCGAGCTGCCACTGCCCTGAGGCTCCCGAACAAAACCCAGCTGTGGATGGACATTCGGCAGCTCGTTGTCCTCCGTCCGTCCCCTGCCACCTCGCAGCCCTGCAGAGCCCAGCAGGAGCTCTCCTGCCCGAGGGGACACAGAGATGCACCTGCAACACCCGAGCTGCTCCTGCCCTTCCAGGGCTTTCGGGCTGACAAGATGAGCCGGCAGTCAGCTTCCCCAAAAGTCAGGCGGGTTGTTGATTAGAGGATGTGGTTGGTTATCAGCTGTATTTATCGTGGTGGACTTGCCTCAGAGGCTGCCTGAGGCGGTGGTCGGTGTGTTAGAAAAGGAATAAAGCAGGAAAGTTGATGGGATGGGAAACTCAGCCTCCACCTCAACTGTGCACTGGCTGAGCTTCACCAACCTGCTACAGGCTGCATTTCGAAGGGGCCTGCAAGAGAGCTGGAGACTTTGGACTGGAGGGACTGGACACAGGGAATGGCTTCCCAGTGCCAGAGGGCAGGGATGGATGGGATATTGGGAAGGAATTGTTCCCTGGGAGGGTGGCGAGGCCCCAGCTGTAGCCATAAATGATGGCACAGTTTCTTTTGGGAGTTCCTCTCAAGCAGAGTGGCATCACTGTGTAATCGTAGAGTGGTTTGGGTTGGGAGGGACCTTAAAAATCATCTCATTCCAACCCCCCTGCCACGGGTAGGAACACCTTCCTGCATCCCTGTAGGGATGGGGTGGGGGGGGCAGAATTGAAAGGGTAAAACTAAGAAGCTCATGGGTTTTGATAATTTATTAATTAGAAACAAATTGCAAGGCTCTTGGAGGGGAATCTGCCCATCCCTCTAGTCAATGTACCTCACTGTCACCAGGGGGCTGGCGAAGCGCACGTGGCGGCTGCGGCGGCGCTGTGTGTGCCGTGTCCACCAGCCCACCACCAACTGCCTCAGGGAGGAGCAGAGCTCCAGGAGGCCACATCCTGCCCTCCTGCCACGCTCCCTGGCCTCGGGCACCTGCGGCTGGGGCCTGGGCAGTGACAGGGATCCCCGTCCCCGAGCAGCGCTGATGGTCCTGTCCAGCCCCAGGGAGCTGATGCTGCCCCTTGATGCCCTGGAGCCAAAGGTCTGCACTTCTCCAGGGGGGATGAACCAGGTCTTGGCCGTGGAGCTGCTGTGTTGGAGCTCCCGGGAACTGCTTCTGCCTCGTCTCTTGGCCTTGGCTTTGTCCTTTTCGGGTGCATTGTCCTCGCCTGCCTTCGGCCACTCCTCTCCAAGGTCCTGGGCAGACTCCTTGCCCCCCAGCAGCCTGTGCTCCGTGGCCACCTCATTCTGGGCCGCCCTGCAGCCCATCCGTATCCCTGGCCAGCGGGGCAGCCGTGCCTCCAGCTCCTCGTGGTGCTGCTCGAGGAGCGCCGGGGAGTGCCGGGAGCTTCGGATGAACCTTGGGTGAAGGTCTTGGGGCACCCCATGGCACCATCCCTGGAGCTCCAGGTCACCAGCACAGGCCGGTGAAAAGGGTCCCCAGTGACCTGCAGGGTCCCAGTGATGGGAATCCAACCCTGGTGGGTGGCAGAGGCTGAGGCTGTTGTCTGCCAAGACACTGCCAGACTGCTGTGCCCAGCAACCACTGTCTGTTCCTGTGGGGCCCCTTTTATAGCCTGGCAGGGTCCTCTGTGACATCATGGGGCAGCCAGAACCCTCTTTGTGACAGCATGGGGCAGTCAGAAATCCCTTTGTGACACCCGGGAGCACCCTGGAGCCCAAGGGAGAGCCCTCGCTGCCTTGGGCACATGATTGTGAGAAAGAAACTTGTGAGATAATAGAAACAAAATACAAAAAAATTGGAAGGCAAAATACAAACGTACAAAGAAAGGAGAAGAGGAAGTGCTGTGATGGGGGGAGGCTGCCCTAGGCACAGTGACCACTGAAGGAGGAGTTTTGGATTCCCAGGGAAGCCAGGAGGGAGGCAGCACAAATGGACAGGGATGGCCTTTGGAAGAAGGGGCAGCAAATCAGGAGGCCACAAGGATGTCCTGAGGTCCTGCAGGGGGAAAACAAGAAGGGCCAAAGCCCCTCTAGAACTTAACGTGGCTGCTGCTGTGAAAGACAGTAAAACTCACTTTTACAAATGATACCTTAGGTTTGGTTTGGTTGGGGTTGGTTTTTTTTGTTCGTTTTTTTTTTTTTTTTTTCATTGCTGAGAGGAAACACTGAGACAAAGAATGAGGGGAAGTCTGAGGAGCCAGGGGATCAGGCCAGGCCAGCGTGTGTGTGGGAGAGCCGGGTCCTGCCTGGCCAAGCCGCTCCCGTTCCAGGCCCGGGTGTCCGCTGGGCTGGGGAAGGGCTGGGGCTGGGCCGGGGAGGGCCGGGGACACCGCTGGGGCTGGGCCGGGAAGGACCGGGGACACCGCTGGGGCTGGGCCGGGGACACTCCTGAGGCTGGGCCGGGCCCCGGTGCCCAGCACGGAGACATCTCGCTGCTCCGGCGGCGGCAGCGGCGCTCAGCGGCGGCGGCACCAGAAGCGCAGGCAGCCCCTGAGGCGGGCGCGGAGCTTCCCCAGGGCCCGGCCCGGCTCCCGGCCCGCGGGCAGCGCCTGCGGCCGCGGCTGCGGCTGAGGCTGCGGGGCCCTCGGCTTTTCCGGGCCCCACCACGGGTCGGAGCTCGTGATGATGAATTCCAGCCCCAGGGAGCTGCTGCTGCTGCTGCTGCCGTCCTCCGGCCCCGCGGCCTCGGCGATCACCACGTCCCTGGGGATGAACCAGGCCCCGGCCGCGGAGCTGCCGCCGTCCGGCCCCGGCGAGCTGCTTTCGCCTCGTCCCGCGGCCTTGGCTGAGCCCTCTTGGGGTGCATTGTCCGTGTCCGCCTTCGGCCGCTCCTGTCCAGGGCCCTGCGGGGACTCTTTGCCCCCCAGCAGCCCGGGCTCCGCGGGCACCTCAGTCGGGGCCGCCCCGCAGCCCCTCTGCGCCCTGGGCCACTGGGCTAGCTGTGCCTCCAGCTCCTTGCGGTGCTCCTCGAAGAGCGCCTGGGAGTCCCGAGAGCTTCGGATGAACCTTGGGAAACGCCTCCTGGAGCTCCTGGAACTGTGTGGGGGGCTGCCACGGGGCAGCTCAGTGTCTGCTGATCTCCGTGCCCTGTCCACGTTGCTCTGCCCCTCCAGCCGGCCTCTCGCTGCACTTGGGTGCTCTGAGTTCTGATGGATCCTCTGCAAGAACCAGAGGGGTGAGACAAGAGCAGCTCCCCAGCACGCTCCACATTGTCCTGCCATGCATGTCACACCAACCCCAAACCCACATGGCCCAGCCCAGCCCAGCCCACACAGATCAGAGGCCACCTACCCATAGACGCTTGTCCCGTAGCATGACAGTGACCAAGATGAGCTGCAGCACCACCATCGTGATTGCCACCAGCTCACCCATGGTGAAGATGTTGAGGAATCCCATAGCAGGGTCCCTGGCAGCGCAGGTCACCAGCACAGGCCGGTGAAGATGTTCCCCAGTGACCTGGGGGGCCCCAGTGAAGGGGCCCCCAACCTGCTGGGCTGGCAGAGGCTATGGTGATGCCGGTCTGCAGTGTCACAGTGTCCCATGGCCCCTTTTATACCCCAGCTGGGGGGCAGAGCCCCCTTTGTGACAGTGTGGGACAGCCAGGGCCCCCTGTGTGACATCACAGGACAGGCAGAGCCCCTGTGTGACGTCTGAGTGCCCCTTGGCAGAGGGGACATGCCCACGTGCCAGGCTGTCGCAGTGGAGCTGCGGGGCCCCCAGGAGCACACACTGGCTGCTGGGCAGCTGCAGCTCCCCATGGCAGTGCCCCACACAGTTCCAGGAGCTCCAGGAGGCGTTTCCCAAGGTTCATCTGGAGCTCTCGGGACTCCCAGGCGCTCTTGGAGGAGCACCACAAGGAGCTGGAGGCACAGCTAGCCCAGTGGCCAGGGATGCAGAGGAGCGAGATGTCTCCGTGCTGGGCAGCCAGGGCCTGTCCCTTCCCCAGTCCAGCAGGCACCCGGGCCTGGAAGGGGAGCGGCTTGGTCAGGCAGGACCCGGCTCTCCCACACCCACACTGGCCTGGCTTTGTCCATACAAACCAGTACAAAAAACCCCAAACCTAAGGCATCATTTGTAAAAGTGAGTTTTACTGTCTTTCACAGCAGCAGCCACATTAAGTTCTAGAGGGGCTTTGGCCCTTCTTGTGTTCCCCCTGCAGGACCTCAGGACATCCTTGTGGCCTCCTGATTTGCTGCCCCTTCTTCCAAAGGCCATCCCTGTCCATTTGTGCTGCCTCCCTCCTTGCTTCCCTGGGAATCCAAAACTCCTCCTTCAGTGGTCGCTGTGCCCAGGAGAGCCTCCCCCCATCACAGGACCCACCAGTCCTGGAGAGTTTATCTTCCCTTCCCTTCCCTTCCCTTCCCTTCCCTTCCCTTCCCTTCCCTTCCCTTCCCTTCCCTTCCCTTCCCTTCCCTTCCCTTCCCTTCCCTTCCATTCCCTTCCCTTCCCTTCCCTTCCCTTCCCTTCCCTTCCCTTCCCTTCCCTTCCCTTCCCTTCCCTTCCCTTCCCTTCCCTTCCCTTCCCTTCCCTTCCCTTCCCTTCCCTTCCCTTCCCTTCCCTTCCCTTCCCACAAGGAGCAGCAGAGGCTGCATTGGCTGCAACATCCCGGTTCATCAGCGCTGCAGCACAAATCCAATCCTCAGCCCCACGGGAAGGAACAGAATTGTCTCTCCCCAGCCAGCCCAGCATTCTCCAGCCATCCCCGCCCCTGGTTCCAGCATCCATCCAGCTGATGGGGTGTCCAGGGTCCTGGGTGCAGGTGTGGGGTGCAGCTGTTGGGGTGCAGATGTAGGGTGCAGGTGTGGGGCGCAGGTGGGGACGTTGGGGTGCAGATGTGGGGTGCAGATGTAGGGTGCAGGTGTGGGGTGCAGGGGGACATTTCACGTGGAGCTGAACCGTGTGGTGCTGCAGAGCCGCTGCCCCTGCCCCGGCCGGGGTCCCACGTCCTGTGGGGATGGGGGCTGCACTGCCCTGGGGCCGGGGGGGTTCCCGGTGGGGCCGGGCGGGTTCCCCGTGGGGCCGGGCAGGTTCCCGGTGGGGCCGGGCGGGTTCCCCGTGGGGCCGGGCGGGTTCCCCGTGGGGCCGGGCAGGTTCCCCGTGGGGCCGGGCGGGTTCCCGGTGGGGCCGGGCGGGTTCCCCGTGGGGCCGGGCGGGCTCCCCGTGGGGCCGGGCTGCCGTGGGACAGTGGCTGCCACAGGCTGGGCTGGGCTGGGCGGGCACTGATGGGCCACGGGACCAAGCTGCCCTGGCCAGGGTGGGCAGCAGCTCCAGAGCTCCTTCCCGTGGGGAGCCCCCATCTGTCAGGGAAGGCTCAGGGGCCTGATCCCTCCATCCCTCCCAGGGCCACCCTCACCCCGTCCCAGGCAGCGGAGGCAGGACACGTTCCATGGTTTATTTCCAGCCTGGTGGATTTCTCGGGGGCAGGACGCCACGGGGGGATGTGGGTGCCCACTCTGGTACAGTCGGACAGGGGCTGGGACCCCTCAGCCCTGCAGCTCGGTGGGGGTCCTGCTGTCAGACACCTCTTCCCCAGTGATGGTTCAGCTCCCACCCTGCGGCTCTGGGGGTCCAGGGGCATTTTGGGACGTGTCACCCTCATGAGGCACCCGCAGCCACCCTGGGGGGGTCGCAGTGCTGGGTCCGCGGAGCCATCAGGCGGCATTGCCCAGGACCAGCACGCTCATGAGGAAGACCATGAGGAAGAAGACCCACATGAAGAAGCGGTCCATCACCTTGGCCACCTTCTTCCACTCGCCGGTGCGGCGCTGGTTGGCGCGGTGGCGGCGGAAGCAGCCGGCGATGTACCCGACGTTCCTCAGCAGGGCATCGTGGTGGCACAGGCAGTGGTCCCAGGGGCAGCCCCTCGCCTCGCTGCCCACCTGCCCCTCCCCGGGACTCTCCGCTGGCCCCCCAGCGTCCCCCACACCCGCCCGGTGCCCGCCCGGTGCCCGCTGGGGGCTCTTGCAGCTCTCGCCCACCTCGTAGACGCAGCAGAGCCGGGCCATGTGGTGCAGGATGAGCCGGCGCGCCCAGGGAGGCACCGGCCGGGCCCCCGGCCCGCAGTGGTGCACGTTCATGATGAAGATGGTGAGCGCGGTGGAGGCTGTGATCATGGTCATGGTGGCGATGTAGTACTTCCCTGCAGGGACAGCGGGCTCTGGCAGGGGGCACGGGGCGTCCCGCACCCCACAGAGGGCCCTGCTCCACCCCCTGTGCCACAGCCCCGACCCCGGCACCGGCACTGCCCGGCTCCGGCACAGACCCCGCGGTCCTGGGCGCCGTCGGGGCTCACCGATGAGCGGGACGCTCTCCGAGGGGGGCATGCTCTCGGCCACCAGCAGCTGGAACACGGTGAGGGCCAGCAGCACCGTCACCCCCAGCGACACCTTCTCCCCCGAGTCGGCCGGCAGGTAGAAGCCGAGGGGCGCCAGGAAGGAGACCATGATGCAGGGCAGGAGCAGGTTGAAGATGTAGAAGGAGGCGCGGCGGCGCAGGAGCAGGGTGTAGGTGACGTCGGGGTAGGGCTCGGAGCAGCAGCCGTAGGTGATGACGTTCCTGGTGGCCGGCATTCCCAGCACCTCCCACTCCACGTTCTCCACGAAGTCCGTCAGGTCCCCGGTGTCCAGCTGGTTGCGGAGGTCGATCTGGTTCCCGTTGTAGGTCCAGGAGCCGAAGGTGAGGCGGCACCGCTGCCCGTCGAAGGGGAAGTAGGACACGTCCACCTTGCAGGAGCTCTTGGTGATGGCGGGCGAGTCCCACATGATGTGCCCGTCGGAGCGCAGCACCACGTTGGTCTCCATGGAGCCGCCGAAGTGCTCATCGGCGCTGGGCAGGGAGCGGTGCCCGTGGCTCCACGTCCCCTCCCCGCGCCACTTGCAGCCCCCGGCTGTCCCTCGGTGGTGGGGGTCAGCCCCAGGCTGCTGCCAGCACCCCCCGCCCCCCCATCTCCCACTGCAGGACCCTCCTGCCCCCACCCCAAGGTTGGCACCACCCGTGCAGCCCCCCAGCCCCAGCCGGGGCCCCCCTGGCTCCGGGAGCAGATGAGGGGCCGAGCACAACCCACTTGTTGTAGAGGATG
Source organism: Monarcha castaneiventris obscurior (assembly GCA_026261815.1). Classification (NCBI taxonomy): domain Eukaryota; kingdom Metazoa; phylum Chordata; class Aves; order Passeriformes; family Monarchidae; genus Monarcha; species Monarcha castaneiventris. The sequence goes on along the minus strand of JAMPIT010000566.1, from coordinate 49,499,844 downwards.
ATGTCGGGCCGCCAGACGTAGCTGCTGGGGATGCGGATGCTGTCGATGCCGCCGTACCCGTCCTTGTCCCAGGTGAGGTGGGCGTCCAGCCAGGTCTGGCGGACCCACAGGTAGGAGGTGAGGACCTGGTTCCTCTCGTCCTGCCGAGGGGAGAGGGTGGGCGTGGGGAAGGGACCCCGGTGCCACCCCCGCTCCCCCCAGCCGCCAGCCCAGTGGCCTCTCCGAGTGCCCCGCAGAGCTGAGCTGGATTCCAGGGGGTCGTGCCGGTTTTGGGGGGGAGCCGGGCTCTCTGCAAAGTGGTCTGAGCTGACTCGAGGGCAGCTGTGCTGGTTTGGGGCTGGATCCGGGCTGGTTTCAGGGGCTGAGCGTCCGAGTGGGGTCGGGCAGGAGCCGCTGCGGGGAGCAGAGCGCGGTGGCGGTGCCGAGCCCGGGCTCTCACCATGTCGATGATCTGGGACAAGGTGACCTGGAGGGTGACGTTGAGCGCCCGGTCCGTGTCCTCCACGGGGCGCAGGGCGCTGGAGTAGTTGGCGAAGAGGTCGTGGAGAAGTTTGTAGGCGAACTTGCCCTGCGCCCCCCGGCAGCCTGGAGAGACCCGGAGCGGGGGCTGGAGGGGCCGGGGTGCAGCCGGACCCTCCCGAGGGACCCCCAGGACGCGGCCGCGGGGACCCCCCCGGCAGCCGGGATGGGCAGGGGAGCACGACGAGACCCCCGCCCCTCCTCACCGCCAGCCGGAGCCCCCCACCGCCGGCATTCCCTGCGTGCGGGGATGCTGCTCCAGGGCACCCCCGCACCCCGAGTGGGGGTCCGCGCCCCTCGAGCCCCCCCTGCTCACCCGGGGCCGGGAGGAGGCCGGCGAGGCAGAGGGCGAGGCAGAGGCGAGCTGCGGGCTCCATCCCGCCGCCGGTGCGGGGACTCGGGGGGGCCGCCTGACGTCAGGGCGGGGCAGGGCGGGGGGCGCGGCCCCCCAGGCACCCTCGGCCGGGGGTACGGGGGGGACCCCGGGGAACCCGGCTGGGGGGCGGCAGCGGCCGGGATGGGCTCCGGGTGCAGCCGAGCGCCTTCGGGAGGGCTTTGGGAGGCGCTGCCGGTGCCTGCGGCTGCCCCAGCGCTGCCCCAGCGCTGCCCCAGCCCCGGGGACACCGGGACGGTGCAGGAGCCGGGGGCGGCCCTGGCGTGGAGTGACCCCCGTGCACAGCAAGGGGCATCCCGCTCTCCGGTCTTACAGAAGAGCAAGGGAAGGGAAGAGGAGGAGCAAGGGAAGGGAAGAGGAGAAAATCCCGGGAGGTTGAGGGACATGAGCCAGGGGACAGAGCGGCGAGGGGCAGCGGCGCCTGGCACAGGGGTGCCGGAGCATCCCCAGCTCCAGGGAATCCGCCGGCTCCGCTCCCCCGGCGCCTCCTGGCACCTTTCCCAAGCCGAGCCCCGGCGGCAGATGCCGAGCGGTTTTGAGGCCGGAGGTTTTGTTTCCAGGCGGTAAATTATTCATCCCAGCCCGTCCCGCCCGGGCCGGAGCCGCCGGGGCCGCTCAGGCCCAATTACAGTAATGGAAGGAGGCGAAGCCGGAGTGAGCCGGCCCCAGCACACAGCCGGTGTCACCTGAACGCGCCACCGCGGCCAGGGACAGCCACAGCTTCCACCACAGCAGCGGCCTCCGAGCCCCAGTGTCCAGCCTGGCCTTGGGCACTGCCAGGGATCCAGGGGCAGCCACAGCTGCTCTGGGCACCCTGTGCCAGGGCCTGCCCACCCTCCCAGGGAAGGATTCCTTCCCAGCTCCTTCCCAATATCTGACCCTGCTCTCTGGCAGTTTGAAGCCACTGCCTTTGTCCTGTCCCTCCAGCCCTCGTGCAAAGTCCCTCTCCAGCTTTTACACAAGCCCCTTTCAGGGCCAAAAGGCCACAATCTGGTTTATGTGGGTTCCCCACACCCCATCCTCGAGAAAGGGGTGACTTTTCCTCCTAAGATTCTGAAGGAGCCTTCCCTGATCCCCACCGAAGGCAGGTGGGATTGTATCAGACATTCCTGGCCTGTGCTGTGCCCCCACCCAAGCAGCCCAGCCACCCCGGGGTGACACAGCAAAGGACACGCACCTACAAACCCAAACCCTGCCTTAAAAAGCAAAGGAACCCATGGGAGTACTATAAACATTTTATTTATTGTTTTCAAAAAGACAGGAAAATAATCTAGAGCATTTATTTATATTTTTTTTGATAAAAACCTTTCGATACTCCTCATGCATAAAGACCTTCCGTGAGCACGGGGCGGCGCCAGGGCCGAGGCCGCTGGGGCAGGGCCCCGGAATGCGAGCGGAGCCGTTTCCGAGCGGGCGGCTTTGCACCCTCTGCCTGTCCCAGCAGCAGTCCCGGCTGAGCCCTGGGCCGGGGTCAGTGGTCAGTGCGCGGCCAGGGCCAGCTCCCGCAGGTAGGCCTGGGTGAGGCCGCGCAGCTCCTCCAGCGCGTAGTCCTCGGGCATGGGCAGGCGGCCGATGTGCGGGGCCAGCAGCCGCAGGGGCACGCGCGGCTCCGCCGGCTCCGGGCCCGGCTCCGGGCCCTGCTGCAGGCTCAGCACCACCCGCAGCACGTTGGCCACGCGCTTCGCCATGTCTGCAAGAGAGGGACAGCGGGCTCTGCGCGGGCCCTGCTGTGGGAGCTCCATGGGGCACGGGGCGGGCAGCGATTTGGGACTGAGGGCACGTGGACCGGGCTGTCCTTTCCCCATCCCCTCCCTCAGCACAGGCAGTGCAGCCACAGGGGGAGAGGAAACAGCCTCAGGCTGTGCCACGGGGGTTTAGGTTGGATATTGGGGAAAATTATTTCCCCTGAAGGGCTCAGCCTGGAGAAAAGGAGGCTCGGGGGGGACCTTCTCATTCTCCTCAACTCCCTGACAGGAGGGGGCAGCTGGGGGGGAGTTGGGCTCTGCTCCCAGGGAACAGGGACAGGAGGAGAGGGAACGGCCTCAGGCTGGGCCAGGGGAGGCTCAGTTGGATATTGGGAAAATTCCTCCCCAGAAGGGCTGTCCAGCCCTGGCACAGCTGCCCAGGGAGGTGGTGGAGCCCCCATCCCTGGAGGGATTTCACAGCCCTGTGGATGTGACACTTGGGGACATGGCTCAATGGTGACCTTGGCAGTTCTGGGCAAGGGTTAGACTCAATCAAAAAGGGCCTTTCCAACCTAAATGAGTGTGAATTTGGGATAGAGCTGCAGCCCAGGTGTCAGCCAGGCTGTCCCCGGGAGCTGCAGGACAGGGATGTCACCGTACCCGACTGAGCCAGGCGGTCCTTGGCGTTGTGGCACTGCAGCTGCTCTATCCTGCTGCACAGGGACGTCACTTTGGTGTGTAACCGCTCCAGCTCATAGGTGGAACAATCCAGCTGCAAGCAAACAGGAGTCAGCTCCAAGACAGCACAGCCAGAGCCAAACTCACCCTCCAGGTGACACTGCACCAAAACCTGCCCGAATTAACACCAGAGCAGGGAAAGGGGAAGCCTGGACTGGAATTTGGGGGGATGGACACGGAGACTGCTGGGTTTGTGCTGTCCCTTTCACTTGTCACTGTCACACGCCACCAGAGCACATCTGCAGGGCACAGCCCACCCCTTGTTGTGACAGCAGATAGCAAAGCCCTGCTTCTAGAGATGCCCATGTTCTGTTTGCAGTGCCTGCCAAAGGGAAGCACACGCTCCCCCTCAGCAGTCAGTAACACCTCCGATCCAGACTCCGAGTGAGCTCCCAAAGCCCAGGGAAAGCAGCTGCCCGTTACCTGCTGAATCCTGTCCAGCATCTCATTCACACGGATGTAGTCGAGGTAGACCAGCCCCGCCAGCTCCCAGTCCTGGATGAGCGCGCTGCGCTCCGGAGGCGCGAGGTCTTCCAGGAATCCTTTCAGGTACTTGTAGTTCTCGTTGATAATTGCATCTGGAGAGAACAGGAGTTAGGAACAGAGGCCATCCCATCTCCCACAGCAGGGACACCCACAGGATCAGGGGAACAGGCAGGTCACTGCTGCGCTTGTTCCCAGAGGGAAAGCACCGCCCTGCTTCCCTGTCTGCCCAGGAAAAGCACCACACCAGGAATCCAGGGAGAGCTGGTTTGGAACTGTCAGGCCCTCTGTGCTAATCCTGCTGCTCCAAACCCAGCCTGATCCCTTCACTGCCCCCCCCCCCCATGCCTTGGAATCATGGAGTCACTCACTGGTTTGGGATGGACCTTAAATATCATCCAGTCCCACCCCCTTCCTCTTGACCCCAGTCCCTCTCCAGCTCTCCTTTAGGCCCTGCAAGGGGCTCTCAGGTCTCCCTGGAGCTTCTCCTCTCCAGGTGAGCACCTCCAGCTCTCCCAGCCTGGCTCCAGAGCAGAGGGGCTCCAGCCCTGGCATCCCACTCCTATTCCTGCCATGCCCATGTGTGCTGCTCAAAGGACTGGATGCAAGAGGAGCAGCACAGACCCACCTGAGGCCAAGTGCCGGACAACCAGCTTGTGGCACTGGTTCCAGTGCCCAGCCTTGAACAGGAACAGGGCCTCTTTGTGCTTGTCACCCTCCATCCTCGCCCGAACCGCCTTGGCCTCGTGAATCCAGTGCGGGGGGACGCAGAGCCTCTGTGTCAGGAAGGTCTCCTTGGCCCACGACTCGGGGGTCTCGGCCAGGGCGCAGTGCCGGCTCAGCAGCTCCCGCACCGCCTTCTCCCGGATGCTGCGGACACAGGGCAGCCTGTCACTGCTACCAGCTCCTTCCTGCCCCCCACCACAAGGTCACTTCAGCACAAGGGGCAGCACGTTGGAACGAGATGGTCCTCAAGGGCCCTCCCACCCCAAACCAGTCGGGGATTCTGGGGTTTTCCCAAGTGGCACAGAGCCCTCCAGGCGCACAGTTCCATGTGGGAGAAGCCATGACAACCACAGGTCTTTAGAACTGACCCCACGTTATTTCAAGGCCCAGAACAGTCACACAGGGTCACTCACACCATGTCAAGGCCCAGAACAGTCACACAGGGTCACTCACACCATGTCAAGGCCCAGAACAGTCTCACAGGGTCACTCACACCATGTCAAGGCCCAGAACAGTCAGACAGGGTCACTCACACCATGTCAAGGCCCAGAACAGTCAGACAGGGTCACTCACACCATGTCAAGGCCCAGAACAGCCAGACAGGGTCACTCACACCATGTCAAGGCCCAGAACAGCCAGACAGGGTCACTCACTGCGTGTCAGGCTCGTGCAGCATCACGAACACGGCCCATTCCCACAGCCCCTCGCTCTCCAACTGGGCAGCATAACTGGTGTTCAGTACCCCCCAGCTCTGCTGGGACAGGTGGGAGTAGTTCAGGGCCCGGAGCACCTCCCACAGGTGCCAGCTGAGGCGGAAATCCAGTGGGTCAGAGGTGACACTCCTGGGGTCCAGCAGCTGGTCAAGCTCATAGGACCTGGAGAGGAAAACAGTGGTAACTCAAAATCAAAATCCAAATCCAATCCCTTCCCTTCACCCACCTCCATGTGTGTGATTTACATCGGTGTGGGGGTTTGGTTCTCGTTTTGTAAGAAGAAAAACAACAGTATTTACTGCCAAAATTCTTTTGAGTCTGCACCCAGACTGTCACCCCTTTTCCTCTGTACGTGCTCCCCTGCAGATTTCCCACTGCCTTCCAAATAGGCAGCTACAGAGAAGCCTTCCTGCACTCTTCAGACACAGAAAGCACCTGAAAACCCACAAATGTGCCCCAAAGCTTAAGGTTCCCCATGTCTACCAACCCCAGGTGTGACACCACCTTCTTTCAGGGGGTACATGTGGGGCTGATTTTGGACTACTCTAAGCGGTTCAGGCTGATTTCATAGCCCTGGTTGGTGAACTCAGGAAGTCACTGACTGATCATGATTTTTCTAAATATTTAACTGAACTCTTTGCCCACTTACCTGTCACTGTAGAGCTTTAACAAATGGAAGCAGACGTCTCTCAGGGGCCTTCCTGCATTGTCATCTTCTTCAACGACACACCCAGAATCTTCCAGGTAAGGAGGCAGAGGACAGCAGGCGTATTTTTCACACTCTGAGGTGTTCTAGGGACATAGTTTTAACAGTGAGTTTAAAGATAATATTCTGACCAAAACTGAATTCCACAGCTCAGCAGGCTCAGGAGAATCTTTCTGCTCCAAGGAAGGTGCAACCAACTGCACCTGCAGTTGGAACCTCCCCAGAACTATGGACCAACATGAAAAACCTGAACCCAAAACGCTTTGGCAGGTTCATGTCTCACACTGAGCTCTTACAAACCCCTGCTCCCACACACAGCCTGTACTCCTGAAGGATTTCATAGCTGGAAAAACACGTAGGGCATGATGGAATGCAGCAGGTGCATCCCAGTGAGCCTCCTCTCTGTAGCTAAGCAGGGGCTGGGCAGCCCAGAGCAGCACTGAACTCGCTGAGTCAATCAGAACAATTTAACTGAGAACTCTCACCAGAGCTGAGTATGGAGAAGTGCTGGGCGCTGTACACAGAGAACACTAAATATTGAAGCAAACATCAGTGACAAGTTTCCAGACTTGCTGCCTTGATGGAGGGCTGAGCTGGCTTTAGCTAAATCATTAAACATGTTTTCCAGCAGAACCCTTTGTCCTGCTGCATACAGAGCTGAGGGGCTCTGCATAATGCATGGAGCCACAGGGGGTGTGGGACAGTGTCTGGGGGGTCTGGGGGGCACACATGGGGTGTGGGACAGTGTCTGGGGGGCACACACAGGGTATGGGGCAGTGTCTGAGGGGCTGGGGGGGCACACACAGGGTGTGGGGCACCACGGGCTGCTGGACAAGGCAGCTGAGGATTAATGATCCCAGTGGGAAAACAGGCTGCCTGGCTCAAAAGGGCCTTCCTGCTGCTGGCCACTGTCCCTCTTCCTAACGTTGTCCAGCTATCAAACAGCTAGACAAAACCTGGACACACTCCATAAATGAGTTTTCTCCACAGAATTTATGATTCTACAGAATTACAGAATGGTTTGGGTTGGAAAGGACCTTAGAGCCCACCCAGTGCCACCCCTGCCATGGGAGGGACACCTCCCACTGTTCCAGGCTGCTCCAAGCCCCAATGTCCAACCTGGCCTTGGACACTGCCAGGGATCCAGGGGCAGCCACAGCTGCTCTGGGCACCCTGTGCCAGGGCCTGCCCACCCTCCCAGGGAACAATTCCTGCCCAATATCCTATCCATCCCTGCCCTCTGGCAGTGGGAAGCCATTCCCCCTATACTCAATCCCACATTCACGGCAATTCTTGGCTGCTCACAGGAGCCTCTGTGCCCCAGCAGACAGGCAGGAGCACCCTGAAGTAGGGCTCCTTTTGGGCAGGAGGGAGTGACCCACCTGAAAGGCCGACTCGTACATGGCCAGGGCCTTGGAGATGGAGGCCGTGGGGGGCAGCAGGTACCAGAGGTGCACGGCCACGCAGCGCTTCCAGTCCAGCAGCGAGCACACGTTGACGCTGATCCTCTCGGAGAGCTGCCACACCTGGGGACACCAGCCCTGCTCAGCCACAGGCCTGCCCCACGGGCCGGGCGTGCAGCAGCCAGAGGTGGCACTGGGAGAGCAGCCCAGGGAGGGCTCCGAGGGGCTTGGGGCCTTACCGGCTTCCCTGCCAGCAGCGCGAAGAGGCGCAGCCGCTCCTCCTGGATGAAGCGGTCGCTGTGCAGGCGGTGCCAGTCCACGAGCTGCAGGGTCAGCAGGTCCCGCACGGGCTGGCTCCCGGCCAGCTGCGACAGCAGCAGGGCCAGCCGGTGGTCACCTGGGGGACATGCTGTGAGCCGGGACATGGCCGCACGCCCGGGGCACAGCCTGGAGCCCCAGGAGGCTTTGGGCTGGGAGGGATCCCAAAACTCATCCTGTTCCAGCCCCTGCTGCCATGGGCAGGGACACTTTCCACTAGGCCAGGTTGCTCCAAGCACCATCCACTGGGGGATGGAACACTTCCAGGGATGAGGAGGTCACAACTCAAATATTTCTTACAAAATAAACCACACCATAAATGCCTGGGAAAATGGGAGCAGGAGGAGGAGACAGAGGAATGGGTAGAGCGGTGTCCCCGAAGGAGATAAATGAAGTTTAATGTGAGCTGGTGTAACAAACAGGGATAAAACCTGCCATAAGGCTCTGAAAACACATGTTTTAAACCCAAATATAAAACGTCTGAACAGAAGCTCAATTAAAAAGAACATTCATTAAAAATTCAAAGGAGTGACTACAAAAACTCCCACTTCCAAATGCAGTCCAGCAGCACTTCCTAACTGGGGGCAGCTGACAGAGCAAGAGTGAAGGGGACCGGGGACTCCAGCAGCCGCTCCTACCCAATCCTCAAGGCCAGGTTGGACATTGGGGCTTGGAGCAACCTGGGATAGTGAAAGGAGTCCCTGCCTATGGCAGGGGGTGGCACTGGATGATCTTTGAAGTCCCTTCCAAGCCAGCCCATTCCATGATTTTGTGGTCACTGACAAGGGAACATTCCACGTGCAGAGCAGCCAGTGACTATGAGCTCTCCAAGTTTAAACTCTCTTTGTGCATCTCCTTCCTCCTCTACACAAAAGCTAAGATTTAGGAACCTTCAAGAATCATGGAATATCCTGAGCTGGAAGGGACCCACAGGGATCACCCAGTCCCACCCCTGGCCCTGCCCAGACCCCCCAGCAACCCCAGCCTGGGCATGCTCTGCGCTGCCCAAACGCTCCTGGAGCTCTGGCAGCCTCGGGGCCGTGCCCATTCCCTGGGGAGCCTGGGCAGTGCCCAGCGCCCCTGGGTGCTCACCTGCCTGCTGTGCCAGCCTGCAGGCCTCGCCGATCCTCTTCCCCGTGAGGCAGCTGAACACGGCCTCGACGTGGCTGCCGTGCCGGGACAGGGACACCTCGTCCTCGATGCGCGCGGCCGCCGTCTCCGACAGCCAGCGCGAGAAGGCCCTGCGGCGCTCCAGGGCCAGCACGTACTCGCTGGGCTCCTCCAGGCTGGCCTCCAGCTCCTTCAGGTTGCCCCAAATGGCCTCACACAACGTCCAGGCCAAGCACCAGTGCTTCACAACGGCTACGGGGACACACACCCAGCATCAGGAGTGAAAGCACAGAACTCACAGGGGCTCATGTGATGGGAACCCTGGCAGGATCACTATCCCACCCTGGCAGGGTCATTATCCCACCCTGGAGGGTTCACTATCCCCACCCTGGCAGGGTTCACTGTCCCCACCCTGGAGGGTTCACTGTCCCCACCCTGGAGGGTTCACTGTCCCCACCCTGGAGGGTTCACTGACCCCAGTGTGTTTGGAAGGGGATGCCCAGGGAGGTCTGGAGTCCCCATCCCTGGAGGTGTCCCAGGAAGGGCTGGACGTGGCACTCAGTGCTCTGGGCTGGGGACAAGGTGGGCATCGGGCACAGCTGGGCCTCCATGGGCTGGGAGGGCTTTTGCAGCCTAAACCCCTCTGTGAAAAGCATCATTCCATACTCACTCTCTGCCACAGTGGGATCCTCGGATGCTTTCCTGGCCCAGTCAGCATAGTCATGGATAGCAGAGACTCCGGGGTTGGGGGCCAGGAGGGGACAGGGCTCATCCATATGGACAGTGCTGTGCTTCAGCTTTATCTCCAGAGGGGTGAGATACAGCTCCTTGTCTCTGTCCATCTTCCATTGTTCCAAGCTCAGCTTTTCCACATGAACCTTGAAAGGGGATTCTGTGAGTCTGGAGGAAAAGACAAGACAGACCAGGTAGCAAATGTCCTGCATGCTCTCCATGCAAGTGGAGCAGCTCATCCTGCAGCTTGTCTAATTAACATGACAGTAAAACATGACCCAAGGCACGAAGATTCTGGTGAGATTCTGGGATCTGGAGCCAGGCTTTGGGACTCTGAACAACCTGGGGTAGTGGAAGGTGTCCCTGACCACAGCAGGGGGTTGGATCAAGGTGCTCTTTAAGGTCCCTCCCAATGCAAACCTTCAGTGATGTGGTGAATAAACCATGACTCACTGAGCTCTCCCCAAAGGCAGTGAGCACACCTTCACCCCAGCTCACTCCTCAGCACTTCAGATATGCTGCAGAACATCCAGACAAGCTTTTTGGAACACTTAAGCGGTGGGATGGGGATGTATTCCAGTGAAGCTCAGGTATGGAGACCCTAAAGCCTGTGTGCCACTGGATGCACAGACAGAATTGAAGGTGTCTGGGAACTGAGAAGCTGAACAAGCACTTCCTCAGGTAGGGCACATGTCCTCAGAGAGAACCAAGAGACTGGAAGCTTTCTGGACAACAACTTTGAACTTTCTCTTTAACCTCGTGCAGGGTGGCAGTGCTATTTGTTTGGTAATAAAACAAACAAAAAAAAAATCCTCTTACTATGCTATTGCAGGGTTTGACAGAGAGATTTTTGTGGAGAAGGGCCATGAAGGAGATCTCCACGGCTCACACCATCTTGCACCACTCCTGCATGTCACAGGATTCCATCAGCTGTGAAGAGTAAGCACACCACACCCAGCCTGAAGGAAAGCACTACTCACGATTTGGGAGCAACGGGAGTGGGCAGGAATCCGTATTCCACGGGCTCCAGCTGAGCATCTTCCACTTCACTCGAGCCACTCAACTGATCACCACAATTGACCAGCGTCCAGTTGGGGCCCCAACCAACACGGAACGAGCGCCCCATGAAGAGTCCCATATCCATCAGCAGCTTCCCCTTTCCATAGGTGATGGACCTCTCCAGAGGCACGAGCCCGCGCTGCCTGCGGACCCCCACTGTCTTCACCTGCACCTCGGGCACTGCCGGGGGCACGGCGAAGGCCGAGGCCAGCGGGGACGCTGCTGACCACAGGGCAGCAGAGGGGGGACTGCCCAAAGTCCTCGGGCCCTTGGCATCTGCCACAGCAGCGCTCGGTGCTTGGAAAAGGACGCTGGCAAACTTGGACTGCAGCAGCCCAGCAGCTGGTGGGGAGAAGCAGGAAGAACGTTTCAGTGGGAGGGCACCTGGATTTCAGGGGACATTCTGGCACATTGGGACATTGAAAGGGATTTCAGGAATTCCTGGAATTCCCAAAGCAGCCAGTGGCAAACATTTGGATGGTGTGATGGGAACACGGAGCTAAGTGTGACTGCCTGCAGTGCTGAGTCCTGCTGACCCTCCGGCACTGCCCGAAGGAACACATGGGGTATTCCCATGGGTATTCCCAGGAACAGGAAAGGCACAGCCCCACCCCAAACTGGGCCATTCCCAAAGTAGTCCCTAATTTAATGCCGGAATCGGGACATCAGACCAGAAGTGGGGTGTCAGACATGGACCAGCAGGGCTCACGCTGGCCCCACACACCCCTCAGGTCTGTTCCTGTCAATCACATGGGCTTTGAATTGATTAACAGATATGAATTAATGGGTTTCCTCAATCAGGGAGCATCCTCCTGCTTGCTCCCAGAGGTATTCCTCAATATCCCTATGGAAAGCACCACTCAGTGGGTGCACTGGGTGTAAGGGGCAAGGTTTGGGCACTGGGGGAGCCTGGCAGGGGCTGCCCTGTGCTGGGCACAGCTGGTGCCCGCAGCAGACCCACCACAGGCCACCTCCAAACCAAGCTGCAAAGTTGGTGCCTCGGGGAGATCTTAAAGGGGAAAAAACCCATGCAGATATAAAAAAGAAAAAAAAAAAAAAAAAAAGAAGTGAAAAGAGCAGTGCAAGCATCAGAGGAGGTGGTGAGGAGGTGCTCCAGGCACTGGAGCACTCGGGCTCATGCTGGAGCAGGGGATGAACTGAGGAAGAAGGAGTGGCAGGAAGGAACTGCTGCACACCCCGGGATTTTGCCTTTTCATGCTAAAATTCAACTGTCTTCACACAATCTGTGGTTTCTCACCATACCTGTGTGTCTTTTCTGTCCTTGTGATTTTGAAATGGGAAGCCTCGGGGAGCAGATCTCTTGGGAAGTGTCCATCTTGACAGGTTGCTTCCCAGGATAATCCAGGATCAAATCCAGGTCATCGTCATCAGCAAGCAAGGAAGCTTTCATGATCTGGGGATGTGGGAAGCCAAGCCAGAACATCAGCAATCCCTCCCACAGCAGCAGCTCACTAAACTCATCAAAACAGCTCTTCCCACCTAAAAAAACTCCTACGTGCAGCACATGACCAAACAACACAGCCATGCTGCAAACATTCCAAGGAATGATGGAGGCACAGCTCAGGCTTGTCGCCTGATGGATGAGGTTTTACAACTACTTGTTAAATCAGTGCACAGGACTTGCTGGGGATGGGGGTGACATCCCAAAATAATCCTGATTTCTTAGATCTTAGCTCTGTCTGCTGTTTGTCAGCTTAAGGAATAACTTCTGGTCTATTTGTTATTACAGGTAGAAGCCCAGAAGCATTCAAAGTCCTTCCACAAAAATAACAAAGGCCTGGAGGGCCAGGAGCCAGGGAATGGCTTCCCAGTGCCAGAGGGCAGGGCTGGATGGGATCTTGGGCAGGAATTGTTCCCTGGGAGGGTGGGCAGGCCCTGGCACAAGGTGCCCAGAGCAGCTGGGGCTGCCCCTGGATCCCTGGCAGTGCCCAAGGCCAGGTTGGACATTGGGGCTTGGAGCAGCCTGGGACAGTGGGAGGTGTCCCTGCCATGGCAGGGGTGGCACTGGATGGGCTTTGAGGTCCCTCCCAACCCAAACCTTCGGTGGTGCTGTGAAATAAAAGCATCAACATCAAGCCCCAAACGAAGATCAGTTACCCCAACACCTTTTTCTTCACCAAGGGAGAAGGGGCCCAAGGCAGCTGCTCTGGCATTAGCTCAGCTTATCCCAGTGCCCCACTCTAGAGGTCTGAAATCTGAGTTCTGGCTTTAATGTGTTTCATCTCAGCACTGAGCTTCCCCCAGAACAGAGAGATGTGGTGTGTGAGCTCAATCCCACCCCGTGGGATCCTTAGGAGCTGGTGTGGGAACACCCCTGGGAGGCAAACCCATCCTTGGGAAGTGCTGCACTTGCCAAGGCCTGTCCTGGAGAGGCAAAGGGGCAGGAGGACACTGACCTGCAGCACGTAGGGGTTGATGCCTTGGGTGGATGCGATGTGGGTGGATGCTGGCACTGCCTCCTGCTCCTCCGCCAGGGCGTCCTCTGCCAAGGGCTCCTGGGCTGGCTCCTGGGTGATGTCGGCCATGTCACTGTCCAGCTCCACCACCCTGCCCAGCTGCTCCAGCTCCGGGGGCTGCGGATACAGAGGCCACGTCACACCCAGAGCTCAGCTCTGCCAGGACAGTCACAGCCCCGACCATCACCTGTGGGCGCTGCGGAGCTTTCCTGGCTCTGCCAGGGTTCCACGCCAAGGTCAGGGATGGACACAGAACCTTCAGGGTGTGCCATGCCAGGGAAGGAGCAGTCCCAGGTTAGCGGTGCCCTCCTGGAGTTTTCCCAGTTCCGCCATTCAGTTTAGGAAACTTCTTCAGCTTTCCAGTTCTCACGTGCCCAGCAAAGGGAGAGCTCTGTGTGCCCTGCCTCCCTCCCCTCCTCCCAAATCCATCCCATGTGGGACAAATTCCAGTCACGGAGTCTGCTTTCCACAAAGAACTGCATTTTATGTGGTTACTATGAGGGTGGGGAGGCCTTGGCACAGGGGGCCCAGAGAAGCTGTGGCTGCCCCTGGATGCTTGGAAGTGTCCAAGGCGAGGCTGGATGGGGCTTGGAGCAACCTGGGATAGGTCCCTGCCCTTGGCAGAGGGTGGGACTGGATGGGCTTTTAGGTCCTTCCGTCCCAAACCATTCCATGATTCCATGGCTAACTCTGCTCGCTGTCATGGGCTGTGCTTTTGCCCAGCTCACTCTGTGGGACCTGAGCTCCCACGTACTGGTTTGGCTCCAGTTTAACCAACCCATGACTCAGCTTCGTGTCCTGTGAAAGCCTCATGCTTCCAGCTTCCCAGAAAAAACACAGCACTGACCACTGAGAGGATGTGAGGAAACCCAGGCAGGAGTGCCCTGGGAATCCTGCTCAGGAATTAAGGAGCACATTCACAAAGCTGTGCTTAGCTCTGTAGAATCAGCCAGGATGGGGTGAAGGTTCTCAGCTGAGGCAGATAAAATCACCCTGGGGGTCTGTGAGGACAGAACTGGGTGGCAGACATAGAATCTGAGCCTGGCCCCGCATGTGGGACAGATTTACAAGTCAAAATATGGTTACAAACACACAAGTTTCACTGCTCCCTTCATTGGGCTTTAATGCAGCAGGTTCCCTTGCAACATTAATAAATTCATTAATATTTAAGTTAGTGAGGGAAGACAAAACAAAAACCAAGTCTAGATACGAAATGCTTCTTACAGCCCAAATAATATTGTCAGATGTGTTCTATGCCAAGAGTTTGGAAAGCTTTAAGTGATGCTATGATGTTTCTTAGGGTTTTGGAAAACCAAATGATGTTTTTCGTAATTTCAGAAATTTAACCTGAGTTAATGTTATGCAAGTCAGAGAGGTTAATGAACGTGGAGGGGTTTTTGCTAAGCACACTGGAATGTGTAAGAGTGTTTGAAAATATCAGAGATATTCCCAGTATTCCTGCAGGTTTAAAACCTCAGCTCTGGTCCCCCCAACCTGAACATGAAGCAGGAAGGGGAGCTGAAGTGATGCTGTTGGGCAGCCAGGTGTGCAGCTCAAAATGCAAATAATTAAGGATCTGCTCCAGCAGGGGAATGAAGGAGTGGGTGTTAATTAGCCCAGGAGCTGGGAGAGTGTCATGGTTTAGCAGACATGGTTTAGCATAGCTGGGAGTTGTAGTTGAAAGAAGGCTCCACGTGGCATTGGTGGCATGGTGGGTAGAGGGAACCTTTGCTTTTTTCCCCTCTTTTACGTCTGTTAATAAACTTCTTTGTATTCTTTAAGTTTTGTGCCTGCTTTGCTTTTTCTCCTAATGCTTATCTCACAGAAAGGACATCAGGGGGGTAATGCATAATGTGACCTAAAACCACTACAGAGAGCTGGAGCAGCAGGTGGCCACTGCTCTGGGATTCTCCATGCAGAATCCAGCAGAGCTGGCAGCCTCCTGCCTGCCCCAGCAGCAGGATGTCCTGCTCAAGAAGCAGACAGTCCTTCTGGAATTGCTGGACAGGGATCAGGGTCCAATGGCCCCCCTCACCTGCCTGGAGAGCTCTGCTCTCCTGCCACACAAGTGGCCAGCAGAGACTCACTCTGAATACCAGGGAAAAGTTCTTCTATGTTAGAAACACAGAACTGCTGGGGTTGGAAGAACCTCTGAGCCCACAGAGCCCAACCATTCCCCAGCACTGCCAGGGCCACCACTGACTACACCCCCAAGTGTCACATCCACAGGGCTGTGGAATCCCTCCAGGGATGTGACTCCACCACTGCCTTGGGCAGCCCTTTCCAGGAAGGAATTTCCCCAATACCCAACCTAAACCGCCCCGGCACAACTTGAGACCATTTCCTGCTCCACCCTCCTGTCAGGGACTTGTGCAGAGCCACAAGGTCCCCCCTGAGCCTCCTTTTCTCCAGGCTGAGCCCCTTTCCCAGCTCCCTCAGCCGCTCCTGGGGCTTCAGCCCCTTCCCAACTCCGTTCCCTGCCCTGGACACGCTCCAGCCCCTCCAGGTCTCTCCTGCAGGAGCCAGAACTGGACACAGCCCTCGAGCACAGGGGACAATCCCTGCCCTGGGGGACAATCCCTGCCCTGGGTGTGTGGCCACACAATGGCTGGGACAGCTGAGGGGCCATTGGCCTCTTGCCCACCTGGGCTCCTGGTATTCCCAGTGAATTGGATCGAATGCTGCCTGTGGATCAAACATTCCTGTGTAAGATGGGCCCAGCACTGAGGATGTTTTGCAAAGGTTTAAAGCAATCACATCCAACACAAATATGTTTACAAAGCCAGCATATAGCCAGCCTTACAAAAAGTATTATTTTAATAAAAATAGAGCACATTCTTAAAATAGAAAGCAGACAGTCTTGCACACTAATGGTGGTAAAGGCAACTGCGTGCACAGCATCACTGTCCAGGCAGGCAGCACACGGCGTTGGCATTACGGGCGTGCATTTAATAGTCACAAAAACAAGGATTCTTCCAGAAGAGGAGCAAATCTGCCAAACTCAGACTAGAATTCAAACAAGAAACAAGGGTTGAAAGCCTCCCCACCCCATCCTCAGTCTGAAATGTCAAGTGTCTGAAAGGAAAACAACATGCAGCCACTCAGCCAGAGTTCAGAAGAGTTTCTGTACGGCTTCATTCTCCAGATTCCAGGTTACTCCAACCACCCCCTTCCCAGGCACCGGTTACTCTCCAAATTCCACGTCACCAAGCCCCTTTAGTCACTGTTCTACCTGAGCTGGGGGCGCTGGTTTGCCGTTCAGGGCCATCTGCTGGGGCGGCAGGTGCCCTGGGGGTGGCACAGGCGTGGTCTTTAACTTCTTGGTGTCCACTTTTGAAGGATGATCTTCCTCTTCCTCATCTGAATCTTGCAAGCCATACTTGGAAAAGTGTGCGACCTGTGTGAGGGAGAAGGACAAACATGCCACAGCTTGGATGTGAAATTTCTGGAAGGCCTGAACACTGGGCAGGTGCAACTGTGCCCTATACAGTTAACACGCACAGCTCTTGGGACACCTGCAACAAATTCAGCTTTTCCACAGACCAAAACCCCTCTAGGCAGGTCTGGGGCCACAGGTTTCACCACAGTCTGGCTTGGGTTGGGAGGGATGTTAAAGCCCATGCATTCCATGGGCAGGGGCACCTCCCATTAGTCCAAGTCGCTCCAAGCCCCGTCCAACCCAACCCTGAACTCTCCCAGGAATGAGGAGCCGCTGTGGTGAGGACAGCTCCCACCAGAGCCGAGGCACTTGGCACAGCTGTCCCAAGCTAGCAAACCACTTGGATGACAAATTCTCAGGAGACTGCAGACACAGGGTGCGTGTGACGGGCTCACCTTGAAGACCCAGGAGCCGGTCTCCGGGCGGTACTCCTTGAAGCGGGCGCCCTGCTTGCGGGACACGGCCTCCAGCCGGCCCTCGTAGTTCATCTCCGCCAGGCGCTCGGGGCTCTTGATCAGGCACCTCGACGTCTTGTCCGTGGGCCACACCCCGTCCAGGGTGACCTCGGCTCGCCTGCAAGGGCACACAACGGGCTCAGGGGCAAGGGGCTGAGGCAGAGCTGCTCGGGAACAGGAATGGGGAACCTGGGCTGGGGAGCAGAGCCCAGCCCTGGGGAGGGGAATTCCTATCAGCTTTTAAACCCAATTTGTGGCCCAGAAATTTTCAAGTAACTCATTAACACTGCAAACTGAATGCACATTTAGATTTGTCTCTTGGTTGCTGCCTGCAAACACAGCAGACAGTCAGGATTTTAAAAATCATCCTTATCTAACACTTACCTGTTTAATCCTTCCCCAATGGGTGGTTTTCTTTCGTCGTCAGGGTAAACAATAACTTCTTTTCTCCGGATGTGTACGATCTCATCCAGGTTTAAGTTTGTTAGATTTACTTCTCCTTCGAAGTAAATCGATCCATAACCTGCAAAACAACCCAAGAGGTCAAAATTAAATAGTCTGTGAAAAGTCATGTGTCAGAGAGCCCACGTTCCTGCTATGCTCCTCCTGTCCCCACCCAGCCCCATCCTGTCTCCTGAGCACAGAGACACCTTCTTCCCCAGGAAAACCCTGGGAATGTTCCCCTGGAGAAGGGAAGGCTCCAGGGAGAGCTCAGAGCCCCTTGCAGGGCCTAAAGGGGCTCCAGGAGAGCTGGAGAGGGACTGGGGACAAGGCATGGAGGGCCAGGAGCCAGGGAATGGCTTCCCAGTGCCAGAGGACAGGGCTGGATGGGATCTTGGGCAGGAATTGTTCCCTGGGAGGGTGGGCAGGCCCTGGCACAGGGTGCCCAGAGCAGCTGGGGCTGCCCCTGGATCCCTGGCAGTGCCCAAGGCCAGGTTGGACACTGGGGCTTGGAGCAAGCTGGGATAGGGAAAGGTGTCCCTGCCCATGGAATGAGATGAGCTTTAATGCCCCTCCAAACCCAAACCAGTCTGTGACACTGTGATTTATTCTATCCTAACGCTGCTCCCAAAGCAAGGGCACTGGTTACAATCAGACTGAGGGTTTGGAACTGGGGCCCCACGGCTGCAGGACCCCTGGATCAGGGTGCAGCCCTGGGAAGGCCGGGGCTCTCACCCTTGCGGCCGATGGTGAAGTCTGTCACGATGCATTCGTTCCTGTCGTTGGTCAGCCGGGCCAGCTCCTCCAGGGAGGGGATGGTGTAGTAGCCAGCTCGTGTCAGCACAATCCCTGCAACACAACATTCCCTGAGCACAGGGCTGGCAGCGATGTATCAACATTCCCAGACTGTCAGCCCACCCCATTTCTTCTGCCAGCCTGACCAGCTGGAAGCCTCAGGAACTGAGCAGCAGTGCACACAAAGCACAACACCTTCATTCCACAGCCCCCAGAGCACACTGAAGCCAACTGCTCTGGCAGGTTCTCCCAGCCCAGGCACCTGCCAGAGAGCAGCAGGTGTGCACACAGGAAGGGAGGAAGGTGCACAGGGAAAAGAAAAATTGCAAATACATCAACACTTGAAGGAAACGCTCTCCCAGCTTCAGTAGCCTGGGGTCTTAGGCACTGCTGACCAAGCTGCAGCTTCTTCTACATTTTACAGGCTCCAATTCTTCATCTATTAGTTTGTCTAATGATCTTCCTATTTCCCAAACGCATTTTGCATCTACAAAATGTCTAGACACATTTCTTTTGCACATGTCACCTGCCAGTTTCATTACATGCCACGTAAGTAGCATCTGGAAGATTAACAAATCTTTTCCCTTTACCTTTTCAAGTTTAAAAAACTCCAACACACATGATATAAAACTGGGGGATAACATTTAAATCCTCATTGACTCAGCAGATAAAATTTCTGCACTAGGTAATGAGACATTGAGTCTCTTTGAAACATTTAAACTAAGTTTCTCTTAAGCATTTAAATAGAGTTTTTCTTAAACATTTAAACATGGAGATTTTAGTTAAAAAAACTAGATTAGTTAGAATAGGTTTAGGAAGCAAACACAGCAGAATTTAAACAAGGAAATTGAAAATTAAGCGAAGAAACTGAAGCTGGAATAAACTCCTCAGCTCTGGGAACTGATTATTGGTTATCTGATGTTGTTCAGCTGGGCTGAACAGATTACAGAACCTGCAAAGCAAGGGCCAGGCAGTTATTGATGATCCCATTCCAAACCTGTTTAGGGAAAGGAGCTGGGAGTTCTCCAAGGCCATATGTATTGTTAAAAACTAGGAAGGTAAAAAGGTCACAGCGAGGAAGAAGAGTTACTTCATCCAATGAGGGACCCCTCCCATAATTATGAGACCCCCGACCCATTTCATAGAGAGAACTACGCATGCTTAATGACTTTTTAGCTAATTTCCATATGAAGCAGGGAATGGGAGGTGTCTATGCTATAAATATGTATTTGCATTTTGAATATTTAGAACTTTCGTGGATAAATAGACTTTGGATTGCTTTGTAATCTCGGAGCTGTGCTTTTGGAGCGATCCTCACAGCTTCCTGGTGCTGGAATAAACATTCCCTTTCTAACCCAAAGGGGTTAGAGAGTCTTTGTCCATTCCAGTTGGGGATCGACATTAGATCCATATCCATATTTTAATAAATCAGCAAGGAAAGCAAGATTTGTATTCTGGCGAGAGGAGGAGAGGGGAAAAAACCAAAAGCTGAGGGTGTCAAAGAGCAGAAAAGTTGCATGAAATGCTGCCCCCGGCAGCCTCACCTGCAGGGTGCAGCTGGTGCACGGCCTCTGCCTCCTTGTCCTGCTCGTCCTGCAGGGAATCCTCCTGGAAGGAGGCGTCCTCGCTGCTGCCCTCCAGCCCGTTGCGCAGCGCCGCGCGCATGTTCAGCGCCACGATCGTGTCGTCCACGCTCGACTGGGGCTTGTGCCCGCTGCCCTCCAGGGTCTGTGGGATGGGCTTGGCAATGGGATTGGTGTAAAACCTGGTCACCTCGTGGGCCTCCTCCTCCTCCTCCTGCTCCCCGTCCTGCCTGTGGTTCTCCTCGGGAGGCACCGACAGGAAGAACCTGGGCAGACGAAGGATAATGTGAATTATTTCGTTCTGAGGGACCCACACCAACGCTCCTGTGCAGGGCCAGGAGCTGCACTTGGATGACCCCTGTGGGTCCCTCCCCGCTCAGGGGACTCTTGTGATTCCATGATTAAAATTCTGCTCTTTCCACACAAAGAACCAACAGGACCACATGAACTGCAGTGTCAGGGATTATTCCCCTTCCCTCTGCTCCTGCTTGACCACCTCTGCCACTGAGGCTCCCACCACAGCAAGGACAGTGTGAGACTGGGACAGTCCCCACAGCGCTGGGGACTAAAGCATGTGCCCTGTGCAGAGCTGAGTGGAACAGGGAGCTGAGGCTGGAGAGGAGCCTCAAAAGGGGCTGTAACACCAACCCCACAGCGCCAGGGTGACCTCACTCCCACAGCAGCTATTATTTTAGTAGCTTTCAATAAAATCAACATGGTGAGTTGGGCAGGAGGTTCTTTTTCCAGACCCTGATTAGAAGAAAACCCAAGGCAAAATCAGAGTTCCAACTGAAATATAGCCACAGGTTTTTTAGAGGAGGTTGGAATTCTGGGTTTTAGGGGCAAAGATGTAGCTTTAGAGGCTCCTCATGGTAACCTGCACAAAATACATATATAGAAAATAGAAATATGAGGCATGAGGATCAGTGGAGCTTCCTTGCAATTCCCACATCACTGAGGACTGATCAGGAGAGGTTCTTCTCCCCTCCGAGTCAGGTTTAGCACTTCCCTTAAGGAACGTCCTGGTTCCCTGCTACAGAGCACGTAGAGAGACTCATCCAGAAAACAAATCCCTGCTCTCTGACCCGGATTTTGGGTAGGGTGACCTGGCAGTGCCCACACAGCAAGAACCCATGGTTAGCCCGGGAGGAAATGAATCTCCCAGCAGGTCAATTGCTTTCAATGAACAGTGAAGTGGACATCCCTGAAAAGAAGTCGCTGCTGTATGGCAGGAATTTAGGGACAGGCAGAACCAGTTTGCCTTGCTGAGGACAAACCCCTGCAGGGTGACTCCTCCTCACCTGTCCCCGTTTTCAGGGTACTCTGAGGGTGACGCCAGGTCCTCGTTCTCTCGGCTCACAGGAGAGAACAGGTTGCTGCTGCTGAGGTTCTTCAGAACCAGCTTTTTGATGCTCTTCCTAAAAACAAAACACACCAAAGAAGGGAAATTTGGATTTGTCCAGTGCATAAATATGTATGTCGTATTTTGTTGGGGTTTTTAGGAGTTCTCCTTCTGTTTTCTTTTTCTCTTCAAGAATTTTCCCCATATATGTTGGCAAGGGAACAATTTACTGGGTATTCAAGAAAAACAACAGACCTGGCCACAGGGGGTGGGGTCCAACTGGCTACTTCTTTTTCACCTGGGGCTTGGCTACAGCCCGGGCTGGCTACTGCTGCTCTCAGCGTTCAGAGGGAGTCTGTCAGCGCTGGAGGTTTCTGCTTTGGGCTGCCTTCCTTCTAGCAGAGAAACCCGGGATCCCTAAGCCCACCTTTCCCTGCCCCACTGGGAGCCAGGCTGCGGCCACTCTGCCCCTGTGTCTTGGGGTGACTTTGTGATGTGTATCCTCTATCACTGCTCTACTGCCCAGAAATTAATTTTGTGCCTTTTCTGTGCCTTTAAACTGAGCCTGAGAGGGGAGAGAGGAAAAAAGAAAAAACCACAGCTAACTTTTCAAAGCAATTTGTTCAAGGACAGAGATAGACTCCTCTGTTTTCTGCTCTGGCAGCACGGGGGGAGGGAACACCCTCGGTGCTTCTCAGCCAGTTTTTGGGCTCCTTTTTTTTTTTTCCCCAGAGAGACACAGAGAATTGAACTTTGTTTTCTTGGAATTTTGGTTTTTTTTCCCTTCTTTTTCTTCTGGACTGTTTCAGCAACATCAGGACACAGTGGGGAGTTCTCCACTGGGGCCCAGAGGTGGCCCCACACCAGCTCTGACAAGGAGAGACCACACCTACAGGACTCTAAAACCATCCCAGGTTTTCTCTCTATAGCGAGGGGTTTTACTATTTAGCATTATTATCCTTCTCCTGTGTGTTTGTTAATAAATAGGTCTTATGTCTTTCACTTTCCTTCGAGGAAAAAGGTTTTTTTTTCCGAACCTGGTTGGGGGAGGGATGATTGTAACCTGCTTTCTATCAGAGGGTATTTTCCTCCAGATTTGTCCAAACTGGGACACTGTCATTGCTTCGAGCCTTCACTACATCGTAGCCCTGCAAGGGAGTTGCATTTCTCATTCCAAGGGAGGCTCCTGCCTTCCTTGACAGACACCTCTTTCAAACCAAGACAGATTTTGGCATCCAATGTGGGGCTTGAGGGCATCAAGAGAAAGGGGTGAAAAAGGAGTAACAGTTCTTGGGTAACTCAATTCTGTGTGCTGAACATAGAAACCTTGCTAGGCAGCACTATGTGGTCCAGTTTGCCCTGGTTTGGGTGGCACGTGGTCGTGGCTGTATTTCTCCCTTTTGTAGCTCCTTTCCTAAACATGGGTCCTCTGACTAAGGCTACTGTTGCTGTTATCCAGTTTGCCCTATGGGTTGATAAGCTGAGGAATTCATGGGTTTTTAACTTCCTCCGGAATGTGGGCACATGGATACAGGGCTATCACACACTAAGTGCATGTTTTTGGGGTACCTTCTGTGAGGAAATGACACCAGGGGAAGTTTTCTCCCAACCCTTCAACCAGTTCTTTGGGTCTACCCCACCAACTTTCAAAGGGTTTAGATTTCATCTGGATGCTAACCAAGTGTTGCTGATAGGCTTAGTCTATTTAGCATTCAGATATAAGTTGAGATTGACTTGGATAACTACCCAGACACCCACTCCAGAGGTTAGGAATGCTGCCCCACAACCTGACAGGGCCCCAGAGACTAGAGATCCTGCCCCAGGACCTGACAGAGCCCCAGAGACTAGAGATCCTGCTCCACAGCCTGATACTGCCCCACAGCCCACCTCAGAAATGAACCACCCAGATTGGATGGGGGTGATGGAGGAGAAGATACTCCAGGTGCTGAGGGAATACACCTCCCCAGCTAGTGGAAAACCCTCTCCCTGCCCCAGTGAGGGAGAGTCTGATGGTGCAGCAGTGGAACCTGTGGATGTTACAACTGTCCAGGCTCCAGCTGAACCACAAGGGCAATCCCAGCCAGCAGCAGTTGCCCCTGTGCAGAGGAGGAAATACAAGGCCAAATCAGTGCGCCCAGTGAATGATGATGGGGAACCAGGGCCCTCACAACCAGCAGGGGAGCCAGAGCCTGAAATCATCACCGAGTCCCTGTCGTATGAGAGTCTCCGTAATATGCGAAAAGACATCGTGCGGAGGGGACGTGAGGCTTTTACAACCTGGTTACTTCGGGTTTGGGACCTTATGGGTACAGGTGTGCAGCTGGATAGTGGTGAGGCAAGGTATTTGGGATCTTTGACCCAGGACCCAGGTGTGGATCAGATATTTGTGAGGGAGCCAGGGCCCCTTTCTCTCTGGGAGCGGCTTATAATGAGTGTGAGAGAGAGGTTTGTCAACAAAGAGAGAATGCAGGAGTACCATCATAGAATGCAATGGAAGACACTTGAGGAAGGGATCCAACAGCTAAGAGAGGTGGCAGTATTAGAGGAACTCTTTGGGAGGGATTTTTCTCCATTCCTTTGGCACCAGAGAGCAGGCCTCAGTTTGCCTTCACCTGGAGGGGTGTGCAATACACCTGGAACCGACTGCCCCAGGGGTGGAAGCACAGTCCCACCATCTGCCATGGACTGATCCAGACTGCACTGGAAAAGGGCGAGGCTCCAGAACATCTGCAGTACATCGATGACATCATTGTGTGGGGGAACATGGCAACGGAGGTATTTGGGAGAGAAAATCATCCAGATTCTCCTGGAAGCCAGCTTTGCCATCAAGAAGAGCAAAGTCAAGGGACCTGCTCGAGAGATCCAGTTCCTGGGAGTGAAATGGCAAGATGGACGGCATCAGATTCCCACTGAGGTCATCAGTAAGATCACTGCTATGTCTCCGCCGACTAA
The DNA here is from genome assembly GCA_026261815.1 of Monarcha castaneiventris obscurior. Taxonomy (NCBI): domain Eukaryota; kingdom Metazoa; phylum Chordata; class Aves; order Passeriformes; family Monarchidae; genus Monarcha; species Monarcha castaneiventris. The sequence continues at coordinate 49,475,774 of JAMPIT010000566.1, read as the reverse complement.
CAAGAAGGAAACACAAGCTTTCCTAGGCGCCATAGGCTTTTGGAGAATGCACATTCCTGAATACAGCCAGATTGTGAGTCCTCTCTACCTGGTCACCCACAAGAAGAACGATTTCCACTGGGGCCCTGAACAGCAGCAAGCCTTCACCCAGATCAAGCAAGAAATAGCTCACGCAGTAGCCCTTGGCCCAGTCAGGACAGGACCCGAGGTGAAGAACGTGCTCTACTCTGCAGCCGGGAACAATGGTCTGTCCTGGAGCCTTTGGCAGAAGGTGCCTGGCGAGACTCGTGGCCGGCCACTGGGATTCTGGGGTGAAACCCCTGTGGTATGGTGGGCGGTGGTCCAAATACAAGTATGGGGAGGCCTGGCAGATTGACTACATCACACTGCCTCAAACACGCCAAGGCAAGCGTTATGTGCTCACAATGGTAGAGGCCACCACTGGATGGCTGGAGACCCACCCTGTGCCTCATGCTACAGCCCGGAACACCATCCTGGGGCTTGAAAAGCAGGTCCTGTGGAGACATGGTACCCCTGAGAGAATTGAATCTGACAATGGGACTCATTTCAAGAACAGCCTCATTAGGGAACATGGCATTGAGTGGGTGTACCACATCCCTTACCCTGTACCAGCAGCTGGGAAGGTTGAGCAGTGTAATGGATTGCTTAAAACCACCTTGAAGGCACTGGGCGGGGGAACTTTCAAGAACTGGAAGATGCATCTAGCAAAAGCCACCTGGTTAGTTAACACCCGAGGCTCTACCAACCGAGCAGGCCCTGCTCAATCTGAACTGCTACAAACAACAGATGGGGATAAGGTTCCAGTGGTGCACATGAGAGGTATGCTTGGAAAAACTGTTTGGGTCAATTCTGCCTCGAGCAAAGATCAACCTATCCGTGGGGTGGTCTTCGCTCAGGGACCAGGTTGCACCTGGTGGGTGATGCAAAGGATGGAGAGACCCGATGTGTACCGCAAGGGGACCTTGTTTTAGGGTGAACTGCCCACGGCATTGTACTTGTATCATATCTGCATGTACATATGTATATAATTATGGTAATGCATGTGTGTATAAGGTTAAAAAAGTTAAGCTTAATGTAACATGTTAGTGTGGGAAAAATTCGGGGTGGATAATGTTGGGGTTTTTAGGAGTTCTCCTTCTGTTTTTTTTTTTTCTTCAAGAATTTTCCCCATCTATGTTGCCAGGGGAACAAATTACTGGGTGCTTAAAAAAAAACAAAAGACCTGGCCACAGGGGGTGGGGTCCAACTGGCTACTTCTTTTTCACCTGGGGCTTGGCTACAGCCCGGGCTGGCTACTGCTGCTCTCAGCGTTCAGAAGGAGTCTGTCAGCGCTGGAGGTTTCTGCTTTGGGCTGCCTTTCATTCTAGCAGAGAAACCCGGGATCCCTAAGCCCACCTTTCCCTGCCCCGCTGGGAGCCGGGCCGTGGCTGCTCTGCCCCTGTTCCTGTGAGCGGAACTGCACCCACGGGAAAGGGCCTGAGGCCGGGAGAGGCCGCACTGGGTTTGTGCTGCTGTTTGCTGTCACTGCCACAGCTGTTGTTGTTTGTTCGCCTTGTTATACACAAATATATAAATTAGTAAAGAACTGTTATTCCTATCCCTCATATCTTTGCCTGAGAGCCCCTTAATTTCAAATTTATAATAATTCGGAGGGAAGAGGGTTGCATTTCTCATTCCAAGGAAGACTCCTGCCTTCCTCGGCAGACACCCGTCTTTCAAACCAAGACATACTTATTCAGATGCTCCAGGGACCAGGAACCAGCTCTGAGACCTATCTGTTCCCACACCCAGGACATATCAAGTCTCCTGTCAGAGATCCTAAAATTTTTGGGGGGATTCCATTTAAGGCTCTGTTTTATTTGGAGGTGCAATAAGCACAAGCCAGTGAAACGCTCAAAGGCCAAGTTCAGCAAACCACAGTGTTCTGTCTCCCAAATCAGCTTTTCTAGAAGCACAGGTCTGGCACACAGCTACAGGTTCATTTTACTGCAGGGTCACTTTAGTCTTTTGCTCTTTGTTTTCACTCAGCTCCAAGCTTTTCCAAACCCCTTTTCTATTTGATTGCCACCGATGCACCTAAAAACTGAACCCAAAGCTTCACTAAGGCAGATCCACAATTTATTTCTCACAGAAACACCTGTGGATCTGAAATAGAACCAGGGCTGGGGTAAAACCACCAGAAATCTGCCTCCATAGTAAGGGCATGAGCAAACCTCACGACACTCAGTTCAGGAGCAGAAAGTATCACCCTGTGCAAGCCTAGGAGCTTTGCTCCCATCATGGGCTGACCTCATTTTACAGCTTATTTGGCCGTTAAGAGTTTAAGCTGAACCTTTTTACCTCCTCTACAGGAAACAGTTCTAATGAGTTCTTACAGACAACTTGTTATGGTTCTTCCTATCGGAACCAGGGCACAAAACCATGGGACTGAGGGCAATATACAGGAGTTTACAGAAGATTCTCACACAGAGACAAAGGAGAAGCTCACTTTGGCATGAAGGCTCCGTTGGACAGGGAGGGTTCATCATCATCCAGCCCGTCAAAGAGCTGGGACTTGGCCGAGCCCGCCGACTGCAGGGCCTTGGGCCGCACTCTGGTCGCGGGGCGTGGGGTCAGCTTGTAGTGGGTGGGGGTCGTCAGGGCCTTCTGGGCTGCTGGGTTGGTTGGCTTCAGCCTCTGGAACAGAAAGGTGGACAGTCAGAACCCTCAGGGCATGGGGACAGAGCTTTAGGGTGCTCCAGCCCAGGGCCTGGAAAGGCAAAGGGGAAGCAGTAACTGCAGCCAGGTTAGAGGGCTCCATGCACAGCCCCAGCCACCAGCCTGGATCCATGGGCCCCTCCAGGCTCCAGCCTGGATCCATGTGCCCCTCCAGGCTCCAGCCTGGATCCATGTGCCCCTCCAGGCTCCAGCCCGGATCCATGTGCCCCTCCAGGCTCCAGCCCGGATCCATGTGCCCCTCCAGGCTCCAGCCCAGATCCATGGGCCCCTCCAGGCTCCAGCCCAGATCCACGTGCCTCTCCAGGCTCCAGCCTGGATCCATGTGCCCCTCCAGGCTCCAGCCCGGATCCATGGGCCCCTCCAGGCTCCAGCCCGGATCCATGGGCCCCTCCAGGCTCCAGCCCGGATCCATGGGCCCCTCCAGGCTCCAGCCCGGATCCATGGGCCCCTCCAGGCTCCAGCCCGGATCCATGGGCCCCTCCAGGCTCCAGCCCGGTTGGATCCATGGGCCTCTCCAGGCTCCAGCTGCCAGGCAGGACTCACCTCCAGCCCCTGGAACCTGCCAGGGGCAGCAGCCACTTAGAACCTCCCCTAACACTTCAACAGACTGGGAAGTGTTTGTCATCTTTTGAACAAAGCAACAGGGAAAGGTTTATCAGAGACCCTCAGAGATGTCCTAAGCAAAGCACTGCAATTATTCCAAGCATTTACAACGATCCACCTTTATTCTCAATCAGCAGCAGTGAGCACAGGAGCTCCATAGCCAAGGCTGTGATGCAGGAAAAAAGCAGGGAATCATGGAGCAGCTTGGGTTGGAAAGGACCTTAAAGATCACACAGTTCCAACCCCCTGCCATGGGCAGGGTACTTCCCACTGGAATAAAATCAAGCACTTTGTGTCCTGGAGGGTAAAAAGCCACTGCACCACTGGGAGAGCACAGAGGGCAACTTGGCTGCTCGCTGTGCATTGGGTGAAGACTGCACACAGACCAAGCCAATTTCAGCTACCACCCATAAATGAGCTCAGTGCAGATGTGCACTCACCTCTTCCTTCTTCTTTGGGTCTGACATGGGGTTTCTGAAGAGTGGGGAGTCTCCAAAGGGCGAGTAGGTCAGGCTGTTGAGGTGCTGCTGGAGGACAGCTTGCTGGGCTGCAGAGGCATTGGGGTCTGTCAGAGCTACAAAAGGAGCAACATTTTATAGTTTTAGAGCTTTGGGAACAGAACCAGGGCAGGCAGAAACACAACAGCTCTCACAGCATCTCCTTCCTCCATCAGAGAGTGCAACCATATTCACTGAGTTCTCACGGGTGAAAAGCTGAGGGCACAGAGAGCTACAGAGCAGTGGAGAGAGCCTGGCCTGCCAGAATATTCAACAAATCCAGCTGGCTTCTGAAAGGGTGTGCAGGGAAGATATTTCATGCAAAATTTTGACATTCCTGCTACCACAACCAAACATATAGGTCTAGAGTCCCCTCTACAATGGACTCTAAATCTTGTCTCTCCATCTTATAGCATCTAATTTTAATTCCTACTAAAATGTTTTAAGAGTTCACACCATGAAACATTCAGGCCACCAAAAGCAGCTTAATTCTAATTCCAACAAAACCAGGGTGAATGTGGGCACCCCCAAAGAACAACAAAACCACTCTCAGAACAACAGCTTACTGTCAGGGTCTGCAGGAAGTCAGGAGGAGAGCTGGAGACAACTGGGTCTTATTTTTGTCCCAGTGGCACAGCATTCCTGTTAATAAAGGCCCTCTAGGCCTCTCCTATCTGGGAAGTACTGAAAAAGCCAAATGCTGCACTTCCCTTACTTTTTTTTGTGAACAGCTACTCTTGCTGCCCCAAATTCCATGATGGGAAATGTTACCAATCTTGAAAACAACGCTCTAAAATAGGTGCAATTATTGGGCATGTAAAGCTACTTTGAATTCCTTTAAAAATACACACATAACTAGCAAAAAAAGGGTCACTAACGTGGTCTGCACTGCGACTGAGAACAGCAGTGGCCTCAAGGAGATGTTGTGTCATTCCAAACCCTTTGGGAGGGGTGTGCTCCTGTGTTCAGGCACATGGGAACAAGGCAGCAAGCAGCAGGTTCATGGACACTCACCTACAGCAGGCTGAGGGGCCCCAAAGCCCAGGGTAGCTGTGGATGTGTTGAATCCTGGGGCTCCGAATGCTCCCGTTCCCAGCGTTCCCCCCAGCTTTGGCTGGGTGTTCCCAAACAAGGACGTCTGTCCTGCCCCCAGAGCTGTGGCACGAGAGGTGACTGTCATTTACTACAAGACTGTGACAAGTTTACAAGCACAATAAAAGAATCAAGTCCTTATTAAAAACTGCAGGAAACACTCTCCATGCCCATGGAAGCTGCAGACACTCAAGCCTCGTGATCAGAGCAGAGGCTCCGAGCACAGAGGACCTCACCAGTCCCACCAGTGCTGCCCAGTTTCTATCAGGTCACTTGGCACTGCGCTAAGAAGCTCCCCTTGGAGCTGCCCCCAGACATCCTGGCTTGAAGCTACAACATCCCCAGCCTTTCCTAACTCAGTACCAGGCAATACCCAGGCTGGACCAGCACTGCAGCCTGAGGGCTTAAACTGCCGAGAAGTGAGCTGGGAAACTGCTTACCTGTTCCAAACCCTGTCCCAAGTCCAGTTCCCAGAGTCCCAGTCGCAGGCTTATTTCCAAACAAGCTATTTCCAGCAGTGTTGGCACCAAAACCTTCAACAACAGAACAAGCAGCTCATTGGAGATGAAATTAAAAAAAAAAATTAAAACTGAAATAAATAAGCATCGCAGGGTTGAAAAGCCCTGCCACAGTCAAGGTCAAATTTCTCCATTTCCAGCAGTGCAGGTTAAACTGACAGTCAACAAGAAAGGACTTTGCTGGTAATAAACATATTTTAGTTATAAATACAGCATTAAAGCAGAACAGAAAAATGCTGGTCTGCCTTCTTAAGCTTTTCAGTTTGTTACAAAATCCAAAGTTTCCCTGAAAGGCAGTGCTGACATGATGCTGCTGTATCAGGCAACAGGGTAAAATGTGCTGGGGTTTAAGTGCCTGAAAGGAACAAACCTCATTTCGTCCTGTTTATACCACACACTCATTTCTCTGACCCTCACCACGGAGCAGCTGGGAACTCAGATCAGCACAGCTCAAGGACACAGCTGTAGCTGCGACAAGGCCACCCCAAATCTACCATGAGCTCAGTTCTACTGCAGATGCTGACCCCATCCCATGCTTGGTTAGCACACAAAGCCAGGATTAACCTGAAAAACTGCAGGTGTGCACCAACCCCTTGGGCTCCAGCTCCATTCCTCCTGTAAACTGCTACACAGGCAAACCAAAACCACACACCACAAAGGCTGGTCTCCACCAAACAGTGCCAACACGCTGGTGGGGCCATGGAGATCCTGACCAGCAGAACAAGAACTTGGAAGCGCCTTCATACCTCTGGGAGGTTTGCCCAGGACTGGTCACCACATTCAAACCCTGCTTGCCAAGGTGCTGCCCTGGTTCAGAGCACTGAGAACTGCACACAGCTCGGTTTGGGAAGGACCTTAAAGATCACCCAGTTCCCTTGAGTTCTTCCCTGTCTATCCTGGCAGGCTGGCACAGCAGGCTACAGGCATGGCAGGCCCCACTGCCTCTAAATAACCAACACAAAACAGCACCACAGGAAAGGGATGTCAGGATCCAACCCCCTCCTAGTCACTTTCAGAGACACAGTTTTGTTGCTCTGAAATCCAGGATTAAAAACGCAGAAGAGATTTCAGAGTCCCATGAAGAGAAGCTGCCACTCCCTTCAGCCATCCCCACACATTCCTCCTGCTCACACACTCACCCAAGGCCAGTTCTCACATCAGGGTCAGAGGCCACCAGGAACACAACATCAGCTCCTCAGGACTCTGGTCCTTCACACCACCAAGGACAACAACAGCCACCAGCTAAACTGGAGCTGACTCACCTCACCCTCACTGCAGTGCAGGATCTCCTGACACCTGCCCAAGCCCAGGGATCACTGGTTTTACCCCAATTCCCCAGCACTGCTGTGCCAACACAGGGTGTTCACAGCCTCCTAACAAATCCCTCTGCTCCTCGAATCTTTGATTTCAGGAGTTTTCAACCACAGAATTACAGAATGGTTGGGGTTGGAAGGGACCTCTGGAGATCACCCAGTGCAACCCCTGCCCAGCCAGGGGCACCCGGAGCAGTGACACAGGAACGTGCCCAGGGGGGTTTGGGATGTCTCCGGACAGGGAGACTCCAGGCCCTGCCTGGGCAGCTGCTCCAGGGCTCTGCCCCTCCATGGAAGGAAGTTCTTCCTCAGGCTGGGCTGGAATTGCTGTGTTTTAGCTCCTGGCCATTGCTCCTCGTCCTGGCACTGGCACCAGTGAGCAGAGTCTGGCACCATCCTGGCAGCCCTTGGAGAGATTTGTGTGGATTGATGGATCCCCTCTTGGCCTTCCCTTCTCCACACCGACCAGGCCCAGCTCCCACAGCCTCTCCTCATCAGAGATGCTCCAGACCCCAAATCACCTCTGTGGCCTTTGCTGGACCCTCTCCAGTAGCTCCTGGTCTTCCTTGAACTGTGGAGCCCAGAACTGAACAGGACACTCCAGATGAGCCTCCCTGGGGCTGAGCAGAGGGGCAGGATCCCCTCCCTGACCTGCTGGGAATGCTCTTCCCAATGCTCCCCAGGATCCCAGGGGCTCTCCTGGCCATCACAGCCTGAACCTTCCCTTAAGGACTCACCAAAACAGTGGCACTTGACCATCTACTTCCTGAGTCAGGGAGTCCCACCAAGAGCAAAGGCACAACCCAACACCCAGCACATTTCCCTGTGGCAGGGCCATGGCTCACCTGACAAATCCAACACTGCAATACTTAGCACAGGCTAACAGTACAGCTTTATATGATTGAAACCCCATTCCCCCTGCCCACATCCCCAAACTGGAAGGGTTTGCAGAGGTTCCTAAACTCAGAGCTGGTTTGTTACCGAAGAGGCCACTGCCTGTGGTGGTACCGAACGAGGGAGCGCTGGTCGTGGTGGTTCCAAATCCAGCAGGCTTGTTCCCAAACAGGGTCTGAAAGGAAAACAACAGGAGTTTGGAAACCTGAGAGGCTGATAGCACAGGAATTGTATCAGCGTTTGGCTGCAGGCAAGGAAGCAGAACTAAAGCCAAGCACAACTGAGTCCCCCAGCCCACCTTCCCATGAGTGGAGATTATCCCAAGCCATGTGCAAGACCCCCCAAAAGCAGCTGTTAAGGCCAGACTCAAGGAGCTTAAGGGACTTTTCCAATCTCAGTGACCCTGTGATTTTTGCTGCAGAACCAGAATGACTGAATATCAAAACCCAAGGCTGGTTTTGGTCCATCACACCTTACAACCTGTATTTCCAATCCTATGCTGAGGCACCCCCAGGCATGGAGAGCCTCAGTCTCTCCAGCTGCTTTCACCACTCCACACATCACTCGTTAAAAAAAGGACTCTACTACAGCTGTTTATCCTGCAGCTTACAGCAAACCACCTGACTTTTGCATCTCAGACACCTTAATTCCTATGCTAACGGAGATTCCATGAAGGTCAGCATCCCAGAACAGGGCTCTGCTTGGTTTTCTCTCTTTATTACGAAGGCACAGACATACCGAACCACCAACACCAAATCCTGTGTTGGCTTGTCCAAAAAGGCCAGTTCCCGTTCCAAATCCAGTCCCAGCATTTGTATTGGCAGCTGTCCCAAAAAGGCTTCCAGGCTGAGAGGGCTGGGTGACCCCAAACAGACCCTACAAACAGGAACCAGGTTAAGGTAATGCTCCCAGGCTTTTCCAAGTCCAGCACTGACACCAACAGATCCAACACACAAAATCAGGCAATAAAACAATGCTACATTCGCCCTCGTGCTGGGGGAAGAGGAGGGGTGAAGAGCATTCCAGAAGCTTTAGTCCTCCTCCAAGAAATTAGTGACAAAAAGGAAATTTTTTAAAAAAAGCCAAAGAAGTTATGCTCCAAGCTTTAAAGGATATTGGAATTTCCTCACTGCTTTGAGCAAGGGAGATGGAAAAGAAACATTTCACAGGGTTTTCTGGGAGAAGTCACAACAAATTCACAAAGAACACACGATACTTGGAGCCAAAGTCTCTAGTTATGCAACAAGTTACAACTACGCAGAATCTTTCTGTCACAAAAGCCCACAAATGCTGCTCATTTGTCACCAGAAAGCCCAGGACTTGAATTCCCACAGAAGGTTAATCATGGAATGGCACTATCTGTGTGAAGACAGACGATTGGAAGCACAGGAGCTGCTAGAGAGCAGCTGCTGGAGGTGAGTGGGGACATGATTTGTGAGCAGCTGACTGCTCTCCAATTGTCAGGAACAAAGCTGACTGGCAGGAGGTTCCTCTGTCCACCGCAGCCTTCAGAGCTCAGCATCCTGCTTTTACCACACTGCACTGCAATCTGAGGAACATCCCAATCCCGCAGGAGCGGCTGCAGCCCCACTGCCAGCTTGCAGCCCCTCTTACCATGGTGTTGGTGTTGGGCTGGCCCAGGGTGCTGGTGCCGCCGAAGGAGAAGCCGGTGTTCTGCGTGGTGGTGGCCTGGCCAAAGGGTTTGTTGAACAGACTCGTGGTCTGCGACTGCTGCCCGAAGATCCCGCCCGTGGTGCCCGTGCCAAAGCCGGTCGTGCCTGGGACACCACACGGGGATTAGAGACCACAGCCAGCACACCCCACACCCCGGCATTCAAACGGGGAAAAAGGTCATGGAAGGTCCTGAGTGGGAAGGGACACACAGGGTCCTGCCCAGAGCCCCCAACAGCCCCAGCCTGGGCATCCCTGGCAGCGCTGCCCAAACGCTCCTGGAGCTCTGGCAGCCTCGGGGCCGTGCCCATTCCCTGGGGAGCCTGGGCAGTGCCCAGCACCCTCTGGGCTTGGAAGAACCTTTCCCTGCTCTCCAGCCTGAGCCTGCCCTGGCCCAGCTCCAGCTGCTCCCTGGGTGCTCTCTCTGCTCATCCAACAACCACCTCCATTCCTACAGCCTGGAGGATTTGGATCTGTTAACAGTCAAATTCCACAAATATCCATTATTAGGAAAATATCCTTCCCTGGGAGGGTGGGCAGGCCCTGGCACAGAGTGCCCAGAGCAGCTGTGGCTGCCCCTGGATCCCTGGCAGTGGCCAAGGCCAGGTTGGACATTGGGGCTTGGAGCAGCCTGGGACAGTGGGAGGTGTCCCTGCCATGCCAGGGGTGAGACTGCATGAGCTTCAAGGTCCCTTCCAACCCAAACCATTCTGGGATTCTATGATTTATTTACCTTTCAGTTTGCACCAAAAACTAATAAAATCGTTTCAGTTTTTCCAAGAAGTAAGAAAACAGATTTCTATGGCAAAGAGCCCCATCAGTGAATGCTGGCAATACAACCAGCACAACCCTGAACTCATGGCAGTGCTTCAGCATTTTGCACCAGAGAATTCTAAATGGTCTAACAGAATATTTGCACGTGCACTCCCAGGAATGCCAGGGACAGGCAGTACTTACTGGTTCCAAAAGCAGTTTTGTTCTGTCCGTAGGAAAAGCCTGTATTGGTCGTGGAAGAGCCAAAAATTCCTGTGGCTGTGCTGGACGTGGCAGTGGAAGAGCCAAACAAGCCAGCAGTTGCTCCTGCTCCTACAGGATTCGTGGGCCCTTTCCTATTTGCCTGGTAGTCTTCCAAACGGAGTTCCTAGAGGAAAATGCAGCTCTTTTTACACAGGACAAGGGCAGGCAAGCGTCCTTACCACACTCACACAGCACCCAATCTTCACCACGGTGAAGGCTCAAGAAAAGCTGCAACACCTATGCTTTTAAAATAAGGACACCAAAACCAAGACTTGAACCTAGATCCATGTGCAGGCTTCAATTTGGCTTCCCAGAGGTTTTTCAGATCTTTTCATAAAAGATCTGTTTTGAAGGGTCAAACAAACCAACCCGAACGGGAAGGCCTCAGGTTAAGTCCTTGGGAACACCAGTTTATCATAAACAAATGAGTTCTGCCTGGGATCCTGCTGTTATCTCAGCAGACCAAGGCTGTTCCCAACAGGATCTCATGTCCTTCAGACAAGATGGAATTTCAGCCCTTCCAGATGTGCATTAAGCATTTAAACCCAACTGCAATTAACGTGGCGTTGCATTAATTGTTTTACTTGACAACACCTCTTGTGTGTGATGCAGCTATTGAAGGCTCATTAATATTCTTCCATTAATGAGCACGGACTGTAATTACGGCCCAGAGAGGCCCAAGGTAAGGCTGTGCCCCCCCTGCACTGACCTCGAGGGACTTGCTCTCGTACTCCTTCATGGCAGTGATGCACTGGTGCTTGGTGTGGATGTTGGTGCTGACGCCGGATTTCACCATGGTGTCGGTGCCGGTTGGGGGCTGCCAGGAAGGGAGGAAGGGCCAGGTTAAAACCCAGATGGATTTGGGGGAACACAGCGAGAATTCCCTGCAGACCTGGGGAATCCTACACCTAGCACAGATCTGAGGCTCTGTGTCACTCCTCTGCTCAGGCAAAACCCCACCTGCAGAGCTGCCTCCAGCCCTGGGGCCCCAGGATGAGGAGGACATGGAGCTGTAGGAGCAAATCCAGAGGAAGCCACAGAGATGCTCCAGGGCTGGAGCCCCTCTGCTCTGGAGCCAGGCTGGGAGAGCTGGGGGTGCTCATCTGGAGAGGAGAAGGCTCCAGGGAGAGCTCAGAGCCCCTTGCAGGGCCTAAAGGGGCTCCAGGAGAGCTGGAGAGGGACTGGGGACAAGGCATGGAGGGCCAGGAGCCAGGGAATGGCTTCCCAGTGCCAGAGGGCAGGGCTGGATGGGATCTTGGGCAGGAATTGTTCCCTGGGAGGGTGGGCAGGCCCTGGCACAGGGTGCCCAGAGCAGCTGTGGCTGCCCCTGGATCCCTGGCAGTGCCCAAGGCCAGGTTGGACACTGGGGCTTGGAGCAGCCTGGGACAGTGGGAGGTGTCCCTGCCATGGCAGGGGTGGGATGGGATGGGCTTTAAGGTCCCAACCCAAACCTTGTGTGGTTTTATGGTTTTATGATTCCATCATTATTTGTACAGCTGAGGCCTCACCCAGGTGTGTTCAGTGACAATCAACAGTGGAATTCACCCCAGGAGCACTCAAAACAACTCCCAGCAATTCTGCTTTTGGTTTCACTTTAAAAGCAGTTTACCTCAGTTACTGACACAAATCCTGGAGCTCTGCATGAATTTCACTATCCCCCCTTTTTTTAAACAGTGCTATCAAAGTACAAATCAGCAGCAAGAGCCCAGGCAGCACCACAGCTGTGCCCCCAAAACCTCAGTCTTACATCAGCTCAGTCTGGAAATGAAGAAGGATGAGATGTGCATGAACAGGTTTTTGGGGAAAGGAGTCCCTTTTCCAGCAGGCCCCAGTTAGCCCAGCTCCTCAAGGCCTCTGTGCTGGGCCTCCCTCCAGGTCCAACTGCCACAGAACTTTGCAGCAGTTACTGAATCCTGTCTTAAAGGGGACTCGTCCAGAGGAGGCAGGACACCACTCCTCTCCTTCCAGGTCCCATTCCCAAAGCCAGGCTGCCTCAGGAGAGCTGCCCTGATCCTCACCCATCCCAAGATGTCTTTAACCCTTACTCCTGCTAGCATTTGCCACAGATCACCTTCAATTCCATGGCACTTCCTGGGAAGGCTCAGCTTTAGGAGGTCCTTTACTCCTTCAGTGTTAGCACAGCTCTAAATCCCGCAAGTCCTAAATTCTACAGTGTTTGAGAAATTTTTCAAATTCAGGATAAAACATGGAGTAAATGACACCTATTTCCACTGCAACAGTCCCTCTAAAGGGATGTTTTCAGATAATTTCAGAACACTTGCATATAAACTCCTCATTTTTTCACCTCAGTGACCAAAACATCACACAAACAACTGCAAAACTGAATGCTTCCCACAGTGAACGGGCAGGATTAAGAAGAAAAAGCAGAACTTACATTAAATTTAATAGTCGTGCCAGTTGGAGCAGCAGTAAAGCTGGTTGGGCCAAAGAGAGAGCCAGATGTGCTCCCAAAGGGGTTGGAAGTGGTGTTGGTGGTCCCAAAGAGCCCTCCACTGCTGGTGCTTGTACCAAAGTCTGAACAAAGCATAAAAAATAACAACAACAGTACTAAAACAAACCTGAAGTTTAAAACTTAAGCCCTAAGATTTTATTCAGATTAGAAACTGGTTTGAAAATGGAAAAAACAGCTGAGAAAAATAATTTGACAGCAGAACTGGAAACGGATGGTGCTGCTAATCCAGTTCTCTGCTGTAGAAGAGAACCCCAGAAACACCCAACCACAGCAGCCAGTTTCCTTCTGTTCCTGACAAGCAGGAAGTAAATAATACAATAGTTCTATAATAAAGGGAATCAGCAAGGCTCCCTGTCTCTTCTCAGAAGGGGCTGCAAGCAGCTGCTTTTGCTTCATGGGATTATGGAAGTTTAACAGTATTCCCTGTCTTCTCCTGCCACAAACCCAACTGTAACTGCTCTGCCACAGGATAAACACCTACAATCAAACAGCACCAAAAGTGATTTCAGAATAAAAAAATTCCAGCCAATCACCTTGGGCAATTTATTTTCAAATTTCGGGCTGGAATCACAGCTCTCAGGAGCACACGGGCTCCCCCTTGGCTGCTGTGGGCCCAGGGGTGTCACTGTATCCTCCAGGAGAAGCCCCCCCCAGCCCCTCCCTGAGTCCTGTCCCAGCCCCCAGGTGCATCCAGCTCCCCCCTGCTCTCCCATCAAACAGCAGAGTTTCACTTACTTCCAAAGCCAGCTGGCTTGTTCTGTGCAAAGGCATTATTCTGGGAGGAGAAGAGGCCTCCACCAGTGCTGGTGGTTCCGAAGAGGCTGTTTGATGTCCCAGTGGATGTTCCAAACCCAAAGCCGGTGCTGGTGGAGGAGGTGGCTGGTTGGTTGAACGTGGTTGAGCCAAACAACCCTCCTGCAGACAGAAAGAGGCTGTTAATCCTTCACAACCTCCTTTGCTCGGGGGCTTTGATGGGTTCTTGTTCTGGGCTTGGGAGGGCGTTTTTGTTGCGGATTCCTTGGTTTGGGGTTTTTCCCCTTTCTCCCCCTCCCTCCCTTTTTTATCAGCATTCCCCCTCTCCAGGCCCCCTGGGGCAGTACCTGGCTTTGTCTGCGTGCTCCCGAAGAGGCCCCCGGTGTTGTTGTTGGAGCCGAAGGCCGACGTTCCGAAGGCTCCTCCGCTGGTGGTTCCAAAGCCGGCATCTGCGGAGCACAGCCCGGTGAGCCCCTTGTCCCTGCCGGAGCCGCGGCTGCAGCGCCGCAGGCACCCTCACACACACAGCTCCTCCTGCCGAGCCTTCCCAGCAAACCCAGCATGGGCTTCAACCCCGAAAACCCCAGCGAGACCCCCTTCCCTAAGCACTGCATTTTCCACTCTTCCTGCAGAAGGAAGCTTCCACAGCAGGAGTGGAATCCTGGTGTCTGCCCAAAATAAAAGCTCGGTTAAGGGTGAAGCCTCGGGCTCCTGAACTTCATCCAAACCAGCTGGAGCACCCAGCAGCTCCCAAATTCCATCCCATGAGGGATCACCACCTCCATGGGATTCTCTGAGCTGCACTCCAGGAAAAGACACCTCATTAAAAACACCTTAACACCACTTCAGATATTTTTCTTACTTTGCCCAAAAGTTGAAGTCGTCCCAAAGCCGGTGCTGCCTCCGAACGGAGTTCCAAAGGATTTGTTAAACATTTTCGGGATTTATCAGGTTTTCTCCCTAGACCTGGAAAGCAGAATTCAGGTTTTATTGAAAGTTCATCCTGCAAACTCGTTTTCCATCTCCCTCATTGCCGAGGGCAGCAATCCCACTGGAGTCTTTCAGCACAAGCCCCATGGCACTGTGGGATTCCAAATCCCACCAGAGCCCTGGGAGGGTCAAGGACACCAAGATTCCAGTGACACCACAGGTAAGGAGGTGTCACTAAACAGCAGCGTCCCTAAAATTATGGTGTCACCCCTAATTACAGCTGGAGCTCCTGCACATCTCAGCCCGTGTCCTGGGCTGCAGCCATCCCACGGCAATCCCGAGGGTTTCCAGGACTGATTTTCCTGTCCAGCCCTATTTGCCAACTGCTTCACACAAATGACAAAGGGGAACACACTGCACAGGGGTTACAGGAATCCACCCTCCCTCTGCTTCCCACTTCAGCACTTCCCAGCAGTTGCAGTTCCAGGGGAGTTTTTCCAGGCCCAATTCCCTTTCCCCCGCAATGGTTTATTTACAGCACATTCATTCCCTGCTGCCTCTCTTCAATCTCCTCCCCGAGCACAAACAGGTACAAACTCTGCTCCAACTCCCTGAGTTTGTCAACAAATCCAGCACAACCCCATGGCGCCTCGGGCACGCTGTCAGGGAACTGTGTGGTGTTTTCCTGCAGCTCCACCACTGAAAATTCCAGATTAGCCAAAAACGTGCCAGATTAACAAAAAAAACCAGTGCTACTCCAAAAAAATGCTCACAGTATCCCCAAAATGGCAGTGCTAGCAAAAAAAAAAAAAGCTAGAACTAGCAAAACCAAAATGCCATATTAACCCAAAAAATGCCAATGTTAAAAAAAGCCAGTATCACCCCAAAAATGCCATGTTAACCAAAAATAATGGGAGTAACAATCCAAGAAAACCCATATCAGCAAAAAGAAACGGACAATATTGACCAGAAAAAACATGTATGACTAAAATAATGCCTTAATAACCAGAAAAATGCCGGTATTACCCAACCCTCCTCCATATTCAGCAGGAAATGCAGGAATTCCCCCACATTCCCAGGTACTCCCTGGCAGCAGTAGCTGACACACAGCAGTGCAGAACTAAGAACTTGAGCAGTTCAAGAATGGCCCACACCAGGAATATTCCCAAAGCCAACAATTCCAGCTAAAGCCAAAGCTGCCCTCTCCCTGTGCTCAGGTGTGGCAGCTCCCCCATCCCAGCTCCCTTCACCTCCTCCCAGCCAAGGGAAGCACACAGGGACCAGGCACTGCCCAGCACAGCCTCCCGCAGGGAGATCACCACATCCATCTGCCCATCCCTGAAACTGAAGTGTTTGCTCCCCTAAAACCAACAGCGCTTTCTGGGAATGGCCAAATCCAGACTGGGAGCAGCCACAGCCTCTCACCATCCCTGAATAGCTGGAGACTCAGCCCAGAACAACCAAGCAGTGTCCCACACTTCCCTGAGCAAAGAACTACAAAGATGATTTGTGTCACCTCCAACTACTCCAACAGACACACCACAATTTTGGAGTGTCAAGGGTCTCCACACCTCCACAGGCAAATCCTTACGGATTCATTTGCCACAGGAAGAGAATTTCAGAGAAACAATCCCGGTAAAAGCCAGAAAAAGCTGCTCTGACAAACCCTCAGAGCTCCCCAAGCTGAGAGGAGCTCCTGGGAGAGCTTCTCTGGCACAGGGTAACATTGTACCCTGAGCCCTCCTCACCTTCTCCCATGGAATTCCTGAGGCTGGAAAATCCCTCCCAGCCCATGGAGTCCCAGCTGTGCCCGATGCCCACCTTGTCCCCAGCCCAGAGCACTGAGTGCCACGTCCAGCCCTTCCTGGGACACCTCCAGGGATGGGCACTCCAAACCTCCCTGGGCAGCTCTTTCCAAGGCCTGAGCTCCCTTTCCATGGGGAAATTGCTCCTGGTGTCCAACCTGAGCCTCCTGTCAGGGAGTTATGAGAGTGGAAAGGCCCCCCCTGAGCCTCTTTTTCTCCAGGATGACCCCTCCAGCTCGCTCACCACCAGGACCTGCTCCCAAACACACCTCTCCATTCCTACAGAGCATTTTCATCCATCTCCCCTCGCTCCAGTGCAAGGCTCCCTTTCAGGCCACATAAAAATCACCTGCACTTTCCAGCTGTCCGATGTTGTCACTCTCAGCCTTATCTGCAAATTCACAAGTCCCTCATTTTCCGTGGTTCCTCTTTTCTAAGTCACTGCTCTCACATTGTCCTGGGATCAATAAACGGCAAACCCTGCCTAAGAAGAAACCTGAAATATCATTTTCCAGGAAGAAGAGAGTTATAGAAAGATTTCCCCCTCCCACAGTGTGCATTTTGCTGAACTTCACACCCACCCCTCCTTCCCTGCAACTTGAGGGCTGTGTCCAGGGCAGGGAATGGAGCTGGGAAGGGGCTGGAGCCCCAGGAGCGGCTGAGGGAGCTGGGAAAGGGGCTCAGCCTGGAGAAAAGGAGGCTCAGGGGGACCTTGTGGCTCTGCACAAGTCCCTGACAGGAGGGGGCAGCCGGGGGGGTTCGGGCTCTGCTCCCAGGGAACAGGGACAGGAGGAGAGGGAACAGCCTCAGCCTGGGCCAGGGGAGGCTCAGGTTGGACACCAGCAGCAATTTCCCCATGGAAAGGGAGCTCAGGCCTTGGAAAGAGCTGCCCAGGGAGGTTTGGAGTGCCCATCCCTGGAGGTGTCCCAGGAAGGGCTGGAGGTGGCACTCGGTGCTCTGGGCTGGGGACAAGGTGGGCATCGGGCACAGCTGGGCCTCCATGGGCTGGGAGGGCTTTTCCAGCCTCAGGGATCCCGGGATTCTGTGAACTCCAGGGGTGGAGCAGAATTACTAAAACTTGGGGCTTTTACACAACATCCCTCTCCCATTCGCTGCAGCCCCCGCGCCAAAGGGCTCCAATTGAACTCTAACAGCAACAACATGAAAACCCCGTAAAACCACCCAAAGAACCCCAAACCAACAACATAACTTTAAATCCCATATAGCCAACCTAACTTTAAACTACAACTAATTAACACGACAGTAAATAACTCCCGGCCCCGGGGACAGCCGAGCCGTTACCCGCATCCAGAGCCGCGTATCCCCCGTGGAAAACACCCGGAATCTCCAACCGGACCCGCACCGGCACCACCAAAAAGGCCTAAAAAACCCCCAAAGCGGGCAGCTACTCCGGAGACATCCACGGCAGGACGAGCTGTTCCCCTCGGACACACCCCACTCCCTCACGGCCTTCCCGCCTCCCCCGCGGCCCTCCCTCCGTCCCGGGGCCTCCCCGCGGGCCCCCCCCGGAACCACCCGGTCTCCCGGCACAAAAGGCCCGGCGGCGGCGCCACAGCCACGGCAGGCACGGCAGGCACGGCAGGGTGGGCAGGCCGCGGTGCTCCGCGCAGGTGCCGGGCAGGGCAGCCCCCCCCGGGCCCCGGAGCTCACCGCAGGTGCCGGGAAGCGCCGCAGGGAGCGGCCGGGCCGGGTCGGGCCCGCGGTGCCGCCGCCGCCTCACGGGGCCGCAGCTGCGTCACAGCCCGCGCGCGCACTCCCGGCCGCCACCGCGCGCCGCCGCCGCCGCCCCGCCCCCCGGCTGCGCTCCCGCCTCCCATTGGCCACTCCCCCCTCTCGCTGCCGGCCCTCAGCGCTGATTGGGCGGAGTGGCGCCCCGCAGCGAGCGCCCATTGGCCGGAAGGGCGGGGGGCGGGGCTTGGCGCCGCGGAAGGGTCCAGAACGGCCCGTGTCGCGCCGCCGCCCCGACATCCGGGGCGTTTGAGGGGGCGGAGCTTCGGCCGCGAGCACCAATCGTGTGCCGCGGCGCGCGGGAGCTGGGCCCCGCCTCTTAAAGGGGCCGCTGCGAGGTGGGGGGGGGCGGGGGAAGAAGAGGAAGAGGTGGAAGAAAGGGAGGAAGAGGAGGAGGCGGCGGAAAAGGCGGAGGGAGGAGGCGTGGAGGGGCTGCCGGGCCGGGACATGGAACAGCGCGAAGGGGGCTGAGCGGTGAGGGGCGTGCCGGGGGCCCGTCGCTGTGGGGCAGGCGGGGTTTGGGGAGGGGGACCCAGGGAGGGGTCTCTGGGGGATGTGGGGTCACTCACTGCCAGACCCGGGGGGGATTGGGGAGGGGAGCATCTGGGGGGACCGCGGGGGAATGGGGGGTGCCCGGGGAGGGGGCTCAGGGAGGTCTCTCAGGGTCTGTGGGGTACCCGCGGGGGTCTCAGTGGGTGTGGGTTACCTGAGGGGGTCTCACGGGGGTCTCTAAGGGTTTGTGGGGTACCCGGAGGGGTCTCACGGGGGTCTCTCAGGGACTGTGGGGTACCCGAGGGGTCTCAGTGGGTGTGGGTTATCCGGGGGGGTCTCAGGGGGTCTCTAAGGCTCTGTGGGGTACCCGGGGGTCTCTCAGGGTCTGTGGGGTACCCGTGGAGGTCTCGAGGTGCCGCAGCCCCTCTTCTGCAGGACAGGTGATTCAGGTGCCATTCAACACGTGATACGAAATATTTGCCTTTATTTGCCCTCTTTTGCAAGACCCTCGGGGGGAGGGAGGGTAGAGGCTGCGGGGCTCCTGCTGTGGGGTGCCCGGGGTGTCCCCACGGCACAGGGAGCTGCGGCCCCACGGCCGAGCCCCCCGAGGGAGGGGCAGGGTTTGGGGGGCTCCATCCTGCCCCTTGTGGGGCTCCTCGGGGTCCCGGGAAGGGAGCCTGGGATGGCCGGGGACCCCCTCCTCACCCAGTCCCGGCCCTTTGGAGCCTCCCTTTCTCTTTGTTTTGGGGCTGGAGATAATTCCCTCTCTCCCTCCCCAGCAGCCTGGATGGGGGCTGAGCTCTGCTTTCTGTGGCCCCTCGGTGATGGGGGTCGGTCCCTTCCCTGGGGGCTTCGTCCCCCGTTGTGGGGGGCTTTCGGTGCTGGCAGAGAGTGCCCGTGCTGCCCTGGGGCACTGCCCAGACGGCTCAGGGATTGACCGTAAATCGGATTTGTCCCGCAGCCGGGGGGTGCCGAGGTGGGACCCGTCCCAGCCTGATCCCTGGGGGCTGAGGGGAGCCCTGGGCTGGGGGGGGCTGAGGGGAGCCCTGGGCTTGGGGGGACCCCTGTTCTGGCGTCTGCCAAGTTCCAGAGGTTCCCGACCTGACAAGCCCCGGCTTCCTTGGTGTGTGGGGCTTGTGCTACCCTGATCCCGCAGCCCGGACTTTATGGAATCATGGAATGTCCTGAGTGGGAAGGGACACACAGGATCATGGATCCAGCTCCTTGCCTTCCCAGAGCCCCCAACAGCCCCAGCCTGGGCATCCCTGGCAGCGCTGCCCAAACGCTCCTGGAGCTCTGGCAGCCTCGGGGCCGTGCCCATTCCCTGGGGAGCCTGGGCAGTGCCCAGCACCCTCTGGGGGAAGAGCCTTTCCCTGCTCTCCAGCCGGAGCCTGCCCTGGCCCCGCTCCCGGCGGAGCTGCCTGCCGGCCCGGGCGCGGCGGGGCGAGGGCGGCCTGTGGGAGCCGGGACGGGCCGGAGGAGCCGCGGCTCCCGGCAGGACCGAGAGCAGGGGCCCGGCTGTGTCAGCGCTGCCCCGAGCGCAGGGAATGGTCTGGATGGATCCCGCAGGACAGGTTCACGTGCCCTCCCTGCCAGATCCCTCTGGAGGCCTGCGGGGAACGGCCCTGCCCTGCCCCTGCTCCTGCTGGCCGTGAGTCTCCAGGTTCCTGCGTGCCCACTGTGGGGTTTTCTTTGAGTGCCTCTCCGTGCTGCCCACCCTGGGGCCGTGTGGGGTCACAGGGGGTGTGAGGGGCTGAGCCGTGGGGTCACAGGGGGTGTGAGGGGCTGAGCTGTGTCTGTGGGGTTACACGGGGTGTGAGGGGCTGAGCTGTGTCTGTGTGGGGTCACACAGGGGGTGTGAGGGGCTGAGCTGTGTCTGTGGGGTCACAGGGGGTGTGAGGGGCTGAGCTGTGTCTGTGTGGGGTCACACAGGGGGTGTGAGGGGCTGAGCTGTGTCTGTGGGGTCACAGGGGGTGTGAGGGGCTGAGCTGTGTCTGTGTGGGGTCACACAGGGGGTGTGAGGGGCTGAGCTGTGTCTGTGGGGTCACAGGGGGTGTGAGGGGCTGAGCTGTGTCTGTGTGGGGTCACACAGGGGGTGTGAGGGGCTGAGCTGTGTCTGTGGGGTCACAGGGGGTGTGAGGGGCTGAGCTGTGTCTGTGTGGGGTCACACAGGGGGTGTGAGGGGCTGAGCTGTGTCTGTGGGGTCACAGGGGGTGTGAGGGGCTGAGCTGTGTCTGTGGGGTCACAGGGGGTGTGAGGGGCTGAGCTGTGTCTGTGGGGTCACAGGGGGTGTGAGGGGCTGAGCTGTGTCTGTGGGGTCACAGGAGGTGTGTGGGGCTGAGCTGTGTCTGTGGGGTCACACAGGGTGTGAGGGGCTGAGCTGTGTCTGTGGGGTCACAGGGGGTGTGTGGGGCTGAGCTGTGTCTGTGGGGTCACAGGGGGTGTGAGGGGCTGAGCTGTCTGTGGGGTCACAGGGGGTGTGAGGAGCTGAGCTGTGTCTGTGGGATCACACAGGGTGTGTGGGGCTGAGCTGTGTCTGTGGGGTCGCAGGGAGTGTGAAGGGCTGAGCTGTGTCTGTGGGGTCACAGGGGGTGTGAGGGGCTGAGCTGTCTGTGGGGTCACAGGGGGTGTGAGGAGCTGAGCTGTGTCTGTGGGATCACACAGGGTGTGTGGGGCTGAGCTGTGTCTGTGGGGTCGCAGGGAGTGTGAAGGGCTGAGCTGTGTCTGTGGGGTCACAGGGGGTGTGAGGGGCTGAGCTGTCTGTGGGGTCACAGGGGGTGTGAGGAGCTGAGCTGTGTCTGTGGGATCACACAGGGTGTGTGGGGCTGAGCTGTGTCTGTGGGGTCGCAGGGAGTGTGAAGGGCTGAGCTGTGTCTGTGGGGTCACAGGGGGTGTGAGGGGCTGAGCTGTCTGTGGGGTCACAGGGGGTGTGAGGAGCTGAGCTGTGTCTGTGGGATCACACAGGGTGTGTGGGGCTGAGCTGTGTCTGTGGGGTCACAGGAGGTGTGAGGGGCTGAGCTGTGTCTGTGGGGTCACACAGTGAGGGGCTGAGCTGTGTCTGTGGGGTCACAGGGGGTGTGAGGGGCTGAGCTGTGTCTGTGTGGGGTCACAGGGGGTGTGTGGGGCTGAGCTGTGTCTGTGTGGGGTCACAGGGGGTGTGTGGGGCTGAGCCATGTGTCTGTAGGGTCACAGGGGGTGTGTGGGGCTGAGCTGTGTCTGTGTGGGGTCACGGGGGGTGTGAGGGGCTGAGCTGTGTCTGTGGGGTCACGGGGGGTGTGAGGGGCTGAGCTGTGTCTGTGGGGTCACACAGGGTGTGAGGGGCTGAGCTGTGTCTGTGGGGTCACGGGGGCTGTGAGGGGCTGAGCTGTGTCTGTGGGGTGTTTTTATGAATTAGATGTGAGGGATTTAGATCAGTCCCTGCCTTTTGCCCCAGGGCTCTGGCAGCAGGAAGTAGCTTTATAGGGATGGCCAGCACCCCAAAACGCACTCTCATTCAGAAGTTGTTTAATAAAGGCTGATTCAGTCTATTATAAAATTATTTATTTAATAGACACAAAACTAACAGACATAAGACTTTAAACAGACTATTACCACACAGGAAAAAAGACAAAAGAAACTATTACTAGCTAAATATACAGTGCATGATAAGGTACCATTTTTAATATGGATAGTGAAGAAATAGTATAGATTAGGATTCAATGTATCTTAGCACCAAGTTGTTGAAGGGACACACATCGAAATCCTTTCCCTAAATTTCTGGAGAAGTGGCCGCAAAGTTGTGTCCAAGCTTTGGGGAGAAATCGTCTCACACATTCCCACGGAGTGTGTAAGAGACTTCTGCCTCTGTGATAATCTATGTTGCTTTTATGGTGTAAAACAGGCCTTTTGGTCACCTCTGTTTTATCCCTTCCCACGCCTGTTGAGCTGGCAGACCTTTTGGGACCAGGAGATGATACCTGCTGGGCCTTGCCCGCCTGGGTTATCTCTCCTGTCTGCACCGGCCGCCTGGGGTGGGGAGAGGGGTGATGGGCCCTGCCACGGGTGTGAAGGGCTGAGCTCTGTGTGTGGGGTCACACAGGTGATTTATTAAAATACGGATACAGATCTAATATCAATATCCACCTGAGATGGACAAACACTCTCTAACTTGTTAGGGTTGGAAAGTGTCTGTTTATTCCAGCGCTGGGATCGCTCCCAAAGCACAGTTCCGAGGTTACAATACAATACAGAACCTATTTATCTAAAACAATAATGCATATTTAAAATACAGATACATATTCATAGCATAGACACCTCCCATTCCCTGCTTCATATGGTAATTAGCAAAAAGTCATTAAGCATGCACAATTTTTGCAATGGAATTAGGTCAGTGGTCCTGAAAATGAGGAAGGGGCTGTCCTGATGAAGTAAGGCTGGTCTTCCTCCCTTTGACCTTTTTGCTTCTCTGGTTTTTAACAATACCCCTGACCTTGGAAGACTCCCAGTTCCTTCTTCTATTGCTTTTGAATAAGTTGCAGGTGGGAGAATTTGTAACTCTCTAGGCCTTCTTTTGAATTTTTCCTTCTAAGATTATTAATTGCCTATTGTAAGCACAGTTAAACAAATACCAAGTAATCAGAGCCTATCCTGTACTTAACTTCTTGACTAATCATTAATTTCCTTAATCACCTTTAGCTAAGTTCTGCATCTTTTCTCTATTCTAGTTAACTTCAGCAGAACTAGCTTTTATTTAAAATCTCAATATTTAAGTGTTCAAAATGACCCCTATGTTTCACAGGGTCTGAGGGGCTGAGCCGTGTGTCCATCCCTGCCCAGGGCTGTGTGGGGCCGGACAGAATCCCAGAATCACTGAGTTTTGAGAAGCCCCCCAGGGGCATCGAGCCCAGCCTGTGACTGATCCCCACCCTGCCAACCAGCCTAGAGCAGGAGGACAGCACCCAGGTCAAACACTGGTTTCTTTATTTCCAGGTTTCCAAGATGCTGCAGGTCCCACTGCCGCTGGATCGGGACGGGATCCTGTTCCGGCTGCGTTTCACCACGCTGGCCCTCGGGACTGTGTTCTGCCCCCTCTTTGGGTTCCTCTTCTGTGTGATCTGGTCTCTGCTTTTCCACTTCCGTGAGACGACTGCGACCCACTGTGGGGTGAGAGAGTGCTGTGGGGAAAAACCCACACTGCTGCAGGGCTGGGGCAGCTGGGGGGTGACAGAGCTCCTGTGTCCTTGTGGGCTCCTCTCCCTCCTTCTGGGCTCCTCTTGGGCTCCTATCCACCTTCTGGATTCCTCTCTCATTTTCTCTGTCCTTCCGGGCTCCTCTCTTGGGCTTTCCCACCAGAAGTGTTACAGAATCCAGAACAAGCTACATTATTTTGTTGTCCTTGTGACACCTCAGGACTGGCAGCAGCAGGTTTGGCTTTGTACTGGGACTGAGGGAAGTACAGACTGGTCAGGCTGGTGTCTGGACTGGGCACATTGGGGGTTACTGCAGTGAGGAGCAAAGGTGGGGAAGCTGAAGGGAAGTACATTGTCCTTGGAGGGGTTGGTCCAGAGCTGCTGTCCCCAGGTCTGCTGGAGTTCGGGAGTCACAGGTGTCTGGGGGGGAGGGAGGGAGGGCCCGGAGTTCCATATGGAGTGAGATTGGTCTCCTCCCCAGGGCTTTCAGGCTGCTGGATGAGCAGCTGGATATGAGCTGGGAATGGAGGCCAGGAGTCATCTCACACCAGCAGGAGAACTTTAGCAGGGCCTGGAGGGACAGGATCTAGGGAATGGCTTCCCAGTGCCAGAGGGCAGGGCTGGATGGGATCTTGGGCAGGAATTGTTCCCTGGGAGGGTGGGCAGGCCCTGGCACAGGGTGCCCAGAGCAGCTGGGGCTGCCCCTGGATCCCTGCCCAAGGCCAGGTTGGACATTGGGGCTTGGAGCAGCCTGGGACAGTGGGAGGTGTCCCTGGGCTTTAAGGTCCTTTCCAACCCAAACCATTCTGGGATTCTACGGATGATCAAAAGTGTAAAGGCAAGAAACCCAAGCAGGTCTCTGGGCAGGGCCCCCAGCACCATGGGACTGTCCCAGCAGGGCTGTGGGGTCCATGACCCCGTGGGATGGACCAGGGGCGGCGCTGCCACAATGCCTTCCCTGCCTTTGGGAATAGGAATAAGCTCACTTAGAGTTAAAAAAGAGGACAGCTTTAGTGTCTGGAAGGGGATGCCTGTGAGGCTGTGCCGTGTGCCTGTCCCCACGAGCCCGTGTCCCTGCAGGTGCCCAACTACCTGCCGTCCATCAGCGCGGCCATCGGGGGCGAGACCCCGCAGCGCTACGTGTGGCGCCTGTGCATCGGCCTGCACTCGGCCCCGCGCGTCCTCGTGGCCGTGGCCTACTGGAACCACTACCAGAGCTGCCACTGCCCCCACCCCCGCTACCTGCGCCTGTGCCACGTCACCCTGCTGCTCAACCTGATCGAGAACTTCGCCCTCCTCATCCTCACCTACGTGTCCTCCACCGAAAACTATGGTAGGTGTCGCCCCCTGCCTGCGGCCCTGCCCTCCTGAGCCCTTCCTTGGACCGCTCCTTTGGAATGAGGAAGTTTGGGGAGAAAGAGCAGTTAAAAGCCCCCAGAGATTCTATTAAAGTTAATAGTTAAAGAGGAAAGATATGTTCATAACGTGCAAACAGCCACGCTCTTCCCGCAGTTCTGGGTTGCTGGTACTTGGTTGAAGCCACAGGTTTGGTTTGGGGATGGAGCTGGGATCAGGCCTTGGCACTCGGTTCCATCCATGTGCGAGGCCCCCCTCCAGGGGGTGAGGGCAGGGGAGTGAGGTGGGTGAGAGCTCATCCTGCTTCCCCTCCATCCCCACAGCTGGGCTGGGCTCAGAGCTGGCTCTGCTCCAGCTGCCTTTGGATACCCTCCCCTGGAATTTCTGGGGGAAATTTCTTACAATCACAGAATCCAGACTGGTTTGGGTTGGAAGGACCTCAAAGCCCATCCAGTGCCACCCCTGCCATGGCAGGGACACCTCCCACTGTCCCAGGCTGCTCCAAGCCCCAATGTCCAGCCTGGCCTTGGGCACTGCCGGGGATCCAGGGGCAGCCCCAGCTGCTCTGGGCACCCTGTGCCAGGGCCTGCCCACCCTCCCAGGGAACAATTCCTGCCCAAGATCCCATCCAGCCCTGCCCTCTGGCAGTGGGAAGCCATTCCCTGGCTCCTGGCCCTCCCTGCCTTGTCCCCAGTCCCTCTGCAGCTCTCCTGGAGCCCCTTTAGGCCCTGCAAGGGGCTTTGAGCTCTCCCTGGAGCCTTCTCCAGGTAAGCACCCCCAGCTCTCCCAGCCAGGCTCCAGAGCAGAGGGGCTCCTGCCCTCTAATAGTTCCTGGGAACAGAATCAGAGTTTTTCAGGTTAAATCCATGTGTCCAAAATCTGGTCAGTCTGGGAAATTCTCTTCCCTCTCAGCTCAGAAGAACTTAAGCACCAGTGCCGATCTCCAGCTGCTGTTTCATCCTGAAATCTGGAGGAGGCACCAGGGATTAATTGGAGAGCACTGAAATCCAGGAGCCAGCAAGGTGGTGCTGTTGCAGCAGAACAAACCCCGTGCTGGGATGTATCAGCAGGGAAGTAATGTGTTGGGTTTCCCTGCACAGCTGGATGGTGATGATGGATATTGTGTCCAGCTGTGGGCTGGAGAGGGACTTTGAACAAAGAATGGAGTGCCAGGACAAGGGGAATGGCTTCCCAGTGCCAGAGGGCAGGGCTGGATGGGATCTTGGGCCCACCTGGGAGGGTGGGCAGGCCCTGGCACAGGGTGCCCAGAGCAGCTGTGGCTGCCCCTGGATCCCTGGCAGTGCCCAAGGCCAGGTTGGACATTGGGGCTTGGAGCAGCCTGGGACAGTGGGAGGTGTCCCTGCCATGGCAGGGGGCGGGATGAAAAGATTTTTAAGGTCCCTTCCAACCCATTGTGGGATTCAGGGCTGTGGTGCTGTGAACAGAGTCCCAGGATCTCCCCCAGCTTTCAGGGTGAGTATGATCCGTGGTGGGGCCCAGTAACTGGGATGGCAGGACAGGAGCCTCCTGCTCATGGTGGGTCTGTGGTGTGGGACATGTCGTTGCCCAGCTCACCCTCCTTGTCTCCTGCCAGCGTTCCCTGTCCCCATGGTGAGGTGTCCCAGTGCCTCCCTCCTGGCAGTGTCCCCTCATGGCAGGCTCTGCAGCCTGACCTGCTCCAGGGGCTTCTCCAGCTTGTCTGGGCTGGGCCCCTGCCCTTGGAAATCCAGGTGCTCCTCTGAGCTCTGGGTACTCGACCAGCCTGGCCTGGCCCCGTGTGGAGCCCTGGGAGGGGGAGCCCGAGGTGTGGCCGGGCAGAGCTGCCCAGGAGCCGAGGCTGACCCACTTCCTGGGATCCTCATCCCAGACTAATCCCACGGCCGTGGGGAAAGTTTCAGCCCTGAGCTGCCGTGCTCAAGTTAATCATCCCTGCAGGACACCCCGGCCTGACCTCTCCCACCTGCTGATACCTCGTGTGCTTCCCTTCCCCTGGGACGGAGAAGGGAAACAGGGACGGGCATTTCTGATGTTCAGG
The DNA here is from genome assembly GCA_026261815.1 of Monarcha castaneiventris obscurior. Classification (NCBI taxonomy): domain Eukaryota; kingdom Metazoa; phylum Chordata; class Aves; order Passeriformes; family Monarchidae; genus Monarcha; species Monarcha castaneiventris. Next base: position 49,448,669 of record JAMPIT010000566.1, on the reverse strand, counting down.
TGTTTGGGAATTCAGCCTGAGGTTCAGTTTCTGGAGAAAAGGCTGGGAAATCCTTTTCAGAGCAGCACTTAGGAAAATCTCTCACCTGAAGGTGCAGGGGTTGTGTGGGGTTTGGGGCCTCGGGAGCAGCTCTGGCATAGCTCCAGCTGCTTTCCCAGCCTGATCCTGTACCTGGGCTAGTCCAGGTATGCACGAGGCAACCTCAGTGCTGGAGATGAGGCTGCTGGTGGTGCTAATGGGCAGGTAGCTAGTACAGGGGCCAGAAGATGGACTTTCCTGGATTTTGGACTGGCTAACTCTGCACCCCCCCCCCCCGTGCCTCAGTTTCCCCATCCCTAGAACAACAGTGGCGATGCTGAGCTGCTCCCAAGGGTCCCTGAGTTTACAGCTGTGTGAAGTGATGGTCCCAGAGCACATAAACACCCTCCTGGCACTTTGGGATAAGTCTTCCAGGCACTTGTATCCCCTTCCAGGGGGCCCTGAGGCACCATGAGCAGGTTATGGAGCCGTGCTGTGCTTGTCTGCTGCAAGGACCCCACTGGAGTCCCAGCAGCACTGGGGTGCTGGGGCTTCCAGCAGAGCACAAAGCCCGCCCAAATCCTGCCCCACGTTCTCCTGGTGCTCCTGGCTTGGACTGAACAGGAAACCTGTTCTTTGTCAATCCAGCAATCCACGAAAATGCCTTCATCGTGTTCATCACGTCGGCCCTGGGCCACATGCTGCTCACCTGCATCCTCTGGAGAATGACTAAGAAACACACAGTAAGTCCCGAGGTACAGACACTTTCCTTTCTTCTCTCTGTGCTGGGAGCTGGGAGAGGGCTCTGGGGCTGTGCCATGACTGGGACAGGGCTCTGGGGCCATGCTGGGAGTTGGCAGGGGGCTCTGGGCTGGCAATGAAGGTCTTTGGCTGTCCTTGCTTGTGAAATAACCCTGAGCACGTGCTAAAGGGGCCAACAGCAGCAGGTGAAATGGAGGAAGTCACCAAAACCCATTATTTACCAAAGCAAAGGGGGGAGGAGGCTTTTAATTTCCTATTTTCTGGTTCTGTGATCATGGAATCACAGAATGGTTTCGGTTGGAAGGGACCTTGAAGCCCCTCCAGTGCCACCCCTGCCATGGCAGGGACACCTCCCACTGTCCCAGGCTGCTCCAAGCCCCAGTGTCCAACCTGGCCTTGGGCACTGCCAGGGATCCAGGGGCAGCCCCAGCTGCTCTGGGCACCCTGTGCCAGGGCCTGCCCACCCTCCCAGGGAACAATTCCTGCCCAGTACCTGATTAAGTTTTCACTGAGAGATCCTATTGAAAACCACTATTGGCATCCCTGTGGGTTGGGATTGCTCATCCCTTCTCTGTGCCTGTTTCTAAGCTGAAGTTGGCTTCCCTGTGCTGGGAATTGCTGGTCCTGCAAGCTGGGAGCAGTAGGCAGCAGGAGTTGTTCTCCCATTCCTCCAGAATGACTCCTTGGAGCAGGCTGGCTCTGGCTCTTTCTCTGGAGAGGGGTCAGGGGATGCAGGGAGTGGCTGGGGGGGCAGCAGGTCTGGCAGAGGATCCAGCGCTGCTCCTGCCTCCATTGCCTGGATGTAGCTTCCGTGCTGTGCTGGTTTGTGGTGTGAGTCCTGGACCACGGGCAGGACATCCAGGTTTGTCCTGGACTGTGGGGACTGTGGGCACTGACAGCCACAGGCAGGACAGGACATTCAGGTTGGTCCTGGACTGTGGGGACTGTGGGCACTGACAGCCACAGGCAGGAGAGGACATCCAGGTTTGAGGCTGTGTGAGAGCTGATTCTTCTGTGCCCGCGTGGCTCCTGCATGCTTGGTTTCACCTGTGGGTCTGGGCTCCCTGGATCTCTCTGTCCTTTCACCTCGGGATACTTCTCCCCAGCCAATCCCAGTCCAGCCCTCGCGGTCCCAGTGTTAAATGGGGAGGGGTCCCGGGGCTGTGTTGCCCCAGGAGGGTGACAGTGTGCAAAGCAGAGCCCTGTGGAGGTGTGTGCCCGTGTCCCAGGGCTGGGAAGCTCCGAGGGCTGGATGAGCCTGTCCCAAGGCACGGTGTGCAGGGCTGTGGGGCGGGTGCTGTGCTTGGGGTCTGTGTCCCAGCAGGGTCAGTGCTGGGGGTGCCCAGCTCCGGCAGTCCCAGAGCAGCTCCTGCTCCGTCACCGCTGTTGATCCTCCCCTTCCGCCAATTCACCGAGCCTGTCCCCTGCTGCCTTACTCCAGAGGCCTGGAAAGGAAGCTTCCAGCAGTTGTTTGGCTGTAAGATTCCTTAGGAAAGGGCCTTCTGGAGATGCTGGGGCTCTCCTCGCTCACTGGAAGTGATCTGTTTTCTCTGGTGATACGGGAATAGCGGGAGCTCGCAGCCATTCCTTGGCTGCTTTCCCACAGCTTCCTTTATTTATGTCGTATTGTTTTGGCTTGTCTTTTTGCTGGGTGAGACCTCCAAGGCCCTGGATCTCCTGCCCTGCCACGTCACCTGCTGGGGCTGGTTCATCTCCCCTGCAGCAGGCAGGGGTGAGGCATCCCAAATCCTGGGCTCAGCTTTGGGCCCCTCAGAACGAGACTTTGAGGGGCCAGAGCATGTCCAGGGAAGGGAACAGAGCTGGGAAGGGGCTGGAGCCCCAGGAGAGGCTGAGGGAGCTGGGAAAGGGGCTCAGCCTGGAGAAAAGGAGGCTCAGGGGGGACCTTGTGGCTCTGCACAAGTCCCTGACAGGAGGGGGCAGCCGGGGGGGGTCGGGCTCTGCTCCCAGGGAACAGGGACAGGAGGAGAGGGAACGGCCTCAGGCTGGGCCAGGGGAGGCTCAGGGTGGATATTGGGACAATTCCTTCCCAGAAGGGCTGTCCAGCCCTGGCACAGCTGCCCAGGGCAGGGGTGGAGTCACGTCCCTGGAGGGATTTCACAGCCCTGTGGATGTGGCACCTGGGGACATGGGTTAGTGGTGGCCTTGTCACTGCTGGACTCTGATCTCAGAGGGATTTTCCAGCTTCATGGGTTCTGTGACTCTACCCGAGGACTGGAGGAATCTTCACATCCCTGGGGGGAAGAGGGGGACATGGTGGCACCGTGGCTGAACATGCCATCACCTGGCACAGTGACACCACCCGCCTCCTCCTCCCATCCTGGTACAACCCTGCTGGTAGAGGGGAGCTGCCCTCGGGGGTGTGTGGCTCCCCCAAAGCTGGGGGCTTCTGCAGGGGGAGAGGAGCCCTCCAGGGCCAGCCCTGACCTGTGGCACCGGGGGTGCAGTGTCCCTGCGCCAGCTCCAGTGTCCCCGCCAGCTTCGTGTGGGGCCACAGGATGGAGCTGTCACCCAGAGCGTGAGGGTGACGGGCGAGGGAGGAGGAGGAGGAAGGTGCTACAGGGTGACACAGCTCCCAGACTGTGTCAGGGCGAAGAGGGCACAACGCTTGTCACACCACCAGGTGTCATCTTTAGCCGCGCGTCGCCGTGTCCGGTGATGCGCATTGGGCTCCTGCCGCGAATCCTTCCCACGGATCCTCCGAGCCCAGCGGGGTCTCCTGGGGCTTGTCCCACTCTCTGTCTGGATTCCTCAGGCTGCAAGCCCTCTGCTCATGGCTGGTGGCCCCTGGCAGGCTTGGCGCAGCTCCTGTGATACCCGCGGCTTGCTTGGCTCAGCAGGGCAGGACAGCAGGACACGGGAGGTGCCGCTGCCCACAGCCTGGCCCCATCCAAGGGCTTGGGCAGTGCCAGTGAGCTGCCCAGCCACACCCGTGGGGCTGCTTTAGCCAGGGCACAGCTGATCCCTCCGTGTGCATCACGGCGCCTTGGGGACAGGTTCTGGCTCCGTTTGTGTCCCTCGTGGGGGCCTTTGTTCCCATTTGCTGGATCCGTCTGGAGGAGGGAACAGGGGGTCTGTGCCTTCCCAGCCCCATGGCTGGCACCGGTGTTAGCACTGCTGGAGGGGGTGAAGCTCCCCAGGTCTGGCAGCGTAGGAGGGACGGGAATTGGTCTTGCAAAAGCTTCTCGTCCGGCGGGGCTCCTGCAGCCTGTTGCAACTGCTGTTCTGCGAGGGCAGGAAGGTGCAGAGGAACTGGTTTGCATTGGGGAAGTACAGGCGGTTTCCAGTTATGAGGTGGCAAATGGGGAGAGAAAGAAAAATAAAGCTCTGTAGGAGGGGAGAAAACAGAAAGCAGGAGAGAAAAAAGGAGGGGAAGGGGCAAAGCCGAGGAGAGAGATTGTGTGGAAAAGGGAAATGGAGCCTGGGAGCCTCCAGCTGTGGCTGATCACTGCACCCCGTGCTTGGTGCTTGGCTGTGGGGTGGCAGTGCCCACCTGGGCTGGCAGTTCTGCTATTCCTGGCTGGCTGCTCGCCCTTAAAACCCTCCTTCCCCCAGCCCTGAGGCGCAGAGCCAGGCAGTGGGGCAGAGCAGTTTCACTTCTTGTTTGCAAACACATTTTTTCCCCCCCCAGCTCAGGGCTGGTGGTCCCAGCAGACACCAGTGTGTGCATGTGGTGGCCACTGGGCTGGCTGGCTCAGGCCCATCAGAGGAGGCCATGGAGGTGATCCCAGGGCTGGAGCCCCTCTGGAGCCAGGCTGGGAGAGCTGGGGGTGCTCATCTGGAGAGGAGAAGGCTCCAGGGAGAGCTCAGAGCCCCTTGCAGGGCCTAAAGGGGCTCCAGGAGAGCTGCAGAGGGACTGGGGACGAGGCATGGAGGGCCAGGAGCCAGGGAATGGCTTCCCAGTACCAGAGGGCAGGGCTGGATGGGATCTTGGGCAGGAATTGTTCCCTGGGAGGGTGGGCAGGCCCTGGCACAGGGTGCCCAGAGCAGCTGTGGCTGCCCCTGGATCCCTGGCAGTGCCCAAGGCCAGGCTGGACATTGGGGCTTGGAGCAGCCTGGGACAGTGGGAGGTGTCCCTGCCATGGCAGGGGTGGCACTGGATGGGCTTTGAGGTCATTTCCAGTCCAGTCCATGCTGTGGCCAGTGGAGCTGGCTCCTGCTCTGCCACCGGCCCCTGGGCTCTATCCCACAGCCTCCCACTCCCCCAGCATCCGCAGGGCCCACGGGCTGAGCCCAGCCCAGGCTGCAGCCAGTGCAGAGGCACAGGAGCCGCTGGGGCACAGCCCCCTGGGCCCCGCTGAGCCCCCAGAGCTGGGGCAGGGTGGCTGAGCCGTGTGAGCAGCAGGGACCACAAGCGCCTTGGTGACCACGCGTGGTTTCACCCCAGCTCCTCGCAGCGCCCCTGGGAGCGCTGGCGGTGCCTCAGACAAGCCCTCTATAAATAGCTGAGCTCTCTGTGGGGCCCTCTGGCTCCGGGCTCTCTGCACGGACCCAGAAACCCTCGAGGGGAGCTAGGACTGGTGTGTGACACCGAGCCCTGCAGGTGCCACTTGTCCCCCAGAAAGGGATGGTGGCTCCAGGGCAGAACCAGTGCTTGGGAGCTCCCTGCAGAGTGAGCTGTTGCCTTTTGAGTTAAGATCGCTGTCATCCCTGTCCCCATCAGTAACTGGGGTGTGGGCAGAGCCCTTCTTCCTCTCTGGAGGCAGTGGAAGAAGCAGGAGGCTCCTGTGCCTCCTTGCTGCTGGCTCACAGCAACCACTCCTCAGCCCTCAGAGCTGCATTTGCAGGGCTTGGGGCTCCCAAGGGGGGGGAAGGAGACCCTCAGTGCCTTCCATGGGCTGGGAGCAGCATCTCTGGGCTGGCTGCTGCAGCCACTCTCTCTTCCCCCCATTGTCGGGCCCCTGCTCCTGACTCACCTCGGTGTGCCGGGGAATGTGCCTCAGCTCCCAGCTGGGCACTAGATATCAGCTGGGCACTAAATATAATCCCCCTGTGGTTTTCTGGGCCAGACACACGTGCAGCCACGGAGGGCTGGGTAGCTGTGTGACACTGCCCCGCTCTGTCCTGCCAGGAGGAAATTGCACAGCCAGGCTTGGCAGCCCCAGCCAGGCCACAAGGGAGCCTGGCACCAGCTCAGCTTGGAGCACCCTGTCCTCGGGATTTTCTAACCCCCTTTTTCCTCACAGGCACCCAGAGCATGGTGGCCTCCTGCCAGGCTGCTTGGAGCTGCCAGCTCCTCTCTAGGGCTCTGACCTGGGGGGCTCCTGGTCCTTGTCCAGGCTGAGCAATCCCAGTTCTTCCAGAACAGCAGAGGTGCTCCATCTCTCTGATCTTGGTGCCCTCCTCTGGCCACATTCTGACTGTCCCCGGGGGGGGGGTCCCCACAAAACTGGGGCCAGGGGAAGCAGGGACGCTGGGTCCAGCCCACAGCAGTGAGGGGATGGGCAGCTCCTCTCCATCCAGCAGTCCTGGAGCTCCCCAAAGTGTGGGCTGGCCCTTCCCTCGTCCTCCTGGGCTCCTGCTGGCACTGCAGCTCCCACATCCCGCTGTGGTCCCCATGCAGCCCAGTCCCCCTGCTGTGCCTGGGCATCCCACCCGTGCTCCTGCAGGGATCTGCCCCAGGTGCCACCTTCCAGGCCAGCGCTGCCTGCATCGTGCCGTGTCACCCTGTGCCACCTCCTGCACCCCCTGCGGCCCCTGCCCTGAGATCCCCTGGCACTGGGCTGAGCCAGCCGTGCCCTGGCCTTAGGGATTAACACCTAATTAGTTACCCGTGTGATAATCCTCGGCCCAGACTGGCAGCGGGGGAGCTCAGAGGGCACCCAGAGATGCGGGGTCACTGTGGTGAGCCCGGGCTGGCCGGTCCTGCAGGGACAACTCGGGGTCCTGCAGCGGAACCGGGGGGGTTGGCGCTGGATGAGCTTTAAGGTCCGCTCCGCCCCGAACTATTCTGTGCCTCGGTGATGCCGGCAGGTCTCTGGAGCCCCCGGGAGGGCTGTGGGGAGCGGCGGGGCCGTGCCGGGGCTCAGCGCAGCCGTGGGAGCGCGGTGACAGCGCGGTGACAGCGAGGTGTTTGCGAGCCGCTTTTCCGGTGTGAAACTCGGCATCGCGCCCCGGCCCTGCTCGGGGCTCTGCCCCTGCCGTGGCGCCGCTGCTCCTCACACCCCGCGCTCGCCTGAGCTCCTGCTGCCCACAGGGACCCAGGAAGGAGCTGCCCGGGCCCCGTGGGCTGCAGTGGCGTCACCCGCGTGTCCCCGCATGGTGAGCCGCCCGTCAATCCCTCCTTCCTCTCTGGGTTTTCCTCCCTGGCCGGGCCCCTGGCACGCGTTCCGGGGGTAATGGAAAGTGTGATGGGGCAATTCAAATTTCCCTTGTTATCATCACTCCCTCGGAATGGAATTTTTGTCTCATGTGAAGTGTCAGACGAGGGGGAAATTCCCCTCCCACCTGTAACAGCCTGGGCTGCCTGTGGCATCCCCAAGCCCCTTGTGTGGGGCTGACTCCCCCCCTTGCAGCCCCCCTGCTCCAGTGGTCCCTGCACCCTCCTTGGGCTCCAGACGTGGTTTGGGGTTCCTCTGCCCCCAGAGCTGTAGGATCCTTATCCATGACCCTCAGTGTGATGAGGGAAATAGAGGAAGGGAACTGGAGCCAGTACCTGCCGTGGCTCCCGGGGGTCACTGCACCCACAGCCCCCAGCTCTGGGGTGCTGGGCAGTGGGTCGGGGGAGCCCATTGTGGGGGACAGGCTTGTCCCCTTTGTGGAGGCTGAGCTCTGGGGCACAGAAGCAGAGAGCTGAAGGTGTGGGGTGCTGGCAGTATCCCCGTGCTCCGTTCCTGCCCTGTCAGAGGTGGTGCTGGGAGGCAGGATGGGGCCCCTCCGTGCCGGGACGTGTTGGGCGAGGTCTCCAGCGCAGCACCGCCCCGGCTGCCACCCCTTCATGTGGTTTCCTCCTCCCTGGTGCTCTTGTGGGTGGGAGGTGCAGCACCCGGTGAATTCCCTGTGCCCTGGGGCCACCTGCAGCCACCCGGGCCGTGGGCTCTGCCTCTGGTAGAGCTGCTGGCCCATCCTTGAGGAGTGTCCTGTGCACCCCAGTGCCGGGGGCTCCTGCCCCGGGGCCCCCACGTTTGCTGGGACCCTGTGGCTCCCTCACTCCCTGTATCTCCATGTAGGTGTGAGCCCCATGTGCCCCTGGGCACAGCCCTGCCAAAGCTGCCCCTGGGCCTGGCCTGGGGGGCTCTGCACAAGGAGCCAGGGTGTAGAGATCCCCGGGGCTGTGCAGGGCCAGGGCAGAGCTTCCCTGGGACGGGGATGGGATGGGATGGGATGGGATGGGATGGGATGGGATGGGATGGGATGGGATGGGATGGGGATGGGGATGGCTGCTCCGGCATCACCCAGCCCTTGGCCTCTTCCAGGAGCGCAAGTCGTACAAGTGGAAGCAGCTGCTCTTCTTCTTCACCTTCATCACGTTTGCGTTCGCCGTGTGCGTTTACTTCCACCACAACTGGTACTGCGGCCCTGGAGGTGAGGGGGCTGCCTGGGGGTGCCTGTGGGGAAGGGGCTGGGTGGTCACTGCATCACAGGATTGTGAAGGTTGGAAGAGATCCCCGGGATCAGTGAGTCCAAGCTGTGCCCGATGCCCCCCTTGTTACCCAGTCCGGAGCACTGAGTGCCACGTCCACTGTGGGCCTTCCTTGGACACCTCCAGGGATGGGGACTCCAAACCTCCCTGGGCAGCCCCTGCCAATGCCTGACCACCCCTTCTTTGAAAAAATTCCTTCTGATGTCCAAAAATTCTCCCTGATGTCCAACGTCCCCCTAATGTGATGCCTCGCCTTCCAAATCCCAGCCCAGGGAAGCTCCAGATACCTGGCCATGCTTCTTCTCTGGTGGGGGTCAAGGCCCCCAGCCCGTGCCCTGCTGCCTCAAGCAGGTGGCCCAGAGACCCCCTAGCCCCCAGGGCAGATGCAGTTGTGGGTCCCCCTCACCTGCTGTGTTTCCTCCCCCAGTGTACACCGTCTTCGCCTTCCTGGAGTACCTGGTTGTCCTCTCCAACATGGCCTTCCACATGACTGCCTTCTGGGACTTCGGCAACAAAGAGCTGGTGGTGAGCTCGCTGCTGGAGGACAAGCACTTCTAGCCAGCCCCGCTGCTGGGGGCTCCTCTTCCCTGGGGGAGGCAGAGAGCCCCTTCCCTGTCCTGCTGGGGCCGGGCTGTTTGCTGTGGAGCTGCTGCGAGGATCATCAGCGATCCCAGGAGTGTCTGTCCCTGGCTGCACCTGCAGCTCTCATCCAGGGGAGCTGCGGGCTCTTCCCAGGGCCCCCCTGCCCTGCTCCCTGTGAGCTCCAGGAGGGCAGGACAGGAGGGACAGGGACCTGCTGCCTGTTTCCTTGGAGGATGCTCCAGGCAGGGCAGGATGCTGCTCCTGGTATCGGGGCACGGGTCTGGCCCTGCCCTGTCCTGTCTTGGCGCGGGGGGTTTCATGGTTCTTCCTCCAGGCTGGGGGCCCTGGGGCAAGTCCTCAAAAAGGGCTGGTGGCCTCTTGGGCTGGCTTCAGGCACTGGTCTCGCATTGGACTGGGGCAGGGTCCTGGCCTGTCCGTGCCTGAGTTCCTGGGAGGGGAGCAGGAAGGTGCTGGGCCATGCAGGGACTGCCCGGAGCAGGGTGGGAGCACACGGGGCAGAGCAGGTGCTGGGAGCACCCACATCTCCCTCCTGCCTTGCCCAGAAGCTCCCCCAGCAGCACAGGCTGCTCGCAGGGGTGCTGTGCCTGTTCCAGCCCAGTTTGGGGAGGAAGGGTGAGTGTGCTGGTGCTGGAGGTCTTTGCTCCAATGTCCCCATGGATTCCTCTGTGCCATGGGGCTGGAGCTGGGAACTGCTGGGGTCCTGCAGTGCCCCCAATGTGCAGCTCTGGCTGCCAGGGCACGGGGGACATGGCTGGATGGCAGCTGGGGGCTGACAGTGTCCCCAAGCTCCTCCTGCAGGGCTGCTGGAAGGGGCACCTGGAGCTGTCTTGATTATGGGGAGCTCTGCACTTGCCAGGGCTCATCCCACCCCACGCTCAGCTGGGAAGGACCAGCGTGGGTCCCTCCCTGCCCTTCACCTGAGCACAGCCACCACCGAGAGTCCCCTGGGATGTCCCAGTGCTCATCCCTGTGTTCCCAGGGCTGGGCAGAGCCTCCTCCAGCAGGAGCTGAGGGGCCCTGGCAGAGCCGGGGCCGGGCTGGCTTTGAGCAGGTCCTGCTGCATGTGTCCATCGTCAGTGTCCCCATCCATGGGCTCCATCCATGTCCCTGCATGCGTGTGCTGCACTGCCCTGCAGTGCTTTAGCTTTGAGGTGGAAATAAAGCACTGAGTATTTTTGTGAGCTCTTGGCAAACTCCACAGCACTCCCACCTGGCATGGCCCTGGAACAGCCCTGGCACAGCCAGTGGGGCCAGCCCAGCACCCTGGGCAGGAATGGGGTGCAGGACATGGAGCCCAGGCACTGATCCTGGGTGTTTGGGCTGGCGTGCAGGGTGTGCACCCTGGGTGCTGGGGTGTGGGATGGGCATCCCTGGGGCACAGGATGTGGATTGCTCAGTGTGGAATGCGGATCCTGTATGACATGGACCCCAAGGGCTGGAATGTGGGATGCAGGTCCTGGGTGTTGAAGGTGGGGTGCAGAACATGCACTGGGGTGCCGGGTGTGGATCCCTGGAGCTGGGGCTCAGGATGCAGATCCCTGCAGTATGAGGATCTCTGGAATGCGGGTTCTAGATCCTGGCTGTTGGGGCTGGGGTGTGGTACATGGCCCCTGGGTGCCGGATGAAGCCCGGGAAGGTTCAGCGAGGCTGGGAACTGGCCAGGAGCCGGGCTGGAGGCGTGGGACTGAGCCCACCCCGCAGCTGGCGGCCCTGCTCCCCACCCAGCCCCGGGGGCCGCTGCCTTGGCTGCGGATCCTGCGGATCTTACGGATGCTGCTGCGGGGCCAGGGGCCGGCACAGCCCCGGGGACAGAGCCTGGAGCCAGGAGGGGTGGTGCTGGCACTGCCGGGGCTAGGCAGGGGCAGGGGCAGGGGCAGGGGCAGGGGCAGGGGCAGGGGCAGGGGCAGGGGCAGGGGCAGGGGAGCTGCTTGGGGGCTCAGTTTCCCCTCTCCCGGGCCATGGTGGGGCCCTGCCCTCGCCGCAGCTACCCCGGGAGCAGCTGGGAGGGGAAGAGCCATGAGCTCATCCTGCTGTGCCGGGCCAGGGCAGGGCCGTGTCCCGCTCGCGGCAGCACGGGCTCCCCCCCTCATCCCAGGACCCACTTCTCCACCGAGCCCCACCGGGGTGGCACCTCACCAGCCCCACAGTGGGACCAGGACATGGCCGTGGGGATCCATTGCAGCGGGACCAGGACATGGCCGTGGGGATCCCCTGCAGCAGGACCAGGACATGACTGTAGGGATCCATCACAGCGGGAGCAGGACATGGCCGTGGGGAGCCCCACAGTGGCACCAGGACATGGCTGTGGGGATTCCCCACAGGGGGAGCAGGACATGGCCATGGGGATGCTCCCATGGACAGACCAGGACAGGGCTGCTGGATGCCCACCGTGGGAGCAGGATTTGGTGCAGCCGGGCCCCAGGAGCCCGTGGCTGTGCAGCCCCCTGGGGCCGTGTCCTCTTGCCGCGGGCCCCCAGGGTGGGGTCTGGAGGGGCCAGGCTTTGCAGCGGCCCCGGGAGGCTCCACGAGGCGCGGCCGTGGGAGGGCCCGTGGCCGGAGCCCCCCGGCCCCACCGCCCACGCCTGCCCCTGGCTCCGGCCGGGAAGCGGGAGCAGGGAACAAAGGCGGCTTGTGGCGGGCGCCGGGTCTCTGCCCTTCCTGCAGGAAGGCCCCGGGGCCGGACAAGGGGCCCGTGTCCGGAGCCGGCCGCCCGCCAGCACGTGCCGTGGGGCGGCGAGGGGGTGGCGAGAGTGGCTGCGAATGCCACTGGTCCCTGGCTGCTGCCATCGCCAGCCACAGGACACAGGGACCCCCAGTACACCCCTGAGCGTGGGGACACAGGGCCTTGCCCTCCACCTGCCACTCCAGAGGCAGCACTGGGGTTGGGGTGGCCGGGGGCTCCCCAGGTGGGGACCCCACTCGTGTGCCAATTCCTGCAATGTCCCCATCCCCAGTGTTCCCGTTTCCACCCAGTGCAATGGCCCTGTGGCCACCTCCTGCAGTGTCCCCATTCCTGTCCTTTACAATGTCCCAAGCCCCCGGGTGGGAGCTCAGCTGGGCACAGGGATGGTGGGGTCAGGACTGGCCATGGCAGGGACACCCCAAGCTTGCCCTGGCTGCAGATCCCCCCAGAACAGAGCCCTGGCAGGCACCATGAGCGCTCTCACTTTGGCCCTGGTCTGGTGAGGGGTCCCAGCCCATCTTGGGCCAGTGACACCCGTGTCCCTCCAGGGAGTGTCCCCATGCCCAGGAAAGGTGGGAGCGCACGGGAGAGCACAGGACACGGGGGGCCTGGGCAGGTTTTTATTTAAGGAGAAGCAACTCTGGGGGCAGCCGGTTACAGGCGAGTCCCACTGCCCTGTGGAGCTCCAGCACCAGCCAGGGCAGGAACTCTACTCTGGCCACACCAGCTCTGCTCTCGGCAGGGCTGGAGGTCCCCGGTGTGGGGCTCACCCCAAACACCCCCAGGAGCCCCCGGCACCGCCACCGGGATCCCGGGCAGGATGGGGCAGTGCCAGCAAGATGCTCCAGGCTGGGTGAGCGCCAGGGCTGGCACAGAGGGGCCGGGGACCCCTGTGCCCCAGCTGGTGTAGAGGGTGGAGGTGGCAGGTCCCCACGGAGGACTCAGGGTGGGGTGGCAGGTCTCTGTGGGGTGCTCAGGGCTGGAGTGGGGTTTGTCCGCCCCGGGCATCCCCTTCTCAGGAAGCGCTGCTGTGCCTGTGCCGGGACTGGAGAGGCGTCACCAAAAGCGGCCGCTGACAGCCGGGGCGGGGGAGCCCCGGTGCCCCCGGGGCAGGCGGCCAGTTAGTGCAAACAAGGTCTGTATTATTAAAGCTGGAGGCTTCGGGCTGGCGGCCCCGGGCCCACCGGGGCTCGGGGGGGTGCTGGGGTGGGTGGGGGGCAGGAGGTGTTGGGGGGCGGCGGGACCGGGGCAGGATCGTCTCTTGCCAGCCCCGTCACAAGAGCACACAGGGCTTCTTGGGCTTAGCCGGGACAGGGTTGAGCACGGCCCTCACGGCCTCGGTGAACACATCCTTGATGCCCTCCTGGTTGAGCGCCGAGCACTCCAGGTACTTGACAGCACGGATCTGCTTGGAGAGGCTGATGCCCTGCTGGGTGGTGATGGGCGCCTGGTTCTGCTCCTTGAGCCGCTTCATGGTCTCGGGGTTGTTCCTCAGATCCTTCTTGGTGCCGACGAGGAGGATGGGCACGCTGGGGCAGTGGTGGCACACCTCGGGGTACCACTTGTGCTTGACGTTCTCGTAGGAGGGCGGGCTGGCGATGGAGAAGCAGATGATGAAGACGTTGGTCTGGGGGTAGGAAAGCGTCCGCAGGCGGTCATACTCCTCCTGGCCGGCCGTGTCCCACAGGTTTAAGTTAATAGTCCTGCCATCCACCGTGTTCTGGGCGCTGTAGTTGTCGAACACGGTGGGGATGTACTCCTTGGGGAAGGCGTTGGTGGTGTAGCAGATGAGCAGGCAGGTCTTGCCCACCGCCCCGTCACCCACCACCACGCACTTGATGCTCTGCATCCTGGCAGCGCTGGCGTCCCCTTCAGCAGCCTGTGGGAAAGGGAGAGGCTCAGGGGGACACTCCAGGGCTGGGTCACTGTGGTCCCCCCGCTCCGACACCCTGAGGCTGGAGGCTGCACACACAAGGCGGTCACACCCCCTTGGTTCACCATCCAACCCACAGCCCCATGAGCTCCTCAGGCAGGCACATCTCCCCAGCAGAGACCCCGAACAGGGATCTGCCTGCCATGACCCAGGGACAGCACGTGTGCCACCGTGGCCAGTGTGCACAGGGACTGCATCATCCCCAGGGTGCTGCATCCACGGCAGCCAGGCTGTGGCAGCATCCCATGCCACCCTGTGCCGTGCCGTGCTGTGCCTCCAGCCCGGAATGGGACGGAGGGCAGCAGGGCAGGGAGCAGGGCCATATCTGTGCTGTGGCAGCCTGGGGGCCGTCACCATTTGTCCCAGCCCCGATCCTACCCACACCAAGCAGGGCCAGTGCTGGTCCCGGCAGGCAGAGGCCGGGCTGGTGCTGTGGCTGGAGTGTGGCCACCGGGCTGGCCCCGGAGCCAATGTCCGCTCCGGCCGCTCTGTTTATCCCCAGTCCCGGCGCGCGTTTTCCTTCCTCAGGTTCCCTCTGCAATTCCCATTAAGGGCTGCATCCTGCTCCCCTTCCTGCTGCTGGCCGGAGCCCGGCGCTGCCGAGAGCCCTGCCCGGCCGAGGCGGGGGCACCCCACAGTGCTGGGGCGGGAGGTGCCCACCCTGGGGCCGGCAGCCCCTTTCCCTGGTGCCCACCCGCGGGATCCCACCGGGAGGATGGGAGCCCCACTGCCCTGCCAGCCACAGGCAGGGAGCAGAGGTGCCGGGCAGAGGAGCCGCAGTGTCCCGGAGTGTCCTGGGCTGGGGGTCCCGGTTCCCCGGAGCCCCCTGGGTCTGCAGGGCTGGGGAAGGGGAAAGGGACCGAGCCCCCGCCCCGAGCCCCTGCCGGTCCCTGCCCCCTCGGATGGGGAAGTCGCTCTTCCTCTTCCCGCCCTGACACGCGGCTTCCTGCGGCCTGGGCTGTGTCCTGACCCCCGCCCTGCCTGGCTGTGCCGTGACCCCCAGCCAGGCACGGGGGTCTGCCGGGCACTGCTGTGCCTCAGCTTCCCCGCTGCTTCCCCGGGCAAGGGATCCCCGGCTCCTCGGCGTGTGAACGGGGAGCAGCACAGGCGGCTCCCCATCCCCATCCCCGCCCCCGCAGGAAGCCGCTTGCAGGGTCCCAGGGGGCCACAAACACAGTGCCGGCCTTTGGCCTCCAGTTCGGGAGCAAGCACAGCCCAGAGGTTCCCTCACACCAGTCTGCACCAGTTGCTCAGCCCGGGGCAGCGCGGGCAGCGGGACCCCCGGGGGCTGTGGGGCTCAGAGGCACACGAGAGAGCCGGGGCAGTGCGAGAAGGGACACAGGGGTGGGAGCAGGAGCAGGGCAGCAGGAGAGTGATGGGGACGGGACCAGAATCAAGGCAGTGGGATCAGGATCAAGGAGAGCAGGACAGTGAGAGAAGGAACTGGATCAGGAGGAGCTGGAGCAGGACAGTGGGGAAAGGAAGTGGATCAGGGCAATAGAAGCAGGAGCAGAGAGAGGAGGAGGACAGTGGGAGGAACAGGATCAGGGTCATGGGACCAGAATCAGGGGGACCAGGATCAGGACTGTGGGAGAGCGAGGTCCCTCTGTGGCTGCACAGGGCCACCCTCAGGGATGTGCACGTTCCACAGGGGCTGTAACGTCCATCCACGTCCCCTGTGCCCCTTCTGTCCTGCAGCCACCCCATCTCTTTGCCCAGGGCTCCCAGGGCTGGGGGGTCCCCCACGGCAGCCCCTGGAGCGGGACACAGCTGCCCCTGTCACCCCACAGCCCCCTTTGGCCCATCTGACTCAGTCAGGACCTGAAGCAGCCCCAAGCACCAGCCTGCCCTGTGCCCATCCCACAGTGGGACATGGCACACACTGGTCATGCCGAGCCCAAATCCTGCACCCCAAAATG
Organism: Monarcha castaneiventris obscurior; assembly: GCA_026261815.1. Taxonomy (NCBI): domain Eukaryota; kingdom Metazoa; phylum Chordata; class Aves; order Passeriformes; family Monarchidae; genus Monarcha; species Monarcha castaneiventris. The sequence continues at coordinate 49,433,151 of JAMPIT010000566.1, read as the reverse complement.
GCCATGGGCACCTGAGGATGAGCTGGCACCCGGCAGGAGCCATCCCCATCCTCATCCTGGCGCAGAGGAAATCGGAGAGGAAACACTCGTGCCCATGAGAGCATCACCACTGGGACATGGAGAGCAGGAGGGAAAGGAGGAGGAAGAGGAGGAGGAGGGAACAGAGGCCAAGGGTCTCTTCTCCATCACTCAGCACCCCTGTAGGTGTGGAAGCCCAGGTTTGCCACCAGCACACAGCAAATGTGGGCTCACACGGTGCCCGTGGAGGGGCCACGGCAGGACCCGAGGGCTCACACAGGAGCGTTCAGGCTCCCGCCAGCCCTGGCACTGCCAGCACCAGGTACAAGGTGCCGGTGGCACTACGAGGGGACCCACGGGCACAGCCCACACACACAGGGCAAATGTCTCACTGAGGAGGGGGCTTTGTGTAGGGCAGAGCCCCCACAGCAGCTCCAAGTCCGTCTGGGTGCCAGGGGGGCTCTGCCTCTGTCACAGCCAAGATTTGCAGCCACAGCCACCACATCACCGTCCCAACCGGTCCCCACAGCCCCAGCCGAGCCCCTGACCCACACTCATCTTCCCAGGGAGGATGAGGAGGGACCTGTGCCCCGACTCCTGACCCCCTGGGCCCCTGTGTCCCCCAGCACGGGACAGGAGGGCAGGCAGGAGCCCTGCCAAGGGGACCCCATTCCAGGACAGGGCTGGGGGCTGCCCGGTGCCATCCCCGTGGTGCCGGGCAGGGGCTGGAGATCTCCCGTGTCCCTGCAGCCACGCTGGGGCTCCGAGGGTCCTGCTGCCCTGGGCGCCTGGCTGGGCCAGTCAGGGGACACTGGGGGGTGCCTTGGCTCTGGTGTGTCCCCCGCCTGCTGCCAGCTCCGCTGCCGGCACAAGGCCAGCTCTGTTCTCCCAGGAAATCCGCGGCCGGCAGCGCCTTTAACCCCTTCTGGGCCCCGGCATGCGAGGGGCAAAGTGGCCTGGTGGGGCTGAGGGCACAGCCCGCGGCGGACACAGCCCCTGGGGGCTCCTGCCCCTTCCCGGCCCCGGGCAAGGAAGGGTGGGAGCACGGGGGGGCTGCACCGTGCCCAGCCCGGGGCTCGGCACCCCGATCCGGCCGGACCCGGCCCCGCTCCTCGCTGCGGTGGCACTCGGGTGGTTTTGGGGTGCTGGGGAGAGGGCGGCGGCGGCAGGAGGGGCTGTGGGTGACACACAGAGGTGCCCCCTCCCATCGCCACCCGCCGGCACGGGAAAAGCGACTCATCTCTTCAGCAGAAAAGGGAAGCAAAACCCTCTGCCAGCGCTCCCGGCCGGGGCAGCCCCCGGGGGTTTTCCGCCGGGGAAGTGCAGCAGCCGCCCCCGTGCGCTCCCTGTCCCACGGCCCCCAAACCTGACCCGAGCTCCCCGAACCGAGCCTACAGCCTCAGGCACCCCGTCCCCGCACCACAGCCGCCGGCACACCCCACTTGGGGCACCCCACGGCTGAGCACCGCACCCGTCCCCGGGCATCACCCCAGCCGCCGGGTCCATCCCGGCCCGAGGGACGTGCCCAGGCCCCCCAGGGCTGGGGGTCACCAGTGCCGGTCACTGGGGTCACTCCTGCTCCGTGGGGGACCGGCACAGCGCTGCCCCCCAGCCCTGCCCCCAGCTCAGCAGCACAAAGAGGAAATTACTGAAATTACTAACATCTCTAAATCCCAAACAGGGACCCCACGGGGGTCCATGGCCGTGGTGGGGACCCAGGGCCCCCCCAGCTCTGCCCCAGGCTCTGCCGTGGCAGCTAAAATAACTTCCATGCTGAGTCGGAGGATTTTGATTTCCCTCATTTTCCAGCTGTCGTGACTAATTTCCTCATTTTATTTCCCTCCCAGGCCGGGTCCCCTGCTCTGCTCCTCGCCATGGCCACGGCCACTCCCGGCCCTTGGCCTCTGCTCCAGGTGCTGCCAAAGCTCTGCAGCTCCAGGGCTGGAGCCAGATCCAGGCCCCTCGAGGGGATGTGGGGACCCCCTCCTCGACTCAGCCACTGTTCCCAGCAGCCACAGTGCCAGCATCAGGGGGATCCTGGGGTGGAGGGATGGATGGATGGATGGACAGGGATGGAGAGCAGGGATGGATGGAGGGATGAGTGGATGGATGGATGGATGGATGGATGGATGGATGGATGGATGGATGGATGGATGGATGGATGGAGCCAGCCAGGCCAGGCTCCATGGCCTCCTGACCCCCCTGCCGCTGGCTGCTGGGTCCCAGTGCTGGGCAGCCCCAGCACGTCTCTGTGCCATGGCCAAACCAAACCAAACCAAACCAAACCAAACCAAACCAAACCGAACTGAACCGAACCCGCTGCCACACACGAGCACACAGCCACACCTGCACCCGCGGCCAGCACCTCCTGGCACCACCACACCTGCCCACGGATGCTCCCGGTGCCCGCGGTCCCAGTGCCAGTCCCCTCCCACCACAGCCCGTCCCCGTGGGCCCCCTCCCACCACACTCCCACCACAGCTTGTCCCCACAGGCCACCAATGGTACCTCGGTGGCTTCTTCCCCCGAGCCAAGTGGAGGAAGCCCAGCAGCCCCCAGCCCCATCCACACCCCCACAGGCTCTAGGGGACCCGCGGGTGTCCCAGCGCTGACTGAATGACCCAGTGACCCTGGAGGAGATCCCGAGGAGTCCCCGACAAGCACCCACTGATGGCACCCCCACCCCGGGGACAGCCCTGGCATGTCCTGGCTGCTGCACACGTGTGACAGCACCTGCAAGGGATGTGTGGGGTCACTGTAGGGGGGGCGAGAGCAGTGGTGGCGGGGGGAGAGCAATGGGGGCAGTGTGGTGCCAGAGCAGGGGTGTCACTGGGGTCAGTACAGAGGGGGTCAGTGGGGTCAATGCAGTGGGGACAATGCAGGGGGCAGTGCAGGGGGTCAGTGGGGTCATTGCAGTGGAATAGCACTGGAGGTGTCAGTGGGGTCAGTACAGGGGGCCGGTGGGTCAGGTCATGGGGGGTCAGTGGGTCAGTGCAGTTGTGGTCAGTGCAGGGGGCTCAGTGGGTCATTGCACGGGGATCGGGGAGTCAGAGCAGTGGGGAGTAGTGTGGTGGGTCAGTGCGGGGGGTCAGTACAGGGGGTCAGTACAGGGGGTCAGTACAGGGGGTCGGGGGGTCAGGTCATGGGGGGTCAGTGGGTCAGTGCAGTGGTGGTCAGTGCAGGGGGCTCAGTGGGTCATTGCACGGGGATCGGGGAGTCAGAGCAGTGGGGAGTAGTGCGGTGGGTCAGTGCGCGGGGTCAGTACAGGGGGTCGGGGGGTCAGTGAGGAGGGGCCAAGGGGGAGGGGTCAGTGGGGGTTGGTGGGTCAGTACAGGGGGTCAGTACAGGGGGTCGGGGGGCCAGTGCGGGGCCGGGGGTCCCGCGGGCCGTGCAGCGCCCCCCGGTGTCAGCGCAGCCCCCGCAGCGCCGGGCCGGCAGCAGGGCGGGGGTGCGGCTGCAGATCCGGCGGGTGCGGGGCCGGGGCCGATGAGGGCGGGGGTCCCGCCGAGGGGGTCGCGCCGGGCCAGTTTCTGTCCCCGCTCTGTCCCGGCAGCTGCCGGCCCCGCTCCCGCCCAAAACTCCGCTCCTCCGGAACCCCGTTATCCCCGCCGTCCCGTTATCCCCGGACCCCCGCTATCCCTGACGGTCCCGTTATCCCCGGCGGTCCCGTTATCCCCGCACCTCCGTTATCCCAGCCCCGTTCTCCCCGGCGGCTCCGTTACCCCAGGCGGTCCCGTTATCCCCCCTTGTCCCGCTCCGGGCGGGTCCCGCTGCCCCGCTCCTCCCGCCCCCCGACCGGACCCCGGGCGGGCAGGGACCCCCCGGCCCTTCCCGGTGCCCCGGCCCGCACTCACCCCGGGGCATGGCGCGGCGGCGGGCGCAGGGCCGGGGCGGCAGCGGCAGCGGCGGGAGGACGAAGAGCAGGACGAAGAGGAGGAGGAGGAGGAGGAGGAAGTCTGCGGCCGCCTCCTCCGCCGCCCCGGGCGGTCCCGCGGAGAAACTTCCCCCGCCGCGCCCGGCCCCCCGCGCCCGCCGCTTCCTTCCTCGGCCCGGGCCGGTCCCGGAGCGGGGCAGCGCAGCCCCTGCGCCCTCCGCCATCGCCCCGGGCCGCGGGGGCTTTGGGGCAGGACCCCCGCGTCCCCCTGCGCCCCCCGGCACGGCCCCGAGCAGGGACCCGCAGCCCCCGGGGCCGGGCTGAGAGCAGGGACCCCCCACCGTTGACCCCACCTCTGACCCCCCACCCCTGGCACTCATCCCTGACCCCCACCTCTCAACCCCCGACCCCTGACACCCCCCTCGGTCCCCCCGCCGCTCACCCCGACCCGACCGCTGGGGACAGGGACGCACTGGAAGGGCCACTGCGAGCCCAGGGGGACCAGAGCTCTGGGGGGTGAGGAGGGAGGGGAGCCCACCCCACTCGGGGCTCCCTGGGGGCTCGGGGGTTGATGGCGGGGGCGGGGGGTGACACCCCCTGCCAGCTCCCCCCAACAGCACCCGCAGCCCATGAGGGTCCCTGGGGCAGGAGGGGCTTGTGGGGGTCACCCAGGGATGGAGAGGAGGCAGTTCCAAGGAGCGAGTGGCCTGTCCCCATCCTCACCTCGGGGTCTGCAGGCGTGGGACCCCCCACCCACAGCGGCATCTTCCCCAATGCCAGAACGGGCACCCAACAGAGGCCCCTGAGCCCCTGGGACCCCCATCCCAGAGCGGGGGCGTGGGGCTGGGAGGAGCCTGCTCCAGGGACAAGGGTGTCACTTCTTGGAGCGCCCCGGCCGGAGTGGGACGGGATGTGAGGAGTGGGACGGGATGTGAGGAGTGGGACGGGATGCCAGCTTCCCGTCCCCCCCCGCAGGCTGCGGCTCCGGCCACTGGTGGCACCAGTGCAGCGATGCCACCCGGGAGCACGGGGCCCTGGAGGTGTCGCAGCTCTAGGAGGTGTTGAAATCTCCTCAGTCGCACTGCGAGCAAGGAACCGCGTGTGCTGGGACCTCGGAAAGTCTCTGCCCAGAGAGCAGGAGTGCTGTGACGTGCTGGGCTGTGGGATATGTCGGGCTGTGGGACATGTCGGGCTGTGGGACATGTCGGGGTGTGGGACATGTCGGGCTGTGGGACATGTCGGGGTGTGGGATATGTCGGGCTGTGGGACATGTCGGGCTGTGGGATATGTCGGGCTGTGGGACATGTCGGGCTGTGGGATATGTCGGGCTGTGGGACATGTCGGGCTGTGGGATATGTCGGGCTGTGGGATATGTCGGGCCGTAGGACATGCTGGGCTGTGGGATATGTCGGGCTGTGGGATATGTCGGGCTGTGGGATATGTCGGGCCGTAGGACATGCTGGGCTGTGGGATATGTCGGGCTGTGGGATATGTCGGGCTGTAGGACATGCTGGGCTGTGGGACATGTCGGGCTGTGGGATATGTCGGGGTGTGGGACATGTCGGGCTGTGGGACATGTCGGGCTGTGGGATATGTCGGGGTGTGGGACATGTCGGGCTGTAGGACATGCTGGGCTGTGGGACATGTCGGGCTGTGGGACATGTCGGGGTGTGGGACATGTCGGGCTGTGGGACATGTCGGGCTGTGGGACATGTCGGGGTGTGGGACATGTCGGGCTGTGGGACATGTCGGGCTGTGGGACATGTCGGGGTGTGGGACATGTCGGGGTGTGGGACATGTCGGGGCGCTCTGACGCGCCGGGCTGTGTGACGTGCAATATTCTAAACGAGCTGAAATTTAAAACACGGGCTGTGGGACATGCCGGGCTGTGTGACACGCCCTCCCCGGGACCAGAGGCGGGTCCCCATGGCGGGTCCCCTGCCCGTTCCCCTGCCCGTTCCCGTTCCCGTTCCCGTTCCCATTCCCGTTCCCCGTTCCCGTTCCCGTTCCCCGTTCCCCGTTCCCATTCCCGTTCCCATTCCCCGTTCCCATTCCCGCCCCCATTCCCGTTCCCGTTCCCCGTTCCCCGTTCCCATTCCCGTTCCCATTCCCCGTTCCCATTCCCGCCCCCATTCCCGTTCCCGTTCCCGTTCCCCGCTCCGCCGCCAGAGGTCGCTGCGGGCCAGGGCGGCGCGCGCGGGCGGCGGGGGGGCGTGGCCACGTGCCCGCCCCGCTGGCTCCGCCCCCGGTGGGTGTGGCCCGGCGGCGCCAGGCCCCGCCCCCTGTCAGCGCGCGCGGCGGCGCCAGGGCCCGGTGCGTAGGGCGGCGCGGGGGGGGCGGGCGAGACCACCGCGGCGGGCGGGGGGGGTGCGGGGCTGTCCCGGCACAGACAGAGCGGGGTTTTCCGGGCAGCACCGCTGTGAGAAGGCGGCGGAGGGACGGAGCGGGCCGGGGAGACGCTAACCGAGGTGGCGGGGAGAAGGGCTGTCCCGGCAGGGAGGCGAGGGGCCGGCGGGGTTATCCCGGGAAGAGACCACTGAGGGCGGGGGGACTGGGGCTGTCCCGGGAGAGACCACTGCGGCGGGGGGGGGGGGCTGCCCTGGGAGAGACCACTGCGGGCGGGGGGGGGGAGCAGAGGGTTCCGGTAGCCGGTGCGCGGCCGCAGCTCGCGGCGGTGCGGGGATAGCCGGGATAACCGGGATAACCGGGATAACCGGGACACCCCGCGGGCCCGCAGCCGGTGCCGATGCCGAGGAGCAGCTGACGGCGGCGGGGACGCGGAAATGGAGCCGCGGCCGGGCCGGGCCGTGCGGGCGCTGTGCGGCCTCTTCCTCCTGCTGCTGCTGCTGCTGCTGCAGCATCCCGGCCGCGCCGAGCGGGCCCCCGGCTCCCACCTGGACGACTCGGCCATCGCAGGTGAGCCCCCGCCCGACACCCCCGGTGCTGCCCTGCCCGCCCCGCCGGGCTCGGGCCCTGCCAGCCCCCCCCGCTCCCCGTTTTGGGGCCATTCCTCCGGGTTTCGGGCAAGAGCTGCAGCGATCCCCGGCTCAACCCCGGTTCGGGGCCTCGCAAGGACCGAAATAACCCGTGTTTGTTACTGCAGCGGGCTCCGGCTGTTTGGGTCAAAAGTTTAAAATTTCAGCTCCTTTAGAATATTGCGCTCTTCTTCGTTAAATCGCAACGACTGTGACCAGTTCGCTGCATTTAAGATTATTCGTGTTCTTCTCCTTGTTTACCCTCTGGTAATGAGAGTCTGGCAGGCACTGCGGGATCGTGCGGAAAATTCCGGTGTTTAGTTGTTTTTCGAGCCCATTCCCGGGTGCGGGACCCCCAGAGTTGCTTCCCCTCGACCCCAGGGACGAGCGCGTCCCACCTGAGGAGCGCAGGCAGCAAAACCCTGGAGCCCCCACTCCGCTTCCCCCGGTTCCATCCCCTGCACCCCAACACCCAGCCCAGGAAGGCAGGAGGAGCCGAGCCCCCGGGACCCTGCGGATCGCCCCCCGGAGCCCGGCTGGGGCCGGTGACAGCTCCGTGGGCTCTGTGTCCTTGTGGCGGTGCCCGAGGTCAGCGCTGGAGCCGCTCCACGAATCCCGCCGGGAGCTTTGGGAGCGGGCCGGGACCCCCAGCCCGCAGCGGGGCCGTGTGCGGGGCCCGGCCCTGGAGGGTGCCCGGAGCCGGGAGCAGCTCCCGGGGAGAAGGGCAGAGCTGAGCCTCGCTTGCTGCTCCTGGCTCGGGACCCCCCGAGCCCCCACAGCCTCCCCCGGGTCCCGCCGGCACCGCGCCCTGCTTGGGGACAGGCGGAAAGCTCCCCTTGGGGGCTGTGGGAGCGGGGCCGGGCTGCGGCTCGGGGGCGTTCTGGGGGCAGGGGAAGGTGTCGGGATGGTGTGGGGATGTTGGGTGTTTGTTTGGATGTTGGGTGTTTGGATGTTGGGTGTTTGGATGAACGGCGCCGCAGCGGCGTCCTGGGAAGGGATGGGCTCTGTGCACGGGGCTTGCCGGTGGGAGCAGGGCAAGGAGCAGGCCCTGGAGCTGTGGGATCAGCAGAACCAGCGGCAGCTCGGTGTGAGAGCCCTGGGCAGGGAGGCTGTTCCGTCCTGGCCGGGGATGGCTCCTGTGGCTCGCTGCTTTCTGTCTCCGGGGGAAGGGGGCTCCTCATCCCCTTCCCTTGCGCCCCCAGACCCTCGGGCCGGTTCGCATCCAGTCTGCTCCACTAAGGAAACTGGATCTCTGCAGTCCTTGTGAAGCAAGGTTTGTGCCTCCAAGGAATTTCCAGCGGAGTTATTTTTGGAGGCCCTGCAGAAGTGTGGCAGCCTGGGTGATTCAGCTGCTGGCTTTGCTCTTGGCGGCGAGCGGAGGCACCGGGCCGGCAGCAGCCCCAGGCCCTGGGCTCCGGTGAATCCCGCCCCGGCACGGCTGTTCCTGCAGGGAGCGAGTGCTTTGGGTCACTCTGGGCCGTCTTTGGGTTACTGCTGGCTTCCCAGACCTGCAAGGGATTAATAACTGGCTACAGGTTGGAGCCCCAGACGTGCAGGAACGTGGTCAGGGAGGGATTTGTGTCCCCTGCTCCGTGTCCTCCCCGGGCGGGCTCCTCGCCCTCTCCCACCGCAGCTCAGTGTGTCCCTCTGAGCTCTCTTGGCCATTTGGTTTTGAGCTCTTTGAGCTGTTGCTCCCAGTTCACAGCAGGGAATGTCCTCAGCCGGCACAGGAGACACTTTTCCTGATGTTTTCCCTGGAAGCAGAAGGTGCCGGCTGTGTTGGCTGCTCGGTGTGAGGCAGAGGTGAGTGTTGGACGCCGTTTGGAAAGTGAAAGTGCTCGTTTTTGACACATTTTCCGAGGTGCAAAGGTGCTTTTTTTAAATTATTCTTTCATTAGGATGGCAGAATGTTAATGATAAAATGTCAGCAGCGGGGAAGTTTTTCAGACGGTGCAGGGAAGTGTTTGCAGAGAGCAGAAGCCTGAGCTGCAGCACTTCTCGGGCTGCTGCGATTCCTCTGCACACTCAGGGGATGCATCAGCAGGTTTTATAGAAGAGTAGTGAATGATCCCGATTCCTGGGATTTTTTTTTAAGCAAGAGTTTGAAACGGGTGGGTTTATCCATGGAGGAAAATCAGAGTTGGTGACTGAACCCCGGGGAAAACCAGATATTCTCCTGGCTTTGACTCACTCAGAGGCGAATTGAGGCCTTAATCTTTGATCTCTAATCTTTTCCTGCCGGGATCAGATTGAGGTTTGGTTCCTCTCGGCAGCACAGGAGCCATTTCAGAAAGTGTGGGGGGTTTGGAGCCCCGGGCAGGCAGAAGGAGCCTCGCAGCTCCCTGGCTGTGCCCCGAGCCCAGGTTTGGGATGGTGCCGGTGCCGCTGTCACAGGATGTGTGACCGGCCCCACGTTATTGTTTGCACCCGCCCTGGTTATTTTTAGCCCGAATTTGTCAGGCTGCAGCCCGGCCCCGGGACCTTTTCACACCCCCTAAAAGGGGCAAACGAGGCTCCTTAGGAACAAATCGGGCTTTCAGGGATTTTTTTTTCCCCCCTCTCTTTCTGCTCATTTGCTGTAATCTGGCTGTTGCCCCAATCAGCCAGGTTTTGGTCCTTTTTCTAGTCCTTATCAGAACATCCTCCAGGGTTGTGGCCAATGTTTTACACAAGTTTTATGTGAGCCCTCGAAAATGTGACCCACTGTTTGGGTCAAAAGTCTTAAATTTCATCTTACTTAAAATACTAATCTTACTCAGTTGGTTCTTCCTCCTTAAATCACATCACCTGGAACCAGTCTGTGGGATTTAGGGTTATTATTGTTATTTTAACTGTTTGCCCTCTGTGCAGCCCAGCACAGTTGGGCACTTTCAGGTGTATTTGTAGGAGATCCAAGGAAAACTGACCATAAAGAGGCAGGGATTTGGACGACTAGGGTTTATCCCTGGTTCCCTTCACCTACAGATCCAGACCTGCCCCATCTCCCTGCAATAATATGGAAGTGGTGTGAGTCTGCATTGCCCTGAGCCTTATTTGTTTTTATATGGAATTCCTTCCTGTGGTCTGGCACCCACAGGGATGTGGGGCCGCGTCTCCATGTCTGGGGCCTCGTGTGGGTCCCCGTTCTGGCATCCTTGAGGCAAGTCAGGGATCGTGGCCTGGATTTTCCCTGTCTCTCTTCCCTGCAGTAGTTCAGGGATGGGTTCTGGATTGTTGAGGCGTTTTTGGGCAATGTGGAGCTCATGTGTCGGGGGGTGGCGAGGGCTGGACTGGTGTGCAGGGCTGGCTCAGGTCAGCAGCTCCTCTTTCTCTTCCTGTCTCCTTCTCCTGCCCTGTCTTCTGCTTCCCTGTCTTGATTCCTTGATCTCAACATTCCTTGAGTCATCTTTGCTCTTGTCTAAGTGGTTTAAAAAACAAGTTAAAAAAAAAATATCCTGATAGTGTCGGTGTCCAGAGCTGGAGGGCTGTGCCCAGGGCTATTTCTGTGTTTGCCTGGAACACCTTGAACCCAGGGAACATCCCCTGGGACAAAGGTCAGTGTGAGGAAAGGGGGCTGCAGCCACAGGCTTCTAACTGTCACTAATTAATTCCAGAGGGGGAGAACATGAATTTCTGTGTGAGGGTGCTATGCCCAAGCCCTGTCTGTCCTTGCCATCACTGGAAGTTCATTGGGAGTGAATCCTTCGCTGCAAAACCTCTGCCTTGGGAAGTGATGGGTTTGGACTTGAAACTTGCAGTGAAAGCTTTTGGCATCTGAGCAGGACGTGGCCCCAGTGGAGCCTTTGGGGGCTCAGTGATGGCTCATCCTGCAGGGTGGGAAGAGGGCTGGCTCTCCTTGATCTCCCCCATTAAACCCTTGTGTCACTGAGGGAGCGAAACGCGACGTTGGTGCAGCTCCCTGGTGCTGCTGAGTTTGTGTCAGTGTCACTGGGAGCCACGTCCGGGCTCCTTCCCTTTGCCAGAGCCACTGATTCCAGGGCTGCAGCGAGCAGGGTGCCACGGGAGCTGCCCCTGGAGATGCCTGGCTGGTGTGAGGCAGGAGGTCAGACAGGGTCTGTGCCCATGGTTGCACTCGGGGATCTCAGAGATCTCTTGCAGCCTTGGTGATTGCAGGATTCTGTGATCCGGCTGCTCTCTGACCCTCGGTACCCTCCCAGTGCTGTGGGAGCAGAGCCAGGGCAGGGTTTCATCCCAATATTACTGTTCTGGAAAGCTGCAGGCCCTGCCCTGGACCCTAGCCCCAGGAGGTGCCTGCCTGGTCCGAACGCACCTGCCCTGGAGTAACTCCTGCAGCCCGTCCTTCCACAGGCCTGGCAGAGCTCATGGGACACAGCGACCTGCAGTGCTCTCCTTGCTTTGATAAAGTGCCTTTCAAAGGAGGTTTTGGTGGTAAATTAATTCCTTCGAGAGCTGCACGTTCACTGAGTAGAAGTTGCACCTGCGAGTAGCAGCTTTGGGTTGGGCAAGGGAGACAAGGCAGTTGTGAGAATGCTTGGAAGACTCTGCCAGGAAACAGTCCATGTTCTTCCCCAGCTCAGTTGGAAGCCCCAGTGGATTGCACAGCCTTGGCTTCCTTCGGGAATGAAACTCATCTCGAGGAATTGCCATTCTGAGAGGTGGAAAAATTGTGTTTTGGCAGCAAACTGGCCTCATGTGGAGGAGGAGGAGGAGCAGCGGGGCCAGCTGGGCAGCACTGGGGCTGCTGGGGAGCTCCTGGCTCCCTGCAGCTCATTCCCTTCCCTGCTTGGCCCAGAAACTTGGAGTAATGATCAGCTGGATCAGAGAGAGTATCTTAATTTAATTTCTTGTTAGATTTACTTATTTACTGCCTTGGAGAGCAGCTCTCTCCATGTCTCCTGTGCCCCTCGGGTGGTCCCTTCCCAGGGCAGCGGTGCAGGGGGAGCTGCTGGGACACTGCCTGGCCTGGAGGGAGCTGGATCTCCTGCTCCAGACTGGCCTTTTGGGGTTGGCCTTGCCTGCAGTGGGGCAGGGAGGCACAAATCCACGTGGGAAGTCCAAGGCAGCAATCCTGCTGTCCTTTCCGTCCTTTGCTCTCAGGAGGGGGATGGATGGAGCAGTAAATGTGTGAGGAAGGAGCCTCCTGACATCCCTTGCTCTGTGGCTGCAGGGTCTGGGGGGCTTTGGTGGTCCTGGGGCAGAGCCTTATCCCAAAGGGAGCAAGAAGGAAAAGTACTTTGCTTTTCTCTGGCCTGCTCAGTTGATGTTTGGCTCGTGGCTGCCTGGGTGTGTTGGAATCACAATTCCCTGTGAGAGCTCTCTCCTCCTCTGGGCAGGGCATGGAGGGACGGGTCAGTGTCCAGGGACAGCCCAGGGGGGCTGAGTTACCCTCCAGGGAGGGACAGTTCATTATTTGCCTGGGCTTTGGGGAGGGAAGAGACCTAAAAGGCCATCCTGGTATAATTCCACAGGGATTTAGCATTGGCAGGAGCTGCCCAGGGAGGTTTGGAGTGCCCATCCCTGGAGGTGTCCCAGGGAGGCCTGGACGTGGCACTCAGTGCTCTGGGCTGGGGACAAGGTGGGCATTGGGCACAGCTGGGCCTCCATGGGCTGGGAGGGCTTTTCCAGCCTCAGGGATCCCAGGATTCTGTGGTTTGTTAGTTAGAAATCCCTTTCTTTGAACAGGTGGTTGAAAAGCAGCACTTTTCCCTGAGGTTATCCCTCTCCTGCTGCTTGTCCCACTTGGAGGCTGTGCCGATGGAAAAGGAGCTGGCAGTGGCTCGTGTCCCTGGTGGTTCCAAGCCCAGGGTCAGTGCCAGGCCTGGACACCCTTTGGTCCTGGACTGTGCCCAGCTCGGCATTCTGCTCCCCAGAGCCTTAATTGCACAAACTTATTAGTGTTAAGAAAGCTGTTACCCTCATTAATTAGCTTTGCTTTAAATCCAGAGAGGGAGAAACAAACTCCTGAGCAGGCAGAGCGAGCGGGAGGGTTGCAGCTCTCACTGGGCAGCTCTGGGATTCCCACTGGGAAGGCCCTTTGGGACCTGGCAGTTCATTTTCCCAGTGATCCAGCTGTGTGGAGCCCTGCTGTGGGTAACTGGAGGGGCAGGAATGTGCTGGAAAGGGGAGATGGGACCTTAACTGCTCTTGTGTGAAGGTCTGGGAATGCCCCCTGCCCCCAGCTGGAGAAGGAGATTCCATTGCCCCTTCTTGTGTCCATCAGGTGCCACTGGGGAGAAATCCTTCCCTGGGAGGGTGGGCAGGCCCTGGCACAGGGTGCCCAGAGCAGCTGGGGCTGCCCCTGGATCCCTGGCAGTGCCCAAGGCCAGGCTGGACATTGGGGCTTGGAGCAGCCTGGGACAGTGGGAGGTGTCCCTGCCATGGCAGGGGTGGCACTGGATGGGCTCTGAGGTCCCTCCAACCCAAACCAGTCTGGGATGCTGTGAATAATGGGGGTTTGGGCCTCTTTTCTGCCTTCTCCTCTTACCAGGTGCAGCCCTGGGCCCTGCTGCTTCCCCCTTCTGCCCTCCAGACTGTTTGCTGCTGGAGTCTGGGGATGTTTCCCACAGAGGCAGTGCTCTCGTGCTGAGTTGTCTGCTGTGCTCCCATGGCTGATCCAAGCTGGGCTCTCTGGAACACTTTAATTTTCCCTCACCTTCGTTTCCCCAGCCCCTGCAGCCGTGCCTGATTAATTTTCTGGCACCTCCAGAGCTCTGGTTCAGCTTTAGGAGCTGGTGCTGGCAGGGATGAAGGAGTCTTTAATTAAAGCCATTGCTCTGCCACTCCTGCAGCACATGGGAGCCTTGGGGAGCTCCTGCCTCACGCTGTGCCTGTGCCAGGGCCTCCCCACCTTCCCAGGGAACAATTCCTTCCCAAGATCCCATCCAGCCCTCCTGGCACTGGGAAGCCATTCCCTGGGTCCTGTCCCTCGAGCCCTTGTCCCCAGTCCCTCTCCAGCTCTCCTGGAGTCCCTTTAGGCCCTGGAAGGAGCTCTGAGGTCTCTGCAATAATCCTAATAATACAGTGAATGATCAGGAGGGATGGCAGGACTGTGCCCAGGAGTTTTTCCTGGCAGTCCTGGCCGAAGTCCTCGGCTCTGCAATCGATGGAAAACCTTCAGAGGAGCATAAGGAAGTCATTAGGGAGCTGCGCGTGGTTGTGTCCCTGGATTGTCCCTGCCTGCTTGTTTTCCCTCCATGAAATAGTACCGGGGTGCTTGTTTGTTTGGATTATGGACCTATTTTTAAGTAACCTATTTTTTTCCACTTTGGAAAATGCATTAACTCCCTGTGTGTCACGGACATCTGTGGAGTTTGACTTCGAGAACCACTGAGTGCTCCTTGGAAGTCTCTCCCCAGCCCGAGTGGTTGCCTCTGGCACATACAGATATTTATATATATATATTTATCTGCACCTTGCTGAGGTTTGCTGTAAGAGACATCTGCGGGACCCACAGAGGCAAATACAGCACTTCCCTGAAGTGCACTTCGTCCCACCAAGGAGCTCTGCATGCTCTCAGTTCCACCATCCCTTCACCTCCTCCGGGATTTGGGAACTGCTGATCCCAGCAGCTCTCAGAAAGTGGAAGCAGCAGCAATGCAGTTGGAAAGGGGGATGTTTGGTAACACACACACACGTTTTGCAGGGAAAGACACTATTTTTGTAGCCAAGTGTTTGTTTTTCCCTGAAGTACGGAGTTTTAAGGTCAGTTTGATTCTTCTCTGCAGGTTTGGAACTCTGGTGCCGTAAATTCGGCTGTTCTGGGAGGATAAAAACACAATAAACAGGAGAACTTGAGGAATGTTCCTCTCCAAGTTACAAAGGAACAGCTTGCTGGTTGGAACAGCCTGCCCCTTCCCAGGCAAGGGAGGCTTTGGATTGCAGGGAAGGGAGGAATAATTCAGGATTAAAGCTGCTAAGCAATGTGTGTGTTTAGATCTGTAAGAGTGCCAGGACATAATTAATGGGTGAGTAAGCCAAAGGGAAAAAAAGTTATTTTTTAACTAGATAGAGATGGATGGAGGATAGAAACTCGTTTTTGAGGGGAGAGAAATAATTCTGGAAGTATTCTGCTCCAAGCAGCTGCTGTTGTTAAGGGTGCCTGGGTGGGTTTGTTCCGGCTGCTTGGCAGTTGGAAGGCAAAAATCCGGGTTTGGCATCTCGTGCTGGCCTGGAGGCCTCGTGCTTGTCACGGAGCAGCTCCAGGACTGCAGGTGAGGTGAGGAGACCTGCAGGCCAAGCAGGCTGTGAAGGGTTATTGCCTCTTAATCCCATGGGTGATGGCTTCTCCCACCTGCTGGGGCTGTGCTCGGGGGTTGCTGCTGAGGGAGGTGATCCCATCTCAGACAGGGCAGATCCTCCTGGAGCCTCCCATCCTCCTCCTGTGGCCAGCATTCCTGGAGCTGGATCCCAGTCGGGCAGCATTGGCTTGTGGGAGGTGAAAGGAAGGAGAGCAGGGCTGGAATGTTGATGGGGCAATGGCTGATGAAGGGTCTGAGCACCTCGGAGCTGTTCAGTGTTCCCAGGGTTTCATGGTGGGTCTGGCCACAAAATCAGGAGGAGGTTTTTTTTCCTTTGAAACCTGTGGAAAGCATCAGGACGGAGGTTCTTGTCCATGCCATGCTTTTATGTGGGATATGTGGATCCAGGTGACTCTGCCTGGAGGCTCAGGTCAGTTTGTCCCCAGCCAGGACTGAGGCACAAACACAGCACAGCCAGTGATGCTCCCGGGGGATCTGGGGGCTTGGACTGTGCCAGGGCAGCCCCATCTCTGCTCTGTCCTGATGCCCAGTGTCTCAGACTGATTTTCAGCTTCCCAGCTCCCTCCCGGGGCCCGGGCTGGCTCTGGCTCTGGGTGTCCTGAGAGGTGTGAGTGGCACCCTCTGCTGCAGTGCTGGGAAGATGAGGAGGTTCCTCAGGGATGACAGATGGAAGTGGCACTCCTGCAGCCTGGCCTGCTGAGGGGACACTCAGTTAATTAAGCTGTGTCCTGGAGTGCCTCTGGATGAAAGAGGACACGCTCCAAAACTGTGAAACGGGGAAGTGTGGAAACTAACTTGGAGATGCTGATGGTTTTGTGGGAATGGTGATGGCAGCACACCTGGCAGAGGGGTCTCTTGGTGGGGCAGTGATGGGGGCTGTCCTCATCCCATCTCATCCCAAGGCTGTTCTCGTGCCACCATGGGGGCTGTCCCTGTCCCACGCCAAGCACTGTCCTGCTGGCCTCTGGTCCTGCTGCTCTCAGAGGTTTCTCACGGACCACGCTGTTTCCTGGAGATTTGCACTCTGCGTTTTGGAGATAAACAGGTTTTCCTGTTCCTATTTCATTTGCCGTATAATTAACACAAAAAAGGGTGGAAAGGGATATGGGGGGCACTCGGTGCTGTTCTCCCACACTGCAGGATGATTCCTAGAGAAGTTTTCCTGACAGCACTTGGTATGAGAAGTGGGGTTGCTGGTTATTTTTTTCTCCCATCTTTTATTTTTCCTCTTGGGAAAGGAGAAAAAATGTTCCACCCTTCAAAGGGTGAGGCTCAGCCCTTGGAGTTTGTCATGTCGGAGCCCGTAGTGGGAATGTCTGGCATTCCTGTGCCATCCTGCGAGATGGATATCTTCAAAGGTGCTGGATGGAGCAGCGCTCTCCCTGCCACCCCTCCCTTCCTGCGGGCTGGCCTGGGGGCAATGCTCCTTCGGCAGTGACACCTCTGGAACTCCCTGTGCCGGGAGCTCCGGGCAGGACAGGGCTCTGGGCAGGAGCAGGACAAAGCTCTGGGCAGGGGCAGGACAGAGCTTGGGGCAGGAGCAGGACAGGGCTCTGGGCAGGGGCAGGACAGAGCTTGGGGCAGGAGCAGCACAGGGCTCTGGGCAGGGGCAGGACAAAGCTCCAGGCAGGACAGGGCTGACAGAACTGTGGGCAGGAGCAGGACAGAGCCCTGGGCAGGAGCAGGTCAGGGCTCTGGGCAGAGGCAAGACAGAACTCCAGGCAGGAGCAGGACAGAGCTCCGGGCAGGAGCAGGACAGAGCTCTGTTTGCTGCTGGCCAGAGCCTCCCGCTTTGGAGAACTTGTCCAGCTGGTTTGTTTTTCATCCCGGGGCTATTTTCAGCTGCTCAGCCTAACAAGGTGAAATGGCTGAGATGCTTTCCCGCTCCCTGGAACTCTGCTGGGAGGAGGTATCCTGCTGTCCCACCTCATCCCAGCCGGGATCTGTGCAGTGCCTTTGGCTCTTTGCTGTGTTGGCACCACTCAGGGTTTTAGAAGAGCAATTTGGGCTCTGCACAGGCACCGTGAGCACAGGGAGCCCCAAATCACAGCGTCATGATGGCCCTGGTGCCCTCCTGAGGGGCTGAGATTGCGAATGTGGGGAGGACCCAGGACACAGCTGAGCTCCACGTGGGAGAAGCAGCAGGAAAGCCAGGGATCAGCACAGCCCTGCTGTGCCCACAGGGATGTGGGATGTGCTGCTTTGGATCCTGCCAGCAGCATTGGAACTGGGGTGGAGGTTGCCTGAGATGAGGGAAAAGGGGGACATTTCACTCCACCTCACCCGTATTCCCACTGAAAATGTGTAATGGGTTCATTCTCGTGATTCCTTTGGGACTGGAGAAACTCCAGCTGCTGTTCACTCAGGGAACAGGGATTGTTAAACCAAACCCAAGTCTTGCTCCGTAGTTCAAGCTCAGGTGGCTTCTCCAGCATCTGCCAAACACCTGCGCCAGGAATGTCACATCCAGCTCCTTGGAGCTCCTCACGGCTCTGGGATGTTGAACCTTGTGGTGCTGTGGGATGTGGCAGCATGATGTTGGCAAATGTTCCCAAGGCCGGATTAAAGTGCAGAGATGTCACTGCTGTGCAGGGAGTCACCTGGCAGGGCAGGGACTTGGGCAGTGTGGTGGCCCAGCCTGTGGCACATCCAGCATTCCCGGGGGGGCTGGGGGTTCCCTGAGACCTGCCCTGGCTCTGGGAGTTAATTGAGCACCTTGGGGCTGGAGTCCTCCCACCCCTCCGGAGACGTGCCCAAATGGAGCAGCAGGCAGGGGTTGGGAATAAACACTTCCCAGGCTGAGCTCTGCTGCTCACTCCGGGGTCCCAGCGGGGCTGGGGACACGTGGATCTGCCTGGAATCTGCCCCTGGTGGGATCGGGCACCTCGGACCTGCTGTGTGTGTGCCAGGGAGGGAAGGGAACAGGAATGCAGTGGTTGATCCGTAACAGCCAAAAGGGGAGATCTGTGGTGCTTCAAATCAGCACATCCCCGCCCTGTGTGCTGTGATCCATGGATCCCCAGCGTGGGCAGCAGGAAAGGGATTGGGATTGTGCCCCTCTGCCCTGCTCGGGTGAGACCCCACCTGCAGAGCCCTGGTCCGTGTCAGAAGGACATGGAGCTGCTGGAGCGAGGTTGGACTTGATGATCTTGGGAGGGCTTTTCCAATCCACATGATTCTGTGGCTGAGTTCCTCTGAAATGACCAAATCCTTAAGGAAAGTCACTTGTGCCCGCTCATGGCAGACCAGGTTGGTTGCACCTACATTGCTGGGGTTTCTCAGACATAGCACCAGGACACAACTGTCCTAAAGAAACAAGGGAATTTGTGTTGGAAAGGAGGAGGAAAAAGGTTTTGTTGTTCAGTAGAGTCTTCATGTGAGCGTTGGTGGAAATACTCCTGAAGGCTTTGGTGCACAAGATGAGAAAAGGGCTGGGTTTAGTGGAGAGAATAATGGAATTATTTAGGTTGGAAAAGCCCTTGCAGAGTTCAGCTAACCCTTGTCCCCAAGTGCCACATCCACAGGGCTGTTAAATCCCTCCAGGGTCGTGATTCCATCCGTGCTCTGGCAGCTGTGCCACTTGTAAGTGGTTTGGACAAGAATTTTCAGGGAGGCTGCAGGGGAGCTCTCTGTTTTGCAGCAGAGGAGGGAGGAAAGCTCGTGGCTCCTTTTCCCCTTTGTGCTGCTGCTGGAAGGAATATTTTCTGCCTGGAGGGTATAGAGTGTTTTTTTCCTGATTAATGAGGTATTAAAAAAGATCCAGAGGAGTCTGGGCTCGTCTTCCTGAGTCACCTGTGTGTTTGTGTTAGGATTTGGCAGGGAGCTTCCCTGGTAGCCAGAGTTATCCCTTTGGTAAACACAGTCCTTAACCGTGGCCGTGGCTGGTGCTGAGCGCTGAGTCAGCACAGAAATAACCCAGAATTTCACACACTGACAGGATTTCTGCAGCCTGGTGTACTCAAGTGCTGCTGCTCAGCTCCTGGGGCTGCTGCTCCTCCGGTCCTGGAAGAGCTGCAAGGAATTAGCCATGAATAATGAGTTCAAGGAGTCAGATGTGGGTGAATGCAGAGCTCTTTGTAGAAGGTTTGGTTTGCTGGTGCCTCCTTGGCCCTGGGAGAGGACAGGGGTTAGGAGGGATTTATCTGTGGCCTAACGATGGCTAAACTTAGTCCTGTGCGTTCTGGCTGGGGGGGAAGTGCTGCAGAGGTGACACTTCTGTTCTTGAGAAAGAAATACCACCAGTACAGCCAGGGGCCGTGTCCTGTGCTGGTGCTGGTCAGGAGAGCTGATAGAGAGAAACTCAGCTTCCTTTTTTGGGTTTTGGGGGTTTTTTTCAGATCAGCTGATGTAGCTTGAAAATATAAGACTTGAAAACGTAACATTCATTTTCCCCCACAAATGCTTTTTTCCCTCCAAGTGAAGTTGCCAAAATTCTTGGCAAATAGAGCTTCCAGTGAGGTGATCTGGGGAGTGGGATTGGCTGGGATGGGCTCTGCTCTCCTCCAGCAGGAACAGCGGCTCCAGCCCCAGAGTCCCCTTGCCCTGGGCTGACCCCACTGCAGAGCTGCTCCAGCTTGGGGCTCCCAGCACAGGAAGGACCTGGAGCTGCTGGAGAGAGTCCAGAGAGGCCACAGAGCTGCAGCCAGGCTGGGAGAGCTGGGGGTTTTCACTTGGAGCAGAGGAGGCTCCAGGGAGAGCTCAGAGCCCCTTGCAGGGCCTAAAGGGGCTCCAGGAGAGCCGGAGAGGGACTGGGGACAAGGCCTGGAGGGCCAGGAGCCAGGGAATGGCTTCCCAGTGCCAGAGGGCAGGGCTGGATGGGATCTTGGGCAGGAATTGTTCCCTGGGAGGGTGGGCAGGCCCTGGCACAGGGTGCCCAGAGCAGCTGGGGCTGCCCCTGGATCCCTGGCAGTGCCCAAGGCCAGGTTGGACACTGGGGCTTGGAGCAGCCTGGGACAGTGGGAGGTGTCCCTGCCATGGCGGGGGTGCCACTGGATGGATTTCTGTCTCTCTTTCAAAAAGAGACCAGGTGCAGATTTTTTTAGAATTTAACTTTTAAGCTGCTCATGACAGTAATAACATTCTATTAAGTCTCTTTTTTTTTGTGCAATAATGATAATATTTTATTTTTAATTTGCACATGGAAAGCTGCTGTTTTGTCAGGTTTGGTGGTTGATGTCATGCAGAAAGTCTTGGTCCCTCCCACATGTTTGGGAATAAGAACATTTTTTTAATAAGTCAAGGCCACTTTCTCTGATTTGCAGCACATCTCCGATGCAGCCTCAGCTCTCTGGAAGCTGTGCTGGTCTCTAATTAACCTCCAGTAAATGAAGGGTTCTGTGTTCATGGCAGCCACGGACACTGCGCTTGGTTCCCAGCTTGGTCCCAAACTCTCCCACGCTGCTGTTGGATTCAGCTTGGGCTTTCTGTCCTGTGGTCTGTGTGTTCAGACTGCTTTGCTGAGGGGCTTGCAAGTTCCAAGACAGCTCCTTGTGGGCACCGTTCCCACAGGGAATATTCCCAGTGCAGCCCTCAGGATGGGATGTGAGCAAGGAGTGGGATCCTGCT